>JAWNLJ010000333.1:600000-1051161 GCA_035042365.1 Drosophila dives | reverse complement strand
TAGTTCATAAAAAAAAATTTTGCACTTTTGTTCTTTTTTTTCCAGTGCTGGTATAGTTCCTAAAAAAAATTTTTGCACTTTTGTTCTTTTTTTCCAGTGGTGTAATAACTGCTCGACGCCATTTTCTTTTCTCTTTCTGCTGGTATAGTTCATAAAAAAAAATTTTGCACTTTTGTTCTTTTTTTTCCAGTGCTGGTATAGTTCCTAAAAAATATTTTTGCACTTTTGTTCTTTTTTTCCAGTGGTGTAATAACTGCTCGACGCCATTTTCTTTTCTCTTTCTGCTGGTATAGTTCCTAAAAAAAATTTTTGCACTTTTGTTCTTTTTTTCCAGTGCTGGTATAGTTCCTAAAAAAAATTTTTGCACTTTTGTTCTTTTTTTCCAGTGGTGTAATAACTGCTCGACGCCATTTTCTTTTCTCTTTCTGCTGGTATAGTTCCTAAAAAAAAATTTTTGCACTTTTGTTCTTTTTTTCCAGTGGTGTAATAACTGCTCGACGCCATTTTCTTTTCTCTTTCTGCTGGTATAGTTCATAAAAAAAAATTTTGCACTTTTGTTCTTTTTTTTCCAGTGGTGTAATAACTGCTCGACGTCATTTTCTTATCTCTTTCTGCTGGTATAGTTCCTAAAAAAAATTTTTGCACTTTTGTTCTTTTTTTCCAGTGGTGTAATAACTGCTCGACGCCATTTTCTTTTCTCTTTCTGCTGGTATAGTTCCTAAAAAAAAATTTTGCACTTTTGTTCTTTTTTTTCCAGTGCTGGTATAGTTCCTAAAAAAAATTTTTGCACTTTTGTTCTTTTTTTCCAGTGGTGTAATAACTGCTCGACGCCATTTTCTTTTCTCTTTCTGCTGGTATAGTTCCTAAAAAAAATTTTTGCACTTTTGTTCTTTTTTTCCAGTGGTGTAATAACTTCTCGAAGCCATTTTCTTTTCTCTTTCTGCTGGTATAGTTCATAAAAAAAAATTTTGCACTTTTGTTCTTTTTTTCCAGTGGTGTAATAACTGCTCGACGTCATTTTCTTATCTCTTTCTGCTGGTATAGTTCCTAAAAAAAATTTTTGCACTTTTGTTCTTTTTTTCCAGTGGTGTAATAACTGCTCGACGCCATTTTCTTTTCTCTTTCTGCTGGTATAGTTCATAAAAAAAAATTTTGCACTTTTGTTCTTTTTTTTCCAGTGCTGGTATAGTTCCTAAAAAAAATTTTGAACTTTTGTTCTTTTTTTCCAGTGGTGTAATAACTGCTCGACGCCATTTTCTTTTCTCTTTCTGCTGGTATAGTTCCTAAAAAAAATTTTTGCACTTTTGTTCTTTTTTTCCAGTGGTGTAATAACTGCTCGACGCCATTTTCTTTTCTCTTTCTGCTGGTATAGTTCATAAAAAAAAATTTTGCACTTTTGTTCTTTTTTTTCCAGTGCTGGTATAGTTCCTAAAAAAAATTTTTGCACTTTTGTTTTTTTTTTCCAGTGGTGTAATGACTGCTCGACGCCATTTTCTTTTCTCTTTCTGCTGGTATAGTTCATAAAAAAAAATTTTGCACTTTTGTTCTTTTTTTTCCAGTGCTGGTATAGTTCATAAAAAAAAATTTTGAACTTTTGTTCTTTTTTTCCAGTGGTGTAATAACTGCTCGACGCCATTTTCTTTTCTCTTTCTGCTGGTATAGTTCATAAAAAAAAATTTTGCACTTTTGTTCTTTTTTTTCCAGTGCTGGTATAGTTCCTAAAAAAAATTTTTGCACTTTTGTTTTTTTTTTCCAGTGGTGTAATGACTGCTCGACGCCATTTTCTTTTCTCTTTCTGCTGGTATAGTTCATAAAAAAAAATTTTGCACTTTTGTTCTTTTTTTTCCAGTGCTGGTATAGTTCCTAAAAAAAATTTTTGCACTTTTGTTCTTTTTTTCCAGTGGTGTAATAACTGCTCGACGCCATTTTCTTTTCTCTTTCTGCTGGTATAGTTCATAAAAAAAAATTTTGCACTTTTGTTCTTTTTTTTCCAGTGCTGGTATAGTTCCTAAAAAAAATTTTTGCACTTTTGTTCTTTTTTTCCAGTGGTGTAATAACTGCTCGACGCCATTTTCTTTTCTCTTTCTGCTGGTATAGTTCATAAAAAAAAATTTTGCACTTTTGTTCTTTTTTTTCCAGTGCTGGTATAGTTCATAAAAAAAAATTTTGAACTTTTGTTCTTTTTTTCCAGTGGTGTAATAACTGCTCGACGCCATTTTCTTTTCTCTTTCTGCTGGTATAGTTCATAAAAAAAAATTTTGCACTTTTGTTCTTTTTTTTCCAGTGCTGGTATAGTTCCTAAAAAAAATTTTTGCACTTTTGTTCTTTTTTTTCCAGTGGTGTAATAACTGCTCGACGCCATTTTCTTTTCTCTTTCTGCTGGTATAGTTCATAAAAAAAAATTTTGCACTTTTGTTCTTTTTTTTCCAGTGCTGGTATAGTTCCTAAAAAAAATTTTTGCACTTTTGTTCTTTTTTTCCAGTGGTGTAATAACTGCTCGACGCCATTTTCTTTTCTCTTTCTGCTGGTATAGTTTATAAAAAAAAATTTTGCACTTTTGTTCTTTTTTTTCCAGTGCTGGTATAGTTCATAAAAAAAATTTTGAACTTTTGTTCTTTTTTTCCAGTGGTGTAATAACTGCTCGACGCCATTTTCTTTTCTCTTTCTGCTGGTATAGTTCATAAAAAAAAATTTTGCACTTTTGTTCTTTTTTTTCCAGTGCTGGTATAGTTCATAAAAAAAAATTTTGAACTTTTGTTCTTTTTTTCCAGTGGTGTAATAACTGCTCGACGCCATTTTCTTTTCTCTTTCTGCTGGTATAGTTCCTAAAAAAAATTTTTGCACTTTTGTTCTTTTTTTCCAGTGGTGTAATAACTGCTCGACGCCATTTTCTTTTCTCTTTCTGCTGGTATAGTTCCTAAAAAAAAATTTTGCACTTTTGTTCTTTTTTTTCCAGTGCTGGTATAGTTCCTAAAAAAAATTTTTGAACTTTTGTTCTTTTTTTCCAGTGGTGTAATAACTGCTCGACGCCATTTTCTTTTCTCTTTCTGCTGGTATAGTTCATAAAAAAAAATTTTTCACTTTTGTTCTTTTT
Organism: Drosophila dives; assembly: GCA_035042365.1. Lineage (NCBI taxonomy): Eukaryota > Metazoa > Arthropoda > Insecta > Diptera > Drosophilidae > Drosophila > Drosophila dives. The sequence goes on along the minus strand of JAWNLJ010000333.1, from coordinate 1,048,067 downwards.
TTCCAGTGGTGTAATAACTGCTCGACGCCATTTTCTTTTCTCTTTCTGCTGGTATAGTTCATAAAAAAAAATTTTGCACTTTTGTTCTTTTTTTCCAGTGCTGGTATAGTTCCTAAAAAAAATTTTTGCACTTTTGTTCTTTTTTTCCAGTGGTGTAATAACTGCTCGACGCCATTTTCTTTTCTCTTTCTGCTGGTATAGTTCATAAAAAAAAATTTTGCACTTTTGTTCTTTTTTTTCCAGTGCTGGTATAGTTCCTAAAAAAAATTTTTGCACTTTTGTTCTTTTTTTCCAGTGGTGTAATAACTGCTCGACGCCATTTTCTTTTCTCTTTCTGCTGGTAAAGTTCATAAAAAAAAATTTTGCACTTTTGTTCTTTTTTTTCCAGTGCTGGTATAGTTCCTAAAAAAAATTTTTGCACTTTTGTTCTTTTTTTTCTTTTCTCTTTCTGCTGGTATAGTACATAAAAAAAAATTTTGCACTTTTGTTCTTTTTTTTCCAGTGCTGGTATAGTTCCTAAAAAAAATTTTTGCACTTTTGTTCTTTTTTTCCAGTGGTGTAATGACTGCTCGACGCCATTTTCTTTTCTCTTTCTGCTGGTATAGTTCATAAAAAAAAATTTTGCACTTTTGTTCTTTTTTTTCCAGTGCTGGTATAGTTCATAAAAAAAATTTTGCACTTTTGTTCTTTTTTTCCAGTGGTGTAATAACTGCTCGACGCCATTTTCTTTTCTCTTTCTGCTGGTATAGTTCATAAAAAAAAATTTTGCACTTTTGTTCTTTTTTTTTCCAGTGCTGGTATAGTTCCTAAAAAAAATTTTTGCACTTTTGTTCTTTTTTTCCAGTGGTGTAATAACTGCTCGACGCCATTTTCTTTTCTCTTTCTGCTGGTATAGTTCCTAAAAAAAAATTTTGAACTTTTGTTCTTTTTTTTCCAGTGGTGTAATAACTGCTCGACGTCATTTTCTTATCTCTTTCTGCTGGTATAGTTCCTAAAAAAAATTTTGCACTTTTGTTCTTTTTTTCCAGTGGTGTAATAACTGCTCGACGCCATTTTCTTTTCTCTTTCTGCTGGTATAGTTCCTAAAAAAAATTTTTGCACTTTTGTTCTTTTTTTCCAGTGGTGTAATAACTGCTCGACGCCATTTTCTTTTCTCTTTCTGCTGGTATAGTTCATAAAAAAAAATTTTGCACTTTTGTTCTTTTTTTTTCCAGTGCTGGTATAGTTCCTAAAAAAAATTTTTGCACTTTTGTTCTTTTTTTCCAGTGGTGTAATAACTGCTCGACGCCATTTTCTTTTCTCTTTCTGCTGGTATAGTTCATAAAAAAAAATTTTGCACTTTTGTTCTTTTTTTTCCAGTGCTGGTATAGTTCCTAAAAAAAATTTTTGCACTTTTGTTCTTTTTTTCTAGTGGTGTAATAACTGCTCGACGCCATTTTCTTTTCTCTTTCTGCTGGTATAGTTCATAAAAAAAAATTTTGCACTTTTGTTCTTTTTTTTCCAGTGCTGGTATAGTTCATAAAAAAAAATTTTGAACTTTTGTTCTTTTTTTCCAGTGGTGTAATAACTGCTCGACGCCATTTTCTTTTCTCTTTCTGCTAATATAGTTCATAAAAAAAAATTTTGCACTTTTGTTCTTTTTTTTCCAGTGCTGGTATAGTTCCTAAAAAAAATTTTTGCACTTTTGTTCTTTTTTTCCAGTGGTGTAATAACTGCTCGACGCCATTTTCTTTTCTCTTTCTGCTGGTATAGTTCCTAAAAAAAAATTTTTGCACTTTTGTTCTTTTTTTCCAGTGGTGTAATAACTGCTCGACGCCATTTTCTTTTCTCTTTCTGCTGGTATAGTTCCTAAAAAAAAATTTTGAACTTTTGTTCTTTTTTTTCCAGTGGTGTAATAACTGCTCGACGTCATTTTCTTATCTCTTTCTGCTGGTATAGTTCCTAAAAAAAATTTTGCACTTTTGTTCTTTTTTTCCAGTGGTGTAATAACTGCTCGACGCCATTTTCTTTTCTCTTTCTGCTGGTATAGTTCCTAAAAAAAATTTTTGCACTTTTGTTCTTTTTTTCCAGTGGTGTAATAACTGCTCGACGCCATTTTCTTTTCTCTTTCTGCTGGTATAGTTCATAAAAAAAAATTTTGCACTTTTGTTCTTTTTTTTCCAGTGCTGGTATAGTTCCTAAAAAAATTTTTTGCACTTTTGTTCTTTTTTTCCAGTGGTGTAATAACTGCTCGACGCCATTTTCTTTTCTCTTTCTGCTGGTATAGTTCATAAAAAAAAATTTTGCACTTTTGTTCTTTTTTTTCCAGTGCTGGTATAGTTCCTAAAAAAAATTTTTGCACTTTTGTTCTTTTTTTCCAGTGGTGTAATAACTGCTCGACGCCATTTTCTTTTCTCTTTCTGCTGGTATAGTTCATAAAAAAAAATTTTGCACTTTTGTTCTTTTTTTTTCAGTGCTGGTATAGTTCATAAAAAAAAATTTTGAACTTTTGTTCTTTTTTTCCAGTGGTGTAATAACTGCTCGACGCCATTTTCTTTTCTCTTTCTGCTGGTATAGTTCATAAAAAAAAATTTTGCACTTTTGTTCTTTTTTTTCCAGTGCTGGTATAGTTCCTAAAAAAAATTTTTGCACTTTTGTTCTTTTTTTCCAGTGGTGTAATAACTGCTCGACGCCATTTTCTTTTCTCTTTCTGCTGGTATAGTTCCTAAAAAAAAATTTTTGCACTTTTGTTCTTTTTTTCAAGTGGTGTAATAACTGCTCGACGCCATTTTCTTTTCTCTTTCTGCTGGTATAGTTCATAAAAAAAAATTTTGCACTTTTGTTCTTTTTTTTCCAGTGCTGGTATAGTTCCTAAAAAAAATTTTTGCACTTTTGTTCTTTTTTTCCAGTGGTGTAATGACTGCTCGACGCCATTTTCTTTTCTCTTTCTGCTGGTATAGTTCATAAAAAAAAATTTTGCACTTTTGTTCTTTTTTTTCCAGAGCTGGTATAGTTCCTAAAAAAAATTTTTGCACTTTTGTTCTTTTTTTCCAGTGGTGTAATAACTGCTCGACGCCATTTTCTTTTCTCTTTCTGCTGGTATAGTTCATAAAAAAAAATTTTGCACTTTTGTTCTTTTTTTTCCAGTGCTGGTATAGTTCCTAAAAAAAATTTTTGCACTTTTGTTCTTTTTTTCCAGTGGTGTAATAACTGCTCGACGCCATTTTCTTTTCTCTTTCTGCTGGTATAGTTCATAAAAAAAAATTTTGCACTTTTGTTCTTTTTTTTCCAGTGCTGGTATAGTTCATAAAAAAAAATTTTGAACTTTTGTTCTTTTTTTCCAGTGGTGTAATAACTGCTCGACGCCATTTTCTTTTCTCTTTCTGCTGGTATAGTTCATAAAAAAAAATTTTGCACTTTTGTTCTTTTTTTTCCAGTGCTGGTATAGTTCCTAAAAAAAATTTTTGCACTTTTGTTCTTTTTTTCCAGTGGTGTAATGACTGCTCGACGCCATTTTCTTTTCTCTTTCTGCTGGTATAGTTCATAAAAAAAAATTTTGCACTTTTGTTCTTTTTTTTCCAGTGCTGGTATAGTTCCTAAAAAAAATTTTTGCACTTTTGTTCTTTTTTTTCCAGTGGTGTAATAACTGCTCGACGCCATTTTCTTTTCTCTTTCTGCTGGTATAGTTCATAAAAAAAAATTTTGCACTTTTGTTCTTTTTTTTCCAGTGCTGGTATAGTTCCTAAAAAAAATTTTTGCACTTTTGTTCTTTTTTTCCAGTGGTGTAATAACTGCTCGACGCCATTTTCTTTTCTCTTTCTGCTGGTATAGTTCATAAAAAAAAATTTTGCACTTTTGTTCTTTTTTTTCCAGTGCTGGTATAGTTCATAAAAAAAAATTTTGAACTTTTGTTCTTTTTTTCCAGTGGTGTAATAACTGCTCGACGCCATTTTCTTTTCTCTTTCTGCTGGTATAGTTCATAAAAAAAAATTTTGCACTTTTGTTCTTTTTTTTCCAGTGCTGGTATAGTTCATAAAAAAAAATTTTGAACTTTTGTTCTTTTTTTCCAGTGGTGTAATAACTGCTCGACGCCATTTTCTTTTCTCTTTCTGCTGGTATAGTTCATAAAAAAAAATTTTGCACTTTTGTTCTTTTTTTTCCAGTGCTGGTATAGTTCCTAAAAAAATTTTTTGCACTTTTGTTCTTTTTTTCCAGTGGTGTAATAACTGCTCGACGCCATTTTCTTTTCTCTTTCTGCTGGTATAGTTCCTAAAAAAAAATTTTGAACTTTTGTTCTTTTTTTTCCAGTGGTGTAATAACTGCTCGACGTCATTTTCTTATCTCTTTCTGCTGGTATAGTTCCTAAAAAAAATTTTGCACTTTTGTTCTTGTTTTCCAGTGGTGTAATAACTGCTCGACGCCATTTTCTTTTCTCTTTCTGCTGGTATAGTTCCTAAAAAAAATTTTTGCACTTTTGTTCTTTTTTTCCAGTGGTGTAATAACTGCTCGACGCCATTTTCTTTTCTCTTTCTGCTGGTATAGTTCAGAAAAAAAAATGTTGCACTTTTGTTCTTTTTTTTCCAGTGCTGGTATAGTTCCTAAAAAAAATTTTTGCACTTTTGTTCTTTTTTTCCAGTGGTGTAATAACTGCTCGACGCCATTTTCTTTTCTCTTTCTGCTGGTATAGTTCATAAAAAAAAATTTTGCACTTTTGTTCTTTTTTTTCCAGTGCTGGTATAGTTCCTAAAAAAAATGTTTGCACTTTTGTTCTTTTTTTCCAGTGGTGTAATAACTGCTCGACGCCATTTTCTTTTCTCTTTCTGCTGGTATAGTTCATAAAAAAAAATTTTGCACTTTTGTTCTTTTTTTTCCAGTGCTGGTATAGTTCATAAAAAAAAATTTTGAACTTTTGTTCTTTTTTTCCAGTGGTGTAATAACTGCTCGACGCCATTTTCTTTTCTCTTTCTGCTGGTATAGTTCATAAAAAAAAATTTTGCACTTTTGTTCTTTTTTTTCCAGTGCTGGTATAGTTCCTAAAAAAAATTTTTGCACTTTTGTTCTTTTTTTCCAGTGGTGTAATAACTGCTCGACGCCATTTTCTTTTCTCTTTCTGCTGGTATAGTTCCTAAAAAAAAATTTTTGCACTTTTGTTCTTTTTTTCCAGTGGTGTAATAACTGCTCGACGCCATTTTCTTTTCTCTTTCTGCTGGTATAGTTCCTAAAAAAAAATTTTGAACTTTTGTTCTTTTTTTTCCAGTGGTGTAATAACTGCTCGACGTCATTTTCTTATCTCTTTCTGCTGGTATAGTTCCTAAAAAAAATTTTGCACTTTTGTTCTTTTTTTCCAGTGGTGTAATAACTGCTCGACGCCATTTTCTTTTCTCTTTCTGCTGGTATAGTTCATAAAAAAAAATTTTGCACTTTTGTTCTTTTTTTTCCAGTGCTGGTATAGTTCCTAAAAAAATTTTTTGCACTTTTGTTCTTTTTTTCCAGTGGTGTAATAACTGCTCGACGCCATTTTCTTTTCTCTTTCTGCTGGTATAGTTCATAAAAAAAAATTTTGCACTTTTGTTCTTTTTTTTCCAGTGCTGGTATAGTTCCTAAAAAAAATTTTTGCACTTTTGTTCTTTTTTTCCAGTGGTGTAATAACTGCTCGACGCCATTTTCTTTTCTCTTTCTGCTGGTATAGTTCATAAAAAAAAATTTTGCACTTTTGTTCTTTTTTTTCCAGTGCTGGTATAGTTCATAAAAAAAAATTTTGAACTTTTGTTCTTTTTTTCCAGTGGTGTAATAACTGCTCGACGCCATTTTCTTTTCTCTTTCTGCTGGTATAGTTCATAAAAAAAAATTTTGCACTTTTGTTCTTTTTTTTCCAGTGCTGGTATAGTTCCTAAAAAAAATTTTTGCACTTTTGTTCTTTTTTTCCAGTGGTGTAATAACTGCTCGACGCCATTTTCTTTTCTCTTTCTGTTGTATAGTTCATAAAAAAAAATTTTGCACTTTTGTTCTTTTTTTTCCAGTGCTGGTATAGTTCCTAAAAAAAATTTTTGCACTTTTGTTCTTTTTTTCCAGTGGTGTAATAACTGCTCGACGCCATTTTCTTTTCTCTTTCTGCTGGTATAGTTCATAAAAAAAAATTTTGCACTTTTGTTCTTTTTTTTCCAGTGCTGGTATAGTTCATAAAAAAAAATTTTGAACTTTTGTTCTTTTTTTCCAGTGGTGTAATAACTGCTCGACGCCATTTTCTTTTCTCTTTCTGCTGGTATAGTTCATAAAAAAAAATTTTGCACTTTTGTTCTTTTTTTTTCCAGTGCTGGTATAGTTCCTAAAAAAAATTTTTGCACTTTTGTTCTTTTTTTCCAGTGGTGTAATAACTGCTCGACGCCATTTTCTTTTCTCTTTCTGCTGGTATAGTTCCTAAAAAAAAATTTTTGCACTTTTGTTCTTTTTTTCCAGTGGTGTAATAACTGCTCGACGCCATTTTCTTTTCTCTTTCTGCTGGTATAGTTCCTAAAAAAAAATTTTGAACTTTTGTTCTTTTTTTTCCAGTGGTGTAATAACTGCTCGACGTCATTTTCTTATCTCTTTCTGCTGGTATAGTTCCTAAAAAAAATTTTGCACTTTTGTTCTTTTTTTCCAGTGGTGTAATAACTGCTCGACGCCATTTTCTTTTCTCTTTCTGCTGGTATAGTTCCTAAAAAAAATTTTTGCACTTTTGTTCTTTTTTTCCAGTGGTGTAATAACTGCTCGACGCCATTTTCTTTTCTCTTTCTGCTGGTATAGTTCATAAAAAAAAATTTTGCACTTTTGTTCTTTTTTTTCCAGTGCTGGTATAGTTCCTAAAAAAATTTTTTGCACTTTTGTTCTTTTTTTCCAGTGGTGTAATAACTGCTCGACGCCATTTTCTTTTCTCTTTCTGCTGGTATAGTTCATAAAAAAAAATTTTGCACTTTTGTTCTTCTTTTTCCAGTGCTGGTATAGTTCCTAAAAAAAATTTTTGCACTTTTGTTCTTTTTTTCCAGTGGTGTAATAACTGCTCGACGCCATTTTCTTTTCTCTTTCTGCTGGTATAGTTCATAAAAAAAAATTTTGCACTTTTGTTCTTTTTTTTCCAGTGCTGGTATAGTTCATAAAAAAAAATTTTGAACTTTTGTTCTTTTTTTCCAGTGGTGTAATAACTGCTCGACGCCATTTTCTTTTCTCTTTCTGCTGGTATAGTTCATAAAAAAAAATTTTGCACTTTTGTTCTTTTTTTTCCAGTGCTGGTATAGTTCCTAAAAAAAATTTTTGCACTTTTGTTCTTTTTTTCCAGTGGTGTAATAACTGCTCGACGCCATTTTCTTTTCTCTTTCTGCTGGTATAGTTTCTAAAAAAAAATTTTTGCACTTTTGTTCTTTTTTTCCAGTGGTGTAATAACTGCTCGACGCCATTTTCTTTTCTCTTTCTGCTGGTATAGTTCATAAAAAAAAATTTTGCACTTTTGTTCTTTTTTTCCAGTGGTGTAATAACTGCTCGACGCCATTTTCTTTTCTCTTTCTGCTGGTATAGTTCATAAAAAAAAATTTTGCACTTTTGTTCTTTTTTTTCCAGTGCTGGTATAGTTCCTAAAAAAAATTTTTGCACTTTTGTTCTTTTTTTCCAGTGGTGTAATAACTGCTCGACGCCATTTTCTTTTCTCTTTCTGCTGGTATAGTTCATAAAAAAAAATTTTGCACTTTTGTTCTTTTTTTTCCAGTGCTGGTATAGTTCATAAAAAAAAATTTTGAACTTTTGTTCTTTTTTTCCAGTGGTGTAATAACTGCTCGACGCCATTTTCTTTTCTCTTTCTGCTGGTATAGTTCATAAAAAAAAATTTTGCACTTTTGTTCTTTTTTTTCCAGTGCTGGTATAGTTCCTAAAAAAAATTTTTGCACTTTTGTTCTTTTTTTCCAGTGGTGTAATAACTGCTCGACGCCATTTTCTTTTCTCTTTCTGCTGGTATAGTTCATAAAAAAAAATTTTGCACTTTTGTTCTTTTTTTTCCAGTGCTGGTATAGTTCCTAAAAAAAATTTTTGCACTTTTGTTCTTTTTTTCCAGTGGTGTAATAACTGCTCGACGCCATTTTCTTTTCTCTTTCTGCTGGTATAGTTCATAAAAAAAAATTTTGCACTTTTGTTCTTTTTTTTCCAGTGCTGGTATAGTTCCTAAAAAAAATTTTTGCACTTTTGTTCTTTTTTTCCAGTGGTGTAATAACTGCTCGACGCCATTTTCTTTTCTCTTTCTGCTGGTATAGTTCATAAAAAAAAATTTTGCACTTTTGTTCTTTTTTTTCCAGTGCTGGTATAGTTCATAAAAAAAAATTTTGAACTTTTGTTCTTTTTTTCCAGTGGTGTAATAACTGCTCGACGCCATTTTCTTTTCTCTTTCTGCTGGTATAGTTCATAAAAAAAAATTTTGCACTTTTGTTCTTTTTTTTCCAGTGCTGGTATAGTTCCTAAAAAAAATTTTTGCACTTTTGTTCTTTTTTTCCAGTGGTGTAATAACTGCTCGACGCCATTTTCTTTTCTCTTTCTGCTGGTATAGTTCATAAAAAAAAATTTTGCACTTTTGTTCTTTTTTTTCCAGTGCTGGTATAGTTCATAAAAAAAAATTTTGAACTTTTGTTCTTTTTTTCCAGTGGTGTAATAACTGCTCGACGCCATTTTCTTTTCTCTTTCTGCTGGTATAGTTCATAAAAAAAAATTTTGCACTTTTGTTCTTTTTTTTCCAGTGCTGGTATAGTTCCTAAAAAAAATTTTTGCACTTTTGTTCTTTTTTTCCAGTGGTGTAATGACTGCTCGACGCCATTTTCTTTTCTCTTTCTGCTGGTATAGTTCATAAAAAAAAATTTTGCACTTTTGTTCTTTTTTTTCCAGTGCTGGTATAGTTCCTAAAAAAAATTTTTGCACTTTTGTTCTTTTTTTCCAGTGGTGTAATAACTGCTCGACGCCATTTTCTTTTCTCTTTCTGCTGGTATAGTTCATAAAAAAAAATTTTGCACTTTTGTTCTTTTTTTTCCAGTGCTGGTATAGTTCCTAAAAAAAATTTTTGCACTTTTGTTCTTTTTTTCCAGTGGTGTAATAACTGCTCGACGCCATTTTCTTTTCTCTTTCTGCTGGTATAGTTCATAAAAAAAAATTTTGCACTTTTGTTCTTTTTTTTCCAGTGCTGGTATAGTTCATAAAAAAAAATTTTGAACTTTTGTTCTTTTTTTCCAGTGGTGTAATAACTGCTCGACGCCATTTTCTTTTCTCTTTCTGCTGGTATAGTTCATAAAAAAAAATTTTGCACTTTTGTTCTTTTTTTTCCAGTGCTGGTATAGTTCCTAAAAAAAATTTTTGCACTTTTGTTCTTTTTTTCCAGTGGTGTAATGACTGCTCGACGCCATTTTCTTTTCTCTTTCTGCTGGTATAGTTCATAAAAAAAAATTTTGCACTTTTGTTCTTTTTTTTCCAGTGCTGGTATAGTTCCTAAAAAAAATTTTTGCACTTTTGTTCTTTTTTTTCCAGTGGTGTAATAACTGCTCGACGCCATTTTCTTTTCTCTTTCTGCTGGTATAGTTCATAAAAAAAAATTTTGCACTTTTGTTCTTTTTTTTCCAGTGCTGGTATAGTTCCTAAAAAAAATTTTTGCACTTTTGTTCTTTTTTTCCAGTGGTGTAATGACTGCTCGACGCCATTTTCTTTTCTCTTTCTGCTGGTATAGTTCATAAAAAAAAATTTTGCACTTTTGTTCTTTTTTTTCCAGTGCTGGTATAGTTCCTAAAAAAAATTTTTGCACTTTTGTTCTTTTTTACCAGTGGTGTAATAACTGCTCGACGCCATTTTCTTTTCTCTTTCTGCTGGTATAGTTCATAAAAAAAAATTTTGCACTTATGTTCTTTTTTTTCCAGTGCTGGTATAGTTCATAAAAAAAAATTTTGAACTTTTGTTCTTTTTTTCCAGTGGTGTAATAACTGCTCGACGCCATTTTCTTTTCTCTTTCTGCTGGTATAGTTCATAAAAAAAAATTTTGCACTTTTGTTCTTTTTTTTCCAGTGCTGGTATAGTTCCTAAAAAAAATTTTTGCACTTTTGTTCTTTTTTTCCAGTGGTGTAATGACTGCTCGACGCCATTTTCTTTTCTCTTTCTGCTGGTATAGTTCATAAAAAAAAATTTTGCACTTTTGTTCTTTTTTTTCCAGTGCTGGTATAGTTCCTAAAAAAAATTTTTGCACTTTTGTTCTTTTTTTCCAGTGGTGTAATAACTGCTCGACGCCATTTTCTTTTCTCTTTCTGCTGGTATAGTTCATAAAAAAAAATTTTGCACTTTTGTTCTTTTTTTTCCAGTGCTGGTATAGTTCCTAAAAAAAATTTTTGCACTTTTGTTCTTTTTTTCCAGTGGTGTAATAACTGCTCGACGCCATTTTCTTTTCTCTTTCTGCTGGTATAGTTCCTAAAAAAAAATTTTGCACTTTTGTTCTTTTTTTTTCCAGTGCTGGTATAGTTCCTAAAAAAAATTTTGCACTTTTGTTCTTTTTTTCCAGTGGTGTAATAACTGCTCGACGCCATTTTCTTTTCTCTTTCTGCTGGTATAGTTCCTAAAAAAAATTTTTGCACTTTTGTTCTTTTTTTTCCAGTGGTGTAATAACTGCTCGACGCCATTTTCTTTTCTCTTTCTGCTGGTATAGTTCATAAAAAAAAATTTTGCACTTTTGTTCTTTTTTTTCCAGTGCTGGTATAGTTCCTAAAAAAAATTTTTGCACTTTTGTTCTTTTTTTCCAGTGGTGTAATAACTGCTCGACGCCATTTTCTTTTCTCTTTCTGCTGGTATAGTTCCTAAAAAAAATTTTTGCACTTTTGTTCTTTTTTTCCAGTGGTGTAATAACTGCTCGACGCCATTTTCTTTTCTCTTTCTGCTGGTATAGTTCATAAAAAAAAATTTTGCACTTTTGTTCTTTTTTTTCCAGTGCTGGTATAGTTCCTAAAAAAAATTTTTGCACTTTTGTTCTTTTTTTCCAGTGGTGTAATAACTGCTCGACGCCATTTTCTTTTCTCTTTCTGCTGGTATAGTTCATAAAAAAAAATTTTGCACTTTTGTTCTTTTTTTTCCAGTGCTGGTATAGTTCCTAAAAAAAATTTTTGCACTTTTGTTCTTTTTTTCCAGTGGTGTAATAACTGCTCGACGCCATTTTCTTTTCTCTTTCTGCTGGTATAGTTCATAAAAAAAAATTTTGCACTTTTGTTCTTTTTTTTCCAGTGCTGGTATAGTTCCTAAAAAAAATTTTTGCACTTTTGTTCTTTTTTTCCAGTGGTGTAATAACTGCTCGACGCCATTTTCTTTTCTCTTTCTGCTGGTATAGTTCATAAAAAAAAATTTTGCACTTTTGTTCTTTTTTTTCCAGTGCTGGTATAGTTCATAAAAAAAAATTTTGAACTTTTGTTCTTTTTTTCCAGTGGTGTAATAACTGCTCGACGCCATTTTCTTTTCTCTTTCTGCTGGTATAGTTCATAAAAAAAAATTTTGCACTTTTGTTCTTTTTTTTCCAGTGCTGGTATAGTTCCTAAAAAAAATTTTTGCACTTTTGTTCTTTTTTTCCAGTGGTGTAATAACTGCTCGACGCCATTTTCTTTTCTCTTTCTGCTGGTATAGTTTCTAAAAAAAAATTTTTGCACTTTTGTTCTTTTTTTCCAGTGGTGTAATAACTGCTCGACGCCATTTTCTTTTCTCTTTCTGCTGGTATAGTTCATAAAAAAAAATTTTGCACTTTTGTTCTTTTTTTCCAGTGGTGTAATAACTGCTCGACGCCATTTTCTTTTCTCTTTCTGCTGGTATAGTTCATAAAAAAAAATTTTGCACTTTTGTTCTTTTTTTTCCAGTGCTGGTATAGTTCCTAAAAAAAATTTTTGCACTTTTGTTCTTTTTTTCCAGTGGTGTAATAACTGCTCGACGCCATTTTCTTTTCTCTTTCTGCTGGTATAGTTCATAAAAAAAAATTTTGCACTTTTGTTCTTTTTTTTCCAGTGGTGTAATAACTGCTCGACGCCATTTTCTTTTCTCTTTCTGCTGGTATAGTTCATAAAAAAAAATTTTGCACTTTTGTTCTTTTTTTTCCAGTGCTGGTATAGTTCATAAAAAAAAATTTTGAACTTTTGTTCTTTTTTTCCAGTGGTGTAATAACTGCTCGACGCCATTTTCTTTTCTCTTTCTGCTGGTATAGTTCATAAAAAAAAATTTTGCACTTTTGTTCTTTTTTTTCCAGTGCTGGTATAGTTCCTAAAAAAAATTTTTGCACTTTTGTTCTTTTTTTCCAGTGGTGTAATAACTGCTCGACGCCATTTTCTTTTCTCTTTCTGCTGGTATAGTTCATAAAAAAAAATTTTGCACTTTTGTTCTTTTTTTTCCAGTGCTGGTATAGTTCATAAAAAAAAATTTTGAACTTTTGTTCTTTTTTTCCAGTGGTGTAATAACTGCTCGACGCCATTTTCTTTTCTCTTTCTGCTGGTATAGTTCATAAAAAAAAATTTTGCACTTTTGTTCTTTTTTTTCCAGTGCTGGTATAGTTCCTAAAAAAAATTTTTGCACTTTTGTTCTTTTTTTCCAGTGGTGTAATGACTGCTCGACGCCATTTTCTTTTCTCTTTCTGCTGGTATAGTTCATAAAAAAAAATTTTGCACTTTTGTTCTTTTTTTTCCAGTGCTGGTTTAGTTCCTAAAAAAAATTTTTGCACTTTTGTTCTTTTTTTCCAGTGGTGTAATAACTGCTCGACGCCATTTTCTTTTCTCTTTCTGCTGGTATAGTTCATAAAAAAAAATTTTGCACTTTTGTTCTTTTTTTTCCAGTGCTGGTATAGTTCCTAAAAAAAATTTTTGCACTTTTGTTCTTTTTTTCCAGTGGTGTAATAACTGCTCGACGCCATTTTCTTTTCTCTTTCTGCTGGTATAGTTCATAAAAAAAAATTTTGCACTTTTGTTCTTTTTTTTCCAGTGCTGGTATAGTTCATAAAAAAAAATTTTGAACTTTTGTTCTTTTTTTCCAGTGGTGTAATAACTGCTCGACGCCATTTTCTTTTCTCTTTCTGCTGGTATAGTTCATAAAAAAAAATTTTGCACTTTTGTTCTTTTTTTTCCAGTGCTGGTATAGTTCCTAAAAAAAATTTTTGCACTTTTGTTCTTTTTTTCCAGTGGTGTAATGACTGCTCGACGCCATTTTCTTTTCTCTTTCTGCTGGTATAGTTCATAAAAAAAAATTTTGCACTTTTGTTCTTTTTTTTCCAGTGCTGGTATAGTTCCTAAAAAAAATTTTTGCACTTTTGTTCTTTTTTTTCCAGTGGTGTAATAACTGCTCGACGCCATTTTCTTTTCTCTTTCTGCTGGTATAGTTCATAAAAAAAAATTTTGCACTTTTGTTCTTTTTTTTCCAGTGCTGGTATAGTTCCTAAAAAAAATTTTTGCACTTTTGTTCTTTTTTTCCAGTGGTGTAATGACTGCTCGACGCCATTTTCTTTTCTCTTTCTGCTGGTATAGTTCATAAAAAAAAATTTTGCACTTTTGTTCTTTTTTTTCCAGTGCTGGTATAGTTCCTAAAAAAAATTTTTGCACTTTTGTTCTTTTTTACCAGTGGTGTAATAACTGCTCGACGCTATTTTCTTTTCTCTTTCTGCTGGTATAGTTCATAAAAAAAAATTTTGCACTTATGTTCTTTTTTTTCCAGTGCTGGTATAGTTCATAAAAAAAAATTTTGAACTTTTGTTCTTTTTTTCCAGTGGTGTAATAACTGCTCGACGCCATTTTCTTTTCTCTTTCTGCTGGTATAGTTCATAAAAAAAATTTTGCACTTTTGTTCTTTTTTTTCCAGTGCTGGTATAGTTCCTAAAAAAAATTTTTGCACTTTTGTTCTTTTTTTCCAGTGGTGTAATGACTGCTCGACGCCATTTTCTTTTCTCTTTCTGCTGGTATAGTTCATAAAAAAAAATTTTGCACTTTTGTTCTTTTTTTTCCAGTGCTGGTATAGTTCCTAAAAAAAATTTTTGCACTTTTGTTCTTTTTTTCCAGTGGTGTAATAACTGCTCGACGCCATTTTCTTTTCTCTTTCTGCTGGTATAGTTCATAAAAAAAAATTTTGCACTTTTGTTCTTTTTTTTCCAGTGCTGGTATAGTTCCTAAAAAAAATTTTTGCACTTTTGTTCTTTTTTTCCAGTGGTGTAATAACTGCTCGACGCCATTTTCTTTTCTCTTTCTGCTGGTATAGTTCCTAAAAAAAAATTTTGCACTTTTGTTCTTTTTTTTCCAGTGCTGGTATAGTTCCTAAAAAAAATTTTGCACTTTTGTTCTTTTTTTCCAGTGGTGTAATAACTGCTCGACGCCATTTTCTTTTCTCTTTCTGCTGGTATAGTTCCTAAAAAAAATTTTTGCACTTTTGTTCTTTTTTTTCCAGTGGTGTAATAACTGCTCGACGCCATTTTCTTTTCTCTTTCTGCTGGTATAGTTCATAAAAAAAAATTTTGCACTTTTGTTCTTTTTTTTCCAGTGCTGGTATAGTTCCTAAAAAAAATTTTTGCACTTTTGTTCTATTTTTCCAGTGGTGTAATAACTGCTCGACGCCATTTTCTTTTCTCTTTCTGCTGGTATAGTTCCTAAAAAAAATTTTTGCACTTTTGTTCTTTTTTTCCAGTGGTGTAATAACTGCTCGACGCCATTTTCTTTTCTCTTTCTGCTGGTATAGTTCATAAAAAAAAATTTTGCACTTTTGTTCTTTTTTTTCCAGTGCTGGTATAGTTCCTAAAAAAAATTTTTGCACTTTTGTTCTTTTTTTCCAGTGGTGTAATAACTGCTCGACGCCATTTTCTTTTCTCTTTCTGCTGGTATAGTTCATAAAAAAAAATTTTGCACTTTTGTTCTTTTTTTTCCAGTGCTGGTATAGTTCCTAAAAAAAATTTTTGCACTTTTGTTCTTTTTTTCCAGTGGTGTAATAACTGCTCGACGCCATTTTCTTTTCTCTTTCTGCTGGTATAGTTCATAAAAAAAAATTTTGCACTTTTGTTCTTTTTTTTCCAGTGCTGGTATAGTTCCTAAAAAAAATTTTTGCACTTTTGTTCTTTTTTTCCAGTGGTGTAATAACTGCTCGACGCCATTTTCTTTTCTCTTTCTGCTGGTATAGTTCATAAAAAAAAATTTTGCACTTTTGTTCTTTTTTTTCCAGTGCTGGTATAGTTCATAAAAAAAAATTTTGAACTTTTGTTCTTTTTTTCCAGTGGTGTAATAACTGCTCGACGCCATTTTCTTTTCTCTTTCTGCTGGTATAGTTCATAAAAAAAAATTTTGCACTTTTGTTCTTTTTTTTCCAGTGCTGGTATAGTTCCTAAAAAAAATTTTTGCACTTTTGTTCTTTTTTTCCAGTGGTGTAATAACTGCTCGACGCCATTTTCTTTTCTCTTTCTGCTGGTATAGTTTCTAAAAAAAAATTTTTGCACTTTTGTTCTTTTTTTCCAGTGGTGTAATAACTGCTCGACGCCATTTTCTTTTCTCTTTCTGCTGGTATAGTTCATAAAAAAAAATTTTGCACTTTTGTTCTTTTTTTCCAGTGGTGTAATAACTGCTCGACGCCATTTTCTTTTCTCTTTCTGCTGGTATAGTTCATAAAAAAAAATTTTGCACTTTTGTTCTTTTTTTTCCAGTGCTGGTATAGTTCCTAAAAAAAATTTTTGCACTTTTGTTCTTTTTTTCCAGTGGTGTAATAACTGCTCGACGCCATTTTCTTTTCTCTTTCTGCTGGTATAGTTCATAAAAAAAAATTTTGCACTTTTGTTCTTTTTTTTCCAGTGCTGGTATAGTTCCTAAAAAAAATTTTTGCACTTTTGTTCTTTTTTTCCAGTGGTGTAATAACTGCTCGACGCCATTTTCTTTTCTCTTTCTGCTGGTATAGTTCCTAAAAAAAATTTTTGCACTTTTGTTCTTTTTTTCCAGTGGTGTAATAACTGCTCGACGCCATTTTCTTTTCTCTTTCTGCTGGTATAGTTCATAAAAAAAAATTTTGCACTTTTGTTCTTTTTTTTCCAGTGCTGGTATAGTTCCTAAAAAAAATTTTTGCACTTTTGTTCTTTTTTTCCAGTGGTGTAATAACTGCTCGACGCCATTTTCTTTTCTCTTTCTGCTGGTATAGTTCATAAAAAAAAATTTTGCACTTTTGTTCTTTTTTTTCCAGTGCTGGTATAGTTCCTAAAAAAAATTTTTGCACTTTTGTTCTTTTTTTCCAGTGGTGTAATAACTGCTCGACGCCATTTTCTTTTCTCTTTCTGCTGGTATAGTTCATAAAAAAAAATTTTGCACTTTTGTTCTTTTTTTTCCAGTGCTGGTATAGTTCATAAAAAAAAATTTTGAACTTTTGTTCTTTTTTTCCAGTGGTGTAATAACTGCTCGACGCCATTTTCTTTTCTCTTTCTGCTGGTATAGTTCATAAAAAAAAATTTTGCACTTTTGTTCTTTTTTTTCCAGTGCTGGTATAGTTCCTAAAAAAAATTTTTGCACTTTTGTTCTTTTTTTCCAGTGGTGTAATGACTGCTCGACGCCATTTTCTTTTCTCTTTCTGCTGGTATAGTTCATAAAAAAAAATTTTGCACTTTTGTTCTTTTTTTTCCAGTGCTGGTATAGTTCCTAAAAAAATTTTTGCACTTTTGTTCTTTTTTTCCAGTGGTGTAATAACTGCTCGACGCCATTTTCTTTTCTCTTTCTGCTGGTATAGTTCATAAAAAAAAATTTTGAACTTTTGTTCTTTTTTTTCCAGTGGTGTAATAACTGCTCGACGCCATTTTCTTTTCTCTTTCTGCTGGTATAGTTCATAAAAAAAAATTTTGCACTTTTGTTCTTTTTTTTCCAGTGCTGGTATAGTTCCTAAAAAAAATTTTTGCACTTTTGTTCTTTTTTTCCAGTGGTGTAATAACTGCTCGACGCCATTTTCTTTACTCTTTCTGCTGGTATAGTTCATAAAAAAAAATTTTGCACTTTTGTTCTTTTTTTTCCAGTGCTGGTATAGTTCCTAAAAAAAATTTTTGCACTTTTGTTCTTTTTTTCCAGTGGTGTAATAACTGCTCGACGCCATTTTCTTTTCTCTTTCTGCTGGTATAGTTCATAAAAAAAATTTTTGCACTTTTGTTCTTTTTTTTCCAGTGCTGGTATAGTTCCTAAAAAAAATTTTTGCACTTTTGTTCTTTTTTTCCAGTGGTGTAATAACTGCTCGACGCCATTTTCTTTTCTCTTTCTGCTGATATAGTTCATAAAAAAAAATTTTGCACTTTTGTTCTTTTTTTCCAGTGGTGTAATAACTGCTCGACGCAATTTTCTTTTCTCTTTCTGCTGGTATAGTTCATAAAAAAAAATTTTGCACTTTTGTTCTTTTTTTTCCAGTGCTGGTATAGTTCCTAAAAAAAATTTTTGCACTTTTGTTTTTTTTTTCCAGTGGTGTAATAACTGCTCGACGCCATTTTCTTTTCTCTTTCTGCTGGTATAGTTCAAAAAAAAAATTTTGCACTTTTGTTCTTTTTTTTCCAGTGCTGGTATAGTTCCTAAAAAAAATTTTTGCACTTTTGTTCTTTTTTTCCAGTGGTGTAATAACTGCTCGACCCCATTTTCTTTTCTCTTTCTGCTGGTATAGTTCATAAAAAAAAATTTTGCACTTTTGTTCTTTTTTTCCAGTGCTGGTATAGTTCCTAAAAAAAATTTTTGCACTTTTGTTCTTTTTTTCCAGTGGTGTAATAACTGCTCGACGCCATTTTCTTTTCTCTTTCTGCTGGTATAGTTCATAAAAAAAAATTTTGCACTTTTGTTCTTTTTTTTCCAGTGCTGGTATAGTTCATAAAAAAAAATTTTGAACTTTTGTTCTTTTTTTCCAGTGGTGTAATAACTGCTCGACGCCATTTTCTTTTCTCTTTCTGCTGGTATAGATCATAAAAAAAAATTTTGCACTTTTGTTCTTTTTTTTCCAGTGCTGGTATAGTTCCTAAAAAAAATTTTTGCACTTTTGTTCTTTTTTTCCAGTGGTGTAATGACTGCTCGACGCCATTTTCTTTTCTCTTTCTGCTGGTATAGTTCATAAAAAAAAATTTTGCACTTTTGTTCTTTTTTTTCCAGTGCTGGTATAGTTCCTAAAAAAAATTTTTGCACTTTTGTTCTTTTTTTCCAGTGGTGTAATGACTGCTCGACGCCATTTTCTTTTCTCTTTCTGCTGGTATAGTTCATAAAAAAAAATTTTGCACTTTTGTTCTTTTTTTTCCAGTGCTGGTATAGTTCCTAAAAAAAATTTTTGCACTTTTGTTCTTTTTTTCCAGTGGTGTAATAACTGCTCGACGCCATTTTCTTTTCTCTTTCTGCTGGTATAGTTCATAAAAAAAAATTTTGCACTTTTGTTCTTTTTTTTCCAGTGCTGGTATAGTTCCTAAAAAAAATTTTTGCACTTTTGTTCTTTTTTTCCAGTGGTGTAATGACTGCTCGACGCCATTTTCTTTTCTCTTTCTGCTGGTATAGTTCATAAAAAAAAATTTTGCACTTTTGTTCTTTTTTTTCCAGTGCTGGTATAGTTCCTAAAAAAAATTTTTGCACTTTTGTTCTTTTTTTCCAGTGGTGTAATAACTGCTCGACGCCATTTTCTTTTCT
Organism: Drosophila dives; assembly: GCA_035042365.1. Lineage (NCBI taxonomy): Eukaryota > Metazoa > Arthropoda > Insecta > Diptera > Drosophilidae > Drosophila > Drosophila dives. Next base: position 1,029,444 of record JAWNLJ010000333.1, on the reverse strand, counting down.
CTTTCTGCTGGTATAGTTCCTAAAAAAAATTTTTGCACTTTTGTTCTTTTTTTCCAGTGGTGTAATAACTGCTCGACGCCATTTTCTTTTCTCTTTCTGCTGGTATAGTTCATAAAAAAAAATTTTGCACTTTTGTTCTTTTTTTTCCAGTGCTGGTATAGTTCCTAAAAAAAATTTTTGCACTTTTGTTCTTTTTTTCCAGTGGTGTAATAACTGCTCGACGCCATTTTCTTTTCTCTTTCTGCTGGTATAGTTCATAAAAAAAAATTTTGCACTTTTGTTCTTTTTTTTCCAGTGTTGGTATAGTTCCTAAAAAAAAATTTTGCACTTTTGTTCTTTTTTTCCAGTGGTGTAATAACTGCTCGACGCCATTTTCTTTTCTCTTTCTGCTGGTATAGTTCATAAAAAAAAATTTTGCACTTTTGTTCTTTTTTTCCAGTGGTGTAATAACTGCTCGACGCCATTTTCTTTTCTCTTTCTGCTGGTATAGTTCATAAAAAAAAATTTTGCACTTTTGTTCTTTTTTTTCCAGTGCTGGTATAGTTCCTAAAAAATTTTTTTGCACTTTTGTTCTTTTTTTCCAGTGGTGTAATAACTGCTCGACGCCATTTTCTTTTCTCTTTCTGCTGGTATAGTTCATAAAAAAAAATTTTGCACTTTTGTTCTTTTTTTTCCAGTGCTGGTATAGTTCCTAAAAAAAATTTTTGCACTTTTGTTCTTTTTTTCCAGTGGTGTAATAACTGCTCGACGCCATTTTCTTTTCTCTTTCTGCTGGTATAGTTCATAAAAAAAAATTTTGCACTTTTGTTCTTTTTTTTCCAGTGCTGGTATAGTTCCTAAAAAAAATTTTTGCACTTTTGTTCTTTTTTTCCAGTGGTGTAATAACTGCTCGACGCCATTTTCTTTTCTCTTTCTGCTGGTATAGTTCATAAAAAAAAATTTTGCACTTTTGTTCTTTTTTTTCCAGTGCTGGTATAGTTCCTAAAAAAAATTTTTGCACTTTTGTTCTTTTTTTCCAGTGGTGTAATGACTGCTCGACGCCATTTTCTTTTCTCTTTCTGCTGGTATAGTTCATAAAAAAAAATTTTGCACTTTTGTTCTTTTTTTTCCAGTGCTGGTATAGTTCCTAAAAAAAATTTTTGCACTTTTGTTCTTTTTTTCCAGTGGTGTAATAACTGCTCGACGCCATTTTCTTTTCTCTTTCTGCTGGTATAGTTCATAAAAAAAAATTTTGCACTTTTGTTCTTTTTTTTCCAGTGCTGGTATAGTTCCTAAAAAAAATTTTTGCACTTTTGTTCTTTTTTTCCAGTGGTGTAATAACTGCTCGACGCCATTTTCTTTTCTCTTTCTGCTGGTATAGTTCCTAAAAAAAAATTTTGAACTTTTGTTCTTTTTTTCCAGTGGTGTAATAACTGCTCGACGCCATTTTCTTTTCTCTTTCTGCTGGTATAGTTCATAAAAAAAAATTTTGCACTTTTGTTCTTTTTTTTCCAGTGCTGGTATAGTTCCTAAAAAAAATTTTTGCACTTTTGTTCTTTTTTTCCAGTGGTGTAATAACTGCTCGACGCCATTTTCTTTTCTCTTTCTGCTGGTATAGTTCATAAAAAAAAATTTTGCACTTTTGTTCTTTTTTTTTCCAGTGCTGGTATAGTTCCTAAAAAAAATTTTTGCACTTTTGTTCTTTTTTTCCAGTGGTGTAATGACTGCTCGACGCCATTTTCTTTTCTCTTTCTGCTGGTATAGTTCATAAAAAAAAATTTTGCACTTTTGTTCTTTTTTTTCCAGTGCTGGTATAGTTCATAAAAAAAAATTTTGCACTTTTGTTCTTTTTTTCCAGTGGTGTAATAACTGCTCGACGCCATTTTCTTTTCTCTTTCTGCTGGTATAGTTCATAAAAAAAAATTTTGCACTTTTGTTCTTTTTTTTCCAGTGCTGGTATAGTTCCTAAAAAAAATTTTTGCACTTTTGTTCTTTTTTTCCAGTGGTGTAATAACTGCTCGACGCCATTTTCTTTTCTCTTTCTGCTGGTATAGTTCCTAAAAAAAAATTTTGAACTTTTGTTCTTTTTTTTCCAGTGGTGTAATAACTGCTCGACGTCATTTTCTTATCTCTTTCTGCTGGTATAGTTCCTAAAAAAAATTTTGCACTTTTGTTCTTTTTTTCCAGTGGTGTAATAACTGCTCGACGCCATTTTCTTTTCTCTTTCTGCTGGTATAGTTCCTAAAAAAAATTTTTGCACTTTTGTTCTTTTTTTCCAGTGGTGTAATAACTGCTCGACGCCATTTTCTTTTCTCTTTCTGCTGGTATAGTTCATAAAAAAAAATTTTGCACTTTTGTTCTTTTTTTTCCAGTGCTGGTATAGTTCCTAAAAAAAATTTTTGCACTTTTGTTCTTTTTTTCCAGTGGTGTAATAACTGCTCGACGCCATTTTCTTTTCTCTTTCTGCTGGTATAGTTCCTAAAAAAAAATTTTGAACTTTTGTTCTTTTTTTTCCAGTGGTGTAATAACTGCTCGACGTCATTTTCTTATCTCTTTCTGCTGGTATAGTTCATAAAAAAAAATTTTGCACTTTTGTTCTTTTTTTTCCAGTGCTGGTACAGTTCCTAAAAAAAATTTTTGCACTTTTGTTCTTTTTTTCCAGTGGTGTAATAACTGCTCGACGCCATTTTCTTTTCTCTTTCTGCTGGTATAGTTCATAAAAAAAAATTTTGCACTTTTGTTCTTTTTTTTCCAGTGCTGGTATAGTTCATAAAAAAAAATTTTGAACTTTTGTTCTTTTTTTCCAGTGGTGTAATAACTGCTCGACGCCATTTTCTTTTCTCTTTCTGCTGGTATAGTTCATAAAAAAAAATTTTGCACTTTTGTTCTTTTTTTTCCAGTGCTGGTATAGTTCCTAAAAAAAATTTTTGCACTTTTGTTCTCTTTTTCCAGTGGTGTAATGACTGCTCGACGCCATTTTCTTTTCTCTTTCTGCTGGTATAGTTCATAAAAAAAAATTTTGCACTTTTGTTCTTTTTTTTCCAGTGCTGGTATAGTTCCTAAAAAAAATTTTTGCACTTTTGTTCTTTTTTTCCAGTGGTGTAATAACTGCTCGACGCCATTTTCTTTTCTCTTTCTGTTGGTATAGTTCATAAAAAAAAATTTTGCACTTTTGTTCTTTTTTTTCCAGTGCTGGTATAGTTCCTAAAAAAAATTTTTGCACTTTTGTTCTTTTTTTCCAGTGGTGTTATAACTGCTCGACGCCATTTTCTTTTCTCTTTCTGCTGGTATAGTTCCTAAAAAAAATTTTGCACTTTTGTTCTTTTTTTTCCAGTGCTGGTATAGTTCCTAAAAAAAATTTTGAACTTTTGTTCTTTTTTTCCAGTGGTGTAATAACTGCTCGACGCCATTTTCTTTTCTCTTTCTGTTGGTATAGTTCATAAAAAAAATTTTGCACTTTTGTTCTTTTTTTTCCAGTGCTGGTATAGTTCCTAAAAAAAATTTTTGCACTTTTGTTCTTTTTTTCCAGTGGTGTAATAACTGCTCGACGCCATTTTCTTTTCTCTTTCTGCTGGTATAGTTCATAAAAAAAATTTTTGCACTTTTGTTCTTTTTTTCCAGTGGTGTAATAACTGCTCGACGCCATTTTCTTTTCTCTTTCTGTTGGTATAGTTCATAAAAAAAAATTTTGCACTTTTGTTCTTTTTTTTCCAGTGCTGGTATAGTTCCTAAAAAAAATTTTTGCACTTTTGTTCTTTTTTTCCAGTGGTGTAATAACTGCTCGACGCCATTTTCTTTTCTCTTTCTGCTGGTATAGTTCATAAAAAAAAATTTTGCACTTTTGTTCTTTTTTTTCCAGTGCTGGTATAGTTCCTAAAAAAAATTTTGCACTTTTGTTCTTTTTTTTCCAGTGCTGGTATAGTTCCTAAAAAAAATTTTTGCACTTTTGTTCTTTTTTTTCAGTGGTGTAATAACTGCTCGACGCCATTTTCTTTTCTCTTTCTGCTGGTATAGTTCCTAAAAAAAATTTTTGCACTTTTGTTCTTTTTTTCCAGTGGTGTAATAACTGCTCGACGCCATTTTCTTTTCTCTTTCTGCTGGTATAGTTCATAAAAAAAAATTTTGCACTTTTGTTCTTTTTTTCCAGTGGTGTAATAACTGCTCGACGCCATTTTCTTTTCTCTTTCTGCTGGTATAGTTCATAAAAAAAAATTTTGCACTTTTGTTCTTTTTTTTCCAGTGGTGTAATAACTGCTCGACGCCATTTTCTTTTTCTCTTTCTGCTGGTATAGTTCCTAAAAAAAATTTTTGCACTTTTGTTCTTTTTTTCCAGTGGTGTAATAACTGCTCGACGCCATTTTCTTTTCTCTTTCTGCTGGTATAGTTCATAAAAAAAATTTTGCACTTTTGTTCTTGTTTTTCCAGTGCTGGTATAGTTCCTAAAAAAAATTTTTGCACTTTTGTTCTTTTTTTCCAGTGGTGTAATAACTGCTCGACGCCATTTTCTTTTCTCTTTCTGCTGGTATAGTTCATAAAAAAAAATTTTGCACTTTTGTTCTTTTTTTTCCAGTGCTGGTATAGTTCCTAAAAAAAATTTTTGCACTTTTGTTCTTTTTTTCCAGTGGTGTAATAACTGCTCGACGCCATTTTCTTTTCTCTTTCTGCTGGTATAGTTCATAAAAAAAATTTTTGCACTTTTGTTCTTTTTTTCCAGTGGTGTAATAACTGCTCGACGCCATTTTCTTTTCTCTTTCTGCTGGTATAGTTCATAAAAAAAAATTTTGCACTTTTGTTCTTTTTTTTCCAGTGCTGGTATAGTTCCTAAAAAAAATTTTTGCACTTTTGTTCTTTTTTTCCAGTGGTGTAATAACTGCTCGACGCCATTTTCTTTTCTCTTTCTGCTGGTATAGTTCATAAAAAAAAATTTTGCACTTTTGTTCTTTTTTTTCCAGTGCTGGTATAGTTCCTAAAAAAAATTTTTGCACTTTTGTTCTTTTTTTCCAGTGGTGTAATAACTGCTCGACGCCATTTTCTTTTCTCTTTCTGCTGGTATAGTTCATAAAAAAAAATTTTGCACTTTTGTTCTTTTTTTTCCAGTGCTGGTATAGTTCCTAAAAAAAATTATTGCACTTTTGTTCTTTTTTTCCAGTGGTGTAATAACTGCTCGACGCCATTTTCTTTTCTCTTTCTGCTGGTATAGTTCAAAAAAAAAATTTTGCACTTTTGTTCTTTTTTTCCAGTGCTGGTATAGTTCCTACAAAAAATTTTTGCACTTTTGTTCTTTTTTTCCAGTGGTGTAATAACTGCTCGACGCCATTTTCTTTTCTCTTTCTGTTGGTATAGTTCATAAAAAAAAATTTTGCACTTTTGTTCTTTTTTTCCAGTGGTGTCATAACTGCTCGACGCCATTTTCTTTTCTCTTTCTGCTGGTATAGTTCCTAAAAAAAAATTTTGTACTTTTGTTCTTTTTTTCCAGTGGTGTAATAACTGCTCGACGCCATTTTCTTTTCTCTTTCTGCTGGTATAGTTCATAAAAAAAAATTTTGCACTTTTGTTCTTTTTTTCCAGTGGTGTAATAACTGCTCGACGCCATTTTCTTTTCTCTTTCTGCTGGTATAGTTCATAAAAAAAAATTTTGCACTTTTGTTCTTTTTTTTCCAGTGCTGGTATAGTTCCTAAAAAAAATTTTTGCACTTTTGTTCTTTTTTTCCAGTGGTGTAATAACTGCTCGACGCCATTTTCTTTTCTCTTTCTGCTGGTATAGTTCATAAAAAAAAATTTTTGCACTTTTGTTCTTTTTTTCCAGTGGTGTCATAACTGCTCGACGCCATTTCCTTTTCTCTTTCTGCTGGTATAGTTCCTAAAAAAAAATTTTGTACTTTTGTTCTTTTTTTCCAGTGGTGTAATAACTGCTCGACGCCATTTTCTTTTCTCTTTCTGCTGGTATAGTTCATAAAAAAAAATTTTGCACTTTTTTTTTTTTTTCCAGTGGTGTAATAACTGCTCGACGCCATTTTCTTTTCTCTTTCTGCTGGTATAGTTCATAAAAAAAATTTTGCACTTTTGTTCTTTTTTTTTCCAGTGCTGGTATAGTTTATAAAAAAAATTTTTGCACTTTTGTTCTTTTTTTCCAGTGGTGTAATAACTGCTCGACGCCATTTTCTTTTCTCTTTCTGCTGGTATAGTTCCTAAAAAAATTTTTGCACTTTTGTTCTTTTTTTCCAGTGGTGTAATAACTGCTCGACGCCATTTTCTTTTCTCTTTCTGCTGGTATAGTTCATAAAAAAAAATTTTGCACTTTTGTTCTTTTTTTTCCAGTGCTGGTATAGTTCCTAAAAAAAATTGTTGCACTTTTGTTCTTTTTTTCCAGTGGTGTTATAACTGCTCGACGCCATTTTCTTTTCTCTTTCTGCTGGTATAGTTCATAAAAAAAATTTTTGCACTTTTGTTCTTTTTTTCCAGTGGTGTAATAACTGCTCGACGCCATTTTCTTTTCTCTTTCTGCTGGTATAGTTCCTAAAAAAAAATTTTGCACTTTTGTTCTTTTTTTTCCAGTGCTGGTATAGTTCCTAAAAAAAAATTTTGCACTTTTGTTCTTTTTTTCCAGTGGTGTAATAACTGCTCGACGCCATTTTCTTTTTTCTTTCTGCTGGTATAGTTCATAAAAAAAAATTTTGCACTTTTGTTCTTTTTTTTCCAGTGCTGGTATAGTTCCTAAAAAAAATTTTCCACTTTTGTTCTTTTTTTCCAGTGGTGTAATAACTGCTCGACGCCATTTTCTTTTCTCTTTCTGCTGGTATAGTTCCTAAAAAAATTTTTGCACTTTTGTTCTTTTTTTCCAGTGGTGTTATAACTGCTCGACGCCATTTTCTTTTCTCTTTCTGCTGGTATAGTTCCTAAAAAAAATTTTCCACTTTTGTTCTTTTTTTCCAGTGGTGTAATAACTGCTCGACGCCATTTTCTTTTCTCTTTCTGCTGGTATAGTTCCTAAAAAAAATTTTTGCACTTTTGTTCTTTTTTTCCAGTGGTGTAATAACTGCTCGACGTCATTTTCTTTTCTCTTTCTGCTGGTATAGTTCCTAAAAAAATTTTTTGCAGTTTTGTTCATTTTTTCCAGTGGTGTAATAACTGCTCGACGTCATTTTCTTATCTCTTTCTGCTGGTATAGTTCCTAAAAAAAAATTTTGCACTTTTGTTCTTTTTTTCCAGTGGTGTAATAACTGCTCGACGCCATTTTCTTTTCTCTTTCTGCTGGTATAGTTCATAAAAAAAAATTTTGCACTTTTGTTCTTTTTTTCCAGTGCTGGTATAGTTCCTAAAAAAAATTTTTGCACTTTTGTTCTTTTTTTCCAGTGGTGTTATAACTGCTCGACGCCATTTTCTTTTCTCTTTCTGCTGGTATAGTTCATAAAAAAAATTTTTGCACTTTTGTTCTTTTTTTCCAGTGGTGTAATAACTGCTCGACGCCATTTTCTTTTCTCTTTCTGCTGGTATAGTTCCTAAAAAAAAATTTTGCACTTTTGTTCTTTTTTTTCCAGTGCTGGTATAGTTCCTAAAAAAAATTTTTGCACTTTTGTTCTTTTTTTCCAGTGGTGTAATAACTGCTCGACGCCATTTTCTTTTCTCTTTCTGCTGGTATAGTTCATAAAAAAAAATTTTGCACTTTTGTTCTTTTTTTTCCAGTGCTGGTATAGTTCATTAAAAAAAATTTTGTACTTTTGTTCTTTTTTTCCAGTGGTGTTATAACTGCTCGACGCCATTTTCTTTTCTCTTTCTGCTGGTATAGTTCATAAAAAAAATTTTTGCACTTTTGTTCTTTTTTTCCAGTGGTGTAATAACTGCTCGACGCCATTTTCTTTTCTCTTTCTGCTGGTATAGTTCCTAAAAAAATTTTTGCACTTTTGTTCTTTTTTTCCAGTGGTGTAATAACTGCTCGACGCCATTTTCTTTTCTCTTTCTGCTGGTATAGTTCCTAAAAAAAATTTTTGCACTTTTGTTCTTTTTTTCCAGTGGTGTAATAACTGCTCGACGCCATTTTCTTTTCTCTTTCTGCTGGTATAGTTCATAAAAAAAAATTTTGCACTTTTGTTCTTTTTTTTCCAGTGCTGGTATAGTTTCTAAAAAAAATTTTGCACTTTTGTTCTTTTTTTCCAGTGGTGTAATAACTGCTCGACGCCATTTTCTTTTCTCTTTCTGCTGGTATAGTTCATAAAAAAAAATTTTGCACTTTTGTTCTTTTTTTTCCAGTGGTGTAATAACTGCTCGACGTCATTTTCTTTTCTCTTTCTGCTGGTATAGTTCCTAAAAAAAATTTTTGCACTTTTGTTCTTTTTTTCCAGTGGTGTAATAACTGCTCGACGTCATTTTCTTATCTCTTTCTGCTGGTATAGTTCCTAAAAAAAAATTTGCACTTTTGTTCTTTTTTTCCAGTGGTGTAATAACTGCTCGACGCCATTTTCTTTTCTCTTTCTGCTGGTATAGTTCATAAAAAAAAATTTTGCACTTTTGTTCTTTTTTTTCCAGTGCTGGTATAGTTCCTAAAAAAAATTTTTGCACTTTTGTTCTTTTTTTCCAGTGGTGTTATAACTGCTCGACGCCATTTTCTTTTCTCTTTCTGCTGGTATAGTTCATAAAAAAAATTTTTGCACTTTTGTTCTTTTTTTCCAGTGGTGTAATAACTGCTCGACGCCATTTTCTTTTCTCTTTCTGCTGGTATAGTTCCTAAAAAAAAATTTTGCACTTTTGTTCTTTTTTTTCCAGTGCTGGTATAGTTCCTAAAAAAAATTTTTGCACTTTTGTTCTTTTTTTCCAGTGGTGTAATAACTGCTCGACGCCATTTTCTTTTCTCTTTCTGCTGGTATAGTTCATAAAAAAAAATTTTGCACTTTTGTTCTTTTTTTTCCAGTGCTGGTATAGTTCCTAAAAAAAATTTTTGCACTTTTGTTCTTTTTTTCCAGTGGTGTTATAACTGCTCGACGCCATTTTCTTTTCTCTTTCTGCTGGTATAGTTCATAAAAAAAATTTTTGCACTTTTGTTCTTTTTTCCAGTGGTGTAATAACTGCTCGACGCCATTTTCTTTTCTCTTTCTGCTAATATAGTTCCTAAAAAAAAATTTTGCACTTTTGTTCTTTTTTTTCCAGTGCTGGTATAGTTCCTAAAAAAAATTTTTGCACTTTTGTTCTTTTTTTCCAGTGGTTTAATAACTGCTCGACGCCATTTTCTTTTCTCTTTCTGCTGGTATAGTTCCTAAAAAAAATTTTTGCACTTTTGTTCTTTTTTTCCAGTGGTGTAATAACTGCTCGACGCCATTTTCTTTTCTCTTTCTGCTGGTATAGTTCATAAAAAAAAATTTGCACTTTTGTTCTTTTTTTCCAGTGGTGTAATAACTGCTCGACGCCATTTTCTTTTCTCTTTCTGCTGGTATAGTTCATAAAAAAAAATTTTGCACTTTTGTTCTTTTTTTTCCAGTGCTGGTATAGTTCCTAAAAAAAATTTTCCACTTTTGTTCTTTTTTTCCAGTGGTGTAATAACTGCTCGACGTCATTTTCTTTTCTCTTTCTGCTAGTATAGTTCCTAAAAAAAATTTTTGCACTTTTGTTCTTTTTTTCCAGTGGTGTAATAACTGCTCGACGCCATTTTCTTTTCCCTTTCTGCTGGTATAGTTCCTAAAAAAAATTTTGCACTTTTGTTCTTTTTTTCCAGTGGTGTAATAACTGCTCGACGTCATTTTCTTTTCTCTTTCTGCTGGTATAGTTCATAAAAAAAATTTTTGCACTTTTGTTCTTTTTTTCCAGTGGTGTAATAACTGCTCGACGCCATTTTCTTTTCTCTTTCTGCTGGTATAGTTCATAAAAAAAAATTTTGCACTTTTGTTCTTTTTTTCCAGTGGTGTAATAACTGCTCGACGTCATTTTCTTATCTCTTTCTGCTGGTATAGTTCCTAAAAAAAATTTTGCACTTTTGTTCTTTTTTTCCAGTGGTGTAATAACTGCTCGACGCCATTTTCTTTTCTCTTTCTGCTGGTATAGTTCCTAAAAAAATTTTTGCACTTTTGTTCTTTTTTTCCAGTGGTGTAATAACTGCTCGACGTCATTTTCTTTTCTCTTTCTGCTGGTATAGTTCATAAAAAAAAATTTTGCACTTTTGTTCTTTTTTTCCAGTGCTGGTATAGTTCCTAAAAAAAATTTTTGCACTTTTGTTCTTTTTTTCCAGTGGTGTTATAACTGCTCGACGCCATTTTCTTTTCTCTTTCTGCTGGTATAGTTCATAAAAAAAAATTTTGCACTTTTGTTCTTTTTTTCCAGTGGTGTAATAACTGCTCGACGCCATTTTCTTTTCTCTTTCTGCTGGTATAGTTCCTAAAAAAATTTTTGCACTTTTGTTCTTTTTTTCCAGTGGTGTTATAACTGCTCGACGCCATTTTCTTTTCTCTTTCTGCTGGTATAGTTCCTAAAAAAAAATTTTGCACTTTTGTTCTTTTTTTTCCAGTGCTGGTATAGTTCCTAAAAAAAATTTTTGCACTTTTGTTCTTTTTTTCCAGTGGTGTAATAACTGCTCGACGCCATTTTCTTTTCTCTTTCTGCTGGTATAGTTCATAAAAAAAAATTTGCACTTTTGTTCTTTTTTTCCAGTGGTGTAATAACTGCTCGACGCCATTTTCTTTTCTCTTTCTGCTGGTATAGTTCCTAAAAAAAAATTTTGCACTTTTGTTCTTTTTTTCCAGTGCTGGTATAGTTCCTAAAAAAAATTTTTGCACTTTTGTTTTTTTTTTCCAGTGGTGTAATAACTGCTCGACGCCATTTTCTTTTCTCTTTCTGCTGGTATAGTTCATAAAAAAAAATTTTGCACTTTTGTTCTTTTTTTCCAGTGGTGTAATAACTGCTCGACGCCATTTTCTTTTCTCTTTCTGCTGGTATAGTTCCTAAAAAAATTTTTGCACTTTTGTTCTTTTTTTCCAGTGGTGTTATAACTGCTCGACGCCATTTTCTTTTCTCTTTCTGCTGGTATAGTTCCTAAAAAAAAATTTTGCACTTTTGTTCTTTTTTTTCCAGTGCTGGTATAGTTCCTAAAAAAAATTTTTGCACTTTTGTTCTTTTTTTCCAGTGGTGTAATAACTGCTCGACGCCATTTTCTTTTCTCTTTCTGCTGGTATAGTTCATAAAAAAAAATTTGCACTTTTGTTCTTTTTTTCCAGTGGTGTAATAACTGCTCGACGCCATTTTCTTTTCTCTTTCTGCTGGTATAGTTCATAAAAAAAAATTTTGCACTTTTGTTCTTTTTTTTCCAGTGCTGGTATAGTTCCTAAAAAAAATTTTTGCACTTTTGTTCTTTTTTTCCAGTGGTGTAATAACTGCTCGACGTCATTTTCTTTTCTCTTTCTGCTGGTATAGTTCATAAAAAAAATTTTGCACTTTTGTTCTTTTTTTCCAGTGCTGGTATAGTTCCTAAAAAAATTTTGCACTTTTGTTCTTTTTTTTCCAGTGCTGGTATAGTTCCTAAAAAAAATTTTTGCACTTTTGTTCTTTTTTTCCAGTGGTGTAATAACTGCTCGACGTCATTTTCTTATCTCTTTCTGCTGGTATAGTTCCTAAAAAAAATTTTGCACTTTTGTTCTTTTTTTTCCAGTGCTGGTATAGTTCCTAAAAAAAATTTTTGCACTTTTGTTCTTTTTTTCCAGTCGTGTAATAACTGCTCGACGCCATTTTCTTTTCTCTTTCTGCTAGTATAGTTCCTAAAAAAAATTTTTGCACTTTTGTTCTTTTTTTCCAGTGGTGTAATAACTGCTCGACGCCATTTTCTTTTCTCTTTCTGCTGGTATAGTTTTAAAAAAAAAATTTTGCACTTTTGTTCATTTTTTCTAGTGGTGTAATAACTGCTCGGCGTAATTTTCTTTTCTCTTTCTGCTAGTATAGTTCCTAAAAAAAATTTTTGCACTTTTGTTCTTTTTTTCCAGTGGTGTAATAACTGCTCGACGCCATTTTCTTTTCTCTTTCTGCTGGTATAGTTCATAAAAAAAAATTTTGCACTTTAGTTCTTTTTTTTCCAGTGGTGTAATAACTGCTCGACGCCATTTTCTTTTCTCTTTCTGCTGGTATAGTTCATAAAAAAAAATTTTGCACTTTTGTTCTTTTTTTTCCAGTGCTGGTATAGTTCCTAAAAAAAATTTTTGCACTTTTGTTCTTTTTTTCCAGTGGTGTAATAACTGCTCGACGCCATTTTCTTTTCTCTTTCTGCTGGTATAGTTCCTAAAAAAAATTTTGCACTTTTGTTCTTTTTTTTCCAGTGCTGGTATAGTTCCTAAAAAAAATTTGCACTTTTGTTCTTTTTTTCCAGTGGTGTAATAACTGCTCGACGCCATTTTCTTTTCTCTTTCTGCTGGTATAGTTCATAAAAAAAAATTTTGCACTTTTGTTCTTTTTTTTCCAGTGCTGGTATAGTTCCTAAAAAAAATTTTTGCACTTTTGTTCTTTTTTTCCAGTGGTGTAATAACTGCTCGACGCCATTTTCTTTTCTCTTTCTGCTGGTATAGTTCATAAAAAAAAGTTTTGCACTTTTGTTCTTTTTTTCCAGTGGTGTAATAACTGATCGGCGCCATTTTCTTTTCTCTTTCTGCTAGTATAGTTCCTAAAAAAAAATTTTTGCACTTTTGTTTTTTTTTTCCAGTGGTGTAATAACTGCTCGACGCCATTTTCTTTTCTCTTTCTGCTGGTATAGTTCCTAAAAAAAAATTTTGCACTTTTGTTCTATTTTTCCAGTGGTGTAATAACTGCTCGACGCCATTTTCTTTTCTCTTTCTGCTGGTATAGTTCCTAAAAAAAATTTGCACTTTTGTTCTTTTTTTCCAGTGGTGTAATAACTGCTCGACGCCATTTTCTTTTCTCTTTCTGCTGGTATAGTTTTAAAAAAAAAATTTTGCACTTTTGTTCATTTTTTCTAGTGGTGTAATAACTGCTCGGCGTAATTTTCTTTTCTCTTTCTGCTAGTATAGTTCGTAAAAAAAAAAGTTTGCACTTTTGTTTTTTTTTTCCTGTGGTGTAATAACTGATCGGCGCCATTTTCTTTTCTCTTTCTGCTGGTATAGTTCATAAAAAAAAAGTTTGCACTTTTGTCTTTTTTTTCCATTGGTGTAAAAACTGCTCGGCGCCACTTTCTTTTCTCTTTCTGCTGGTATAGTTCCTAAAAAAAATGTTGTGCACTTTTGTTCCTTTTTTCCAGTGGTGTAATAACTGATCGACGTTATTTTCTTTTCTCTTTCTGCTGGTATAGTTCCTAAAAAAAATTTTTGCATTTTCGTTCTTTTTTTCCAGTGGTGTAATAACTGCTCGACGTTATTTTCTTTTCTCTTTCTGTTTCTAAACAAATTCTAAAACAATTTTGCACTTTTGTTCTTTTTTTCCAGTGGTGTAATAACTGATCGGCGCCATTTTCTTTTCTCTTTCTGCTAGTATAGTTCCTAAAAAAAAATGTTGCACTTTTGTTCTTTTTTTCTAGTGGTGTAATAACTGCTCGGCGTAATTTTCTTTTCTCTTTCTGCTAGTATAGTTCCTAAAAAAAAATTTGCACTTTTGTTTTTTTTTTCCTGTGGTGTAATAACTGATCGGCGCCATTTTCTTTTCTCTTTCTGCTGGTATAGTTCCTAAAAAAAAATTTTGCACTTTCGTTCTTTTTTTCCAGTGGTGTAATAACTGCTCGACGTTATTTTCTTTTCTCTTTCTGCTACTATAGTTTCTAAAACAATTTTGCACTTTTGTTCTTTTTTTCCAGTGGTGTAATAACTGATCGGCGGCATTTTCTTTTCTCTTTCTGCTAGTATAGTTCCTAAAAAAAAATTTTGCACTTTTGTTCTTTTCTTCTAGTGGTGTAATTACTGCTCGGCGTAATTTTCTTTTCTCTTTCTGCTAGTATAGTTCCTAAAAAAAATTTTCACTTTTGTTTTTTTTTCCTGTGGTGTAATAACTGATCGGCACCATTTTCTTTTCTCTTTCTGCTGGTATAGTTCCTAAAAAAAAAATTTGCACTTTTGTTCTTTTTTTCTAGTGGTGTAATAACTGCTCGGCGTAATTTTCTTTTCTCTTTCTGCTGGTATAGTTCCTAAAAAAAAAATTTTGCACTTTTGTTCTTTTTTTCCAGTGGTGTAAGAACTGATCGGCGGCATTTTCTTTTCTCTTTCTGCTACTATAGTTTCTAAAACAATTTTGCACTTTTGGTCTTTTTTTCCAGTGGTGTAATAACTGATCGGCGCCATTTTCTTTTCTCTTTCTGCTAGTATATTTCCAAAAAAAAATTTTGCACTTTTGTTTTTTTTTTCTAGTGGTGTAATAACTGCTGGACGCCATTTTCTTTTTTCTTTCTGCTGGTATAGTTCCTAAAAAAAATTTTGCACTTTTGTTCTTTTTTTCCAGTGGTGTAATAACTGATCGGCGGCATTTTCTTTTCTCTTTCTGCTACTATAGTTTCTAAAACAATTTTGCACTTTTGTTTTTTTTTTCTAGTGGTGTAATAACTGCTGGACGCCATTTTCTTTTTTCTTTCTGCTGGTATAGTTCCTAAAAAAAATTTTGCACTTTTGTTCTTTTTTTCCAGTGGTGTAATAACTGATCGGCGCCATTTTCTTTTCTCTTTCTGCTAGTATATTTCCAAAAAAAAATTTTGCACTTTTGTTTTTTTTTTCTAGTGGTGTAATAACTGCTGGACGCCATTTTCTTTTTTCTTTCTGCTGGTATATTTCCAAAAAAAAATTTTGCACTTTTGTTTTTTTTTCTAGTGGTGTAATAACTGCTCGGTGCCATTTTCTTGTTTTTCTGCTAGTAAGTTCAGACTAAGGGCAAATCGTATAGCCCCTGAGGACTACCACATTCAAGAATGCCTCTAAATTCTCATAGGGATAAACTGCAGCAAATTTCAATGAACAATCCTGCCCCACACACTGCAGCACTTCGGACGGAATCCTGGCCTACAAACAAACCGAAAGCTACATATAGTGAGGTCGTGCGTGGCGGATTGAATGCTATAAATATGCGAAACCCGGCTGAAAAACACCTAGCCGAGCTTCAACAAAAATTACAACAGCAACACCAAAATGTTGTTACAAAGGCGACGCACCCTATTCAGCCCAAAAATAGCAATGTTCAAACTGAAACGCACTCTGTCCAGCAAAGCACAAAGAACATCCCACTAAATCACCAGGAAGACTCGTGGACGGATGTGGATGATTCAAATGATATTAACTACGACGGCTATATGTTATCAGGCTGAAATCTAATCGTAACTGAAGTAAATAAAAATAAATAATTAAAACCAAATAAACACGGGCATGTAGGCATGTGTACGTATACGTACATGTATATTCTTATGTTATATACTTATGTTATACTTATGTTTGTGTACATAATTACATAAATTAACAATCATGTATTTACAATAATATAAATGACAATCAATTTGAATTGCAACTTATACATTAATTAATGTAACAGTTACCAAAATACAAATAGTACATTGCAGTAATTACATAGCTAATAATTATACACACATTAATAAACAATATACATCAAAACAATAACTGATATAAATTAAAATACACATACGTAAAACCAACAAAATACAATCATAACAATATGGATTATATACATAATAATAAATACCAATATGGATAACATACATCATAATAATAACAATTTATTACAAGTAATAACTTAATAATATAACACTAAGCCTATAATCGCCTTCAAACAGTTGCAAATAACTTCATTAAACATCCTGACGACGCAGCGTACCCTGATTTTACCAGCATCGGCCACCTAATAAACAAAAAATACAATACATAAATAATAATAGCAATAGCACAAGCAATTACTCACCTGTTCCATCAGCGCATCGGTCACCTGATTCCAGACCGTCTATCGAGCGGGATGTTTCATCCATCGAACGTACCTGCAGAAAATAAAACATTTTAATAACATAAAAACCATTAATTATACTCACCTGTTCCATGGGCGTGTGCGGCTGCTGAACTCCAGTATCGTGGTGAAATATCCACCGGTGATTATTCGTCCGTTTGTACCTACAAAACCTGCAAAAATAATACTTACTTGTTCCATCGGCGTGAACGGCTCCAGACTTCAGAAAGTCCAGTGGGGCGTGGTGTCCATCGGCGTTCATCCATCGGCCAATACCTGCAAACATAAACAAAATTAAAACAATTAAAAATAGCACAATATAAAAACATTTTTAGTTAACAATACCAATTAACCTGATTCATCGGCGCATCTAAAACTTAAGCCTGCTTTAAACGGTAACTTGACGTCATCGTCTACAAGAACCTGCAAAGATAACTAAATACAAATAAATAATTCATTTAATATACGCTGCTGCACTGAACATAAGCAACAGCTGCTGATTGACTTACCCTGACCATGGACGCAATAGAATCTTGACTTCACCAGCTAATGGCCTAAACAGAAGATTCTTTGCTAAATTCACTAGTACCTGAAAAAATAGATTTAATAAGTATTATTAAGTTTATAATTATAATCAATATATTTGTGCTACAGCTGCTGCACACACAAACAGCAGCAACCAAAACAACTTACCATCCATCGGTGAACTTTCAGGAGGAATATATATGTCCACTTAATGATGCGAATTGTCTGGCGGTGACCATTCATCATCCAGTAGCTGAAAAGAAACAAAATAATTATTTTAATTGTCAATAATTAAATTACAATTGTAACTACATGTAAGTGTGGCCATTTTGCACGCCATTGACAAATGCAACCATGGAGTTGCAAAACTGTTATACTGTAAAATAATACCAAACTTGTTTAATATAATAAAGTTGCCATGTTTAGCTTAGCCTATCGTATAAAATACAATGAGCCAATATTTATTGTTGTACTTAAAATTTGTAGAAGTTGCAGTAGGTAATAAGATGAATGTTGCCATGGTTGATATGATATATGGTTGATGAATTGTGATAATGGCAATCAAGGAGTTGCCAATTTGCTAAAATGTGATATATATATTAAATGTTAATTTTTTGTATTCAAAAGGTTGTCTAATGTTAAGTGCATATTGTATAAAATAAATTAAGTCAAATTTTATTTCAATAAAGCGGCCATCGGAGTAAATCTCACTTAAGCTCTCTCATTCATTATTACATCTATGTACATTGTTAATAATTGTACTTTTTTACTTATAATACAAAACTAATTAAATATTTTGTTGCTTGGGGTTTCACAAAATTACTGTTACTTTAAAAAAAAATCATGTTGAATCTTTATGCTTTTTCCACGACATGTTTAGATTGCAAAATGTATCAAAGTAACTACTCTCCATTAAGTACATATTTTACAAAACTCGCAACTCGAACAAAAAAAAATTTAGGTTTTACGAAATTACTGTTACTTTAAAAAAAAACACATGTTGAATCTTACATGCTTTTCCACTACAACATGTTCAGATTGCAAAATCTATAAAAGTAACTAATCTCCATTAAAAACATATTTTACATAATAATTTATATTTATATTACACGATTATATCGGTTTGTTTTTTAAATATTCATAACCTTTTATTCGTACATGTTCGATATATTTAAAATTTGCAACGGTCACAACAGCCTGGCTATAATGCAATTTCCTATCGACTTATCGCACGTTGTCGATATATTACAAGTTCAGTAGGGTAACACTGCGGTTACTTCAAAGTTTATGTAAAATCTGTTTACAAATCATAAAAAGTTATCAACAATGAATTGCTTTACATAAAAGAACGGTATTAAATAGGTAAGCATATTTAAACTGGAAATTTAGACGATCGAGTTAGAGACACAAAAATAAACTCCACTCTGTTAACTCACTGTTAACTTGTGGAGATTTTGTAAACAGCTGTTCGACGGTGTCAAAGGATTGAACTTGATACATTTTGAGGGCTGCTATCGGCAAACCACCATTAAACCAAATGAACTCAGTATGTGCATTAAAATGGAAAATTAAACAAAAAAAAATATTATTAACATATTTTAATCGAAATAAATAAAAACTTATAAAAGCCTTAGAAGCGAGGAAAAAATTATGGAAAAACATTGTGACTTCATTCCAGTAATGAATTCATGGAAAAGAGGAGATGCGATGCTGCAAGATATAATTATTATACAATTTAACTAATTTTAATTTGACTTTCAGCTAGTGAATGCAAATTCAAGTTTCACACACGCACTTTAAGAAATTGTGTGCGAACAAGCGCACAAAGAGTGGTGCGGGAGCAAACATTTTGGTCTACCTGACTGGTATTTTGCCCAATAAATCGCACTTTTTCCCGACACACTCTTCAAGTAAAATATGGGCAAATTAAGCAACGCGTGGTGAATTTAATAGACAGCCAAATATGTAAATAAACAATTGTTTTCCTTTCCTTTAGTTTAATTCAAACCTTTGTACGCCGTCGAAAATTATCCTGAAATATTCACGGTTTAAATATCCGTGAACGTGTGTAATTAATTGTATTTTAAAATAATCTGTGATACATTTTGTACCTTCATTTTTATTTATATCTAATATACAAGTATTTTACTTATAACTAAAGTTTATAAATTAATTTTATTTACTAGGTATGTAAGCTTGTACATACAAAAAATAAACCAGATCGCGCAATCAGTGTTTACCATGGATATATACTATAATATACTGAACATGTACATCATTGTAAAAATCAGCAGTCAATTATGTCCGAAATGTGGACTTAAAGAAAAAAACTACTTGTCACAAAAGAATAATTAAATTATTACAATCGATTTTTCTTCTTTCTGTTTGACAAGAAGTAAATTTTGAAGATTGATTATATAATATTTTTATATTTATATTTAACAAGGACCAAATTAATCTTTAAATAATATATTTGATTTGCTATTATTGATTTGTGAAGACCTGACCTTTTATGACATTAAATATTTAAATGCGCAGCAAAGAAAACTTTACCGGCCGATTATGGTTCGTTTTTCTTTCTATTTCTTTCGTATATTTAATACGTAAAAAGTAAAAAAAAATTATTTAATAGCACCATAATAACTGAAACGTAGTGTGAATATTATATTGTCTAACAAATAATCTTATGCCTTATTGACGCAATATCCTAAGTTTACGGTAAAAATACAAATCCGAAAGGCTATGAGAGATTGCACGTATTGCAGAGCACTTTTTATTTTTATACTAAATAAACAAGAATTATCTCCGAAGATTGCAAAAATATTTTCCAGGCCAACAACTAGCCCTTAAAAGGTATATCGGAAAAGCGCAATCTGGATTTACTTTTTAATGTAGCGTGTATGCACTTATTCATAAAAAATTTGGTATGTGCTTTCTTATAAGACAATCGTGTTTAGTTATTAATTAATTACATTAACGAGTACAAATACAGTTCGATGTACACACGGGCACTAAATTACACTATTTCATTATTATTACAAAATTATATATGTATATAAATAAAATAAATTAAAAATTTTAATTAGAACATGTTAAAACAACAGAAATTTTATTGAATTTTAATTCACTTGATACGGGAGATTTCCTTTTTGCCGGCTTTATTTCTAGCAGAGCAGTATTATTATTTTAAAAAATATTTTAGGCTTAACTGAAAAAGGCTGTTACTTATATTTGTGGTTTTTGTAATTACAAATTTAACAGAAGAAATAGTGCATATGATATTGTTATAATTAAAATAACATTCGCATTCATACTATCTTTATATACAATTATAACAAACATATGTACAATTTTCCCATACACGTGTATATTGATAAAAGTAAATAAAATGTTTACTTAGGTTAATCTTGTAAAGTGCATAAATTTATATTTAACTTATACAATACATTATTTAAGTTTTCGAAAAACTTGTATTTATAGTTTTTGGTTGAGTTTCCTTTAGTAAAGATTTTGGTTTCAATATTTATTCTTTTTAGGTATGTTTAGTTAATAGGTAACCCACAACATATGTGTGTATGTACAATTAACCGCTTGAATTTGAGTTTTTGTTATAATCTTGCAATGGTGTTACAATTGTGTCGTGATTCGTTTTAAGCATTGAAAATTTTCCGATGATTCGCGCGGATCGAAGTACTATTTAACATAAAATTATATATGAAAAACTGGTTTTTTATTTTGATTTCCGAACCCATTCTATTATTACCAGTTCAGGGGTAGTTAATTATGACGTACCATTGTTCTCCCAAATTTATAAAATTCAATACTTTAGAGCGCTTATACGTACATATTTATAAACCGATTATTAAATGCATATTAACTTATAGTATGAGAATTGTTCTCGTTGAGTTCAGTTCGTCTTCATTATATCGTCAAAAAATAAAATGCCGACAACGGACTTTGATTTTAGACTGTTAGCACTGTTCACTAACGATTTTTTGTCTACTTCAAGATAGTAACGTCTTAGTGTTACATATATCTTGGGATCTGTAAAGAACTCCCAAAATCTACTGCTTTTTATGTTCCCTTTGAACAATGTCTGCTTTATGACATGTGTGCTATGATAGTCGGTCAGTACAAGACACTACACAAGAAATATATCTGATGTTTCTGATTTTGTGCACGCACTACCAGTTGGAGAGGCTGCGGACACTAGGGAGTTAGCTCTTGTAGCAGCAAGAGGTGAGCGCAAATCTTGGTTAAGGGACGCCTGATTTTGACCACCTTCATAATAGTATGATGAATCTATAATAGGATGAATGTGAGTTTAAACTTGATCAAATTTTATTTCTTATAGATACTTACTGATTAAACCACTACTAGTACCATAACTGTACGAACCATAAGCACCACCATACTGTGTATATGCGGGGCTGTAGGCGTAATC
Organism: Drosophila dives; assembly: GCA_035042365.1. Taxonomy (NCBI): domain Eukaryota; kingdom Metazoa; phylum Arthropoda; class Insecta; order Diptera; family Drosophilidae; genus Drosophila; species Drosophila dives. The sequence goes on along the minus strand of JAWNLJ010000333.1, from coordinate 1,008,596 downwards.
GGTGCTTGAAACAACTGATCCACAAGCTAAAAAGAAAAATTATTTAATTACGTTTACTGTAAATTTCAAAGACATGTTACTTAAGATAAATAAAAAAGTTAAAATGGATACATACAAATATTCCCATATCTACACCATAACGAACGAATTATAAGGATACAATAAAAATAAACGTTTCTATGTTTCTTTTTAATACTTTCTATAAGTTACTCAAATTGCTGGTGCCTTCATAGATTTTTAGTATTCAATATTAATTGTATTTTACAAAATATTGATTGAAGCCATACCTAAAGTGCCACCACCAAGTGTTGTGCAAGATATGCTAGAACAGAACTAGCAATGAGCGACGAGTGCAAGACTTGAATGAGCAACTTGCCTGAAGAGTAGTGGCTAAAACTGGGGAGCATTGTGGGTGTGGCATAAAGAGCCGTGCTGTTGGTACCAATTGAATCAGCATCAGACCTTCCGTCGACCGATGAGCAATTAACGCTGGACTGTAGAAGTATTAGAGATGAGGTATTAACTGTTGTTAGTGGGCCGGTGTTCGACATCTGTTGCTGTTGATGATCCTGGATTGTCTCTGGCATAAGGTGAGTGATGGGGATGATGTCGATCCCTCGATGATTTCCTAAATCATTGCGCTGACTCTTATTGTTTGTATTTTCGTCCCTTTCCAAATGGTTGACAGACTCTTTTAGATGCTGGTTAGTACTATCTATGCTTTGCTCACTTTGTTCAACTCGTAAAGCGTTAGAAGGAACTAAATTTGGTGAATTATTACAGCTCCCGGCGCTTACTTCATTACCTCGTACCATTGCAGAGCTATTGTTGTTATCCAAGCTTGTTACTGTGGGATAATTACCATTTTCAATGGCAATTGCTGATTAAAATCATTAAGAGTATTTTTTTAATTGCTTTTGATTTTGATCATTCTTATCTACAGTTGTTACGAATTTATTAGTATATTTTTCACCATAACATTTTTGACTCCAATAAAAACACATATCTTCGATTTCAAATAAACTTGTGCCTGCTTTTCTAATTGGGAACACATGTTTAGTTCATAGCCTACCTTAAACCTAGTTTATAGATTCTAATTTAATATTTGAATATTATTAATATTATTATTTTTTAGCATACACTCTTCTTAAAGAAAGTTTAAATTTTACTCTTATCTTTTAGTCCTAGCCTTTATACGATCAAAGAGACCTTTTTAGGGCATTTTAAGCCTTCACATTTCCGTCTAGAGTCTGAACATGGTATTTGGGTATATTCTTACCTGAATAAAAGGGTGAGATAGTTTGTTCCTGTATATTTGCATTAAATTTCATGTCTTGCAAACTTATAGGCACTAGGGGCGTCAACGAACTATTGCCTACAGTTTTGTTTCCAAAAAGGCACACAATTAAAATGATAAAATTAGAAAAAAATCATATAACAAAAAATAATATGTAAACTTATTTGCAGTAAAATTATAGAATCAAAAATATAATTTTATTAATATTTACATACCAATTGAGGGTCCAATAGGTGGCGTATATAAAGAACTCTGGCTCTGTGATATCGTTGCAATGCTATCATACAACATAGACGAATCGTTGCCGACAGAACTGCCCACACCCGCACATGAAATGGTACTTGTTGAAAATGCATTTGGAGCTTCATAGTAAGCGGGCGCGCTGCTACCATTATTTGTTGTCAAATTACCAAGCTCTGAGAGTAGCTTGTGCTCATCCTTAATACACCACTTACCAGACCAAATCTAAACGTGTTAAATAATAAAGAAATAAATATATAACTCTTGAAATTTGAATAGTTTCATTTTCAATTAATATAAAAGTTAAAAAAACAATAATCTCGTAAAGTTTTTACGCAATCAGCACATTATTTTGGAAAAGTTATGATAAATAATGACACTTACATTTGGGTATATCTGATCTCCACCATAAGCCAAGCGCTGTCTCTTAACATCGTCTTCTGAATGCATATTAACATCCCGATTCTCATCTAAAAAGTGATTATTTTGGTTATTTCTTGTTATTGCACATAAATTTACTTATAATAATAATATGCCATCATTTTTATTTAGTACAACTCACAACTTTAAACGCTGTCTTTGCCTTAACGGACCAATGTCAACCCTCTCTTTGCAATGCTAATTCAATTATGACTATTACTTTGTTGTCGACCTGAATGCGGTAAACGCCACGTGCCTCTTAAGTGCTTTTGCGGATTGAAAGCTGACTACGGCCACATAAAAATGTAAATAAATATGTCAGCCATTTATTAATTGCAATGAAAAGTTGTCTCTAAGTTCCTAGTTGATTACAATCTTTTGAGTAATATCGACAAAATGACCGTAATAGCCAAAACTTTTTGTTTACAAATATTACCAAACACCAATTACAAACACATATGTAATCATAACAGATAAGATAGTTCCAGTATAGAGAACCAGACTAGGAGATATCCTGGACCTAAGGATTTACCTATCACGTACACATTTAAGATACTTACGTATATTTATACGTATGTTTATGTATATGCAAGCTAGCACTTGCTGCTGTGTAATTTGGTAAACATCATAAATTGGTAGTTTCGATTTTCTCCCAAGAACGAAAGATACACAGATGCACGAGATGATTGTTGTTATCGTATTTGGAGGGTGAAGCCCAAGGGTCACACCTACTATTCAACCCCTAAAGTAACATGTAACGACGTATTTTGTTTCATTCTGTCTTGGTGAAATCAAAATGATTTGAACAAATTTGTCGCAAATTCCAGCCTAAGTAAAACATTCTCTTTAGACTGCAAAGATATTCCTAAGGGAATCGATAGAAATCTGCAGAAAATGAACGAGTATGCGCAACTATAGTATGATGAAGGTCTGGCATGATTTTGAATAGAGTCTATTGCTCTTTTATTGCCTGCTGGTGCCAGAGTGTATGATTTTCAGAAGAAACATCATTGAATTCTCGCATTTCTATAATTGTTACAGATATCGATCGGAATTAAACTAAAACAGTTGATAGAACATCATCAGTATTTCTTGAACTTATCAGTTTCGGTCTTGGCTGTAGTAGTCAGAGATGCGATTTATTACATCGATATTTGTGGTGTGCTCTTTTTTTAAATCCATCTGATGTCATATTTTACTATAATTGTTTAATGGCCTTCTTCACCCCTCACACATTGACAGATTATCTGATTAGATAACCGTTGTGTATCTGGCTGCAGCACTTACATCAGCATCATCTAATTCAGATGATATCTTATTACACAAGTTTTTGGGGTTTGATTCCGGACACGCTTGTAAAAACGCCGACGGGTGTTGTTGGATTATACCGCTAATATAGCCACAAAGCACTTCGCGGCAATTCAAAGCAATCGTATGCAATCTCCACCCTTAACAGATTTAACGATATGCAAATCGAGAGTTTTATTCGGTGCAAGTGGCTTTTGAGAGGCAGTTCCAAAATATAAAATTTATATTGAAATTAATTAATAAAAATACGGACACACATAGAATTTTATACAGCTACTTCGCATTCCGGGCTTAAATTTAAATCAAAATTGGCATGGTCATAGATATATCTCATAGATATATCACATTAATAGTTTTATATTACCATGAACTTCATTTCGCTTGCGCTTGCAATTGGTCTCCGATGTATTATTGTTATTGTTATTTGTGCTGTTATTGTTGTTGCTTAGTTGATGGCCATGCTGTAGACCCAGAATACCATTTATGCTATAACCTGATCCTGAAGATCGCTGCTCAACACCCTGTTGGATCCGTGCAGTTGTAGTATTGCCACTACTGCTGCTATTGTGCGGATCAGAATTGCCGACGGTGGCGCCAACCTCTTGCACAGAAACTGGACATGGACCTGGAGTATGCGCAATGACTGTCCCCGATGTATTAGTGTTGTTGCTGCTGGAATTGTTGCTGCCATTGCCGGCGCTTGTTGTGGGCTGCTCGCTGCCCCCTCCCGTACTGCTATCGAGACTCTCAGAGGCATTGTGCCCGTTGCTCAGACTTTGTGGCATTTGGTGCTGCTGCTGGTGATGGTGCACGTGTTTTGCTTTTTCTGCTGCTTTATTACGAACGATCCTGCAAAGATTAGTACTTGCTTTTTTAAATATAGTTTGAAAAATTTATTTGTAGGTATATTTTCATCCAAACTAATAATAAATAATAAAAATAATTTGTCATCTTAAAAGGAAGTCTATGTGTGAATTATTCGTTAATGTGATTTATTGTGATTTTTTGTTTAGTTTAACTCCTTGTTTATAACTGTCAGGTGCAAAGAATAACTAAATTATTGGGTCTATTTTGCTCACATTAAAACTTAATGATTGCAATGATTTGTTTAAGCACTAGGGGACATGAAGCAAAATATTGTGATAAATTAAGTAAAAATTTATGTATACTTATCATTAAATTATCAAGTACCTACAGATCTTTACCGATCTCAGAACAGACCATAGACCAATGTATATTAGGTTGCGTTCCATTTTTACATATTTGTTTTATCTCATTTCAAAAATAATTAAGAATAAGTATCAATTTATTTTGTTTAGACCGCGCCCTTGACATTGCCAGTAGCAGTATATGTACATATGTACACACTTAATTTAGACAACACTTTGCCCTCACTTTATCACTGAGGGTTGCATATTGAGCGGGCAACTCAAGCGGAATCAAATCAAATTATGTATTTCAAAAAGGACAATTGCACTGGGTTGAGATATACTTTTTAAGAGAGTGTTGGTATGAGCTCTGTGTAGTTGGGCAGTGCACACAATCGGGACATATGTTTGGGATGCGCGGTCGTATGCTTGGCTCTCATATTTCGATTTATTTGTTTGAAAAAGAGGGATGGTGATTGGCTTACGTTGAGTGCTGCGAAAGTCACTTTATAAGTGCTACTCTCTTGGGATTGCGATTGAATGTGAATCAAAAACTGGACTATCATTCTTGTTGTATCTAAAAATACTCGAATTTGCTTGTACATATGACCAAGGAGATATACAAGTGTGTACATGATTGGATTTGCGCCCTAATCATCGCTTGAGTGCCATTGAATCACACATTGTCGTATTAGGGGCAGGTTAATGCTGATTATCCCTTGAATTACTGTTCACAACGGTCACAAGACATGCTCTAATACTAACGCTTTGCATAGTCCCACTCGCAATTCGCAGCGAATTGATTCTGAATGGGTACACGTGCAGCGTGTGGTTACAGCATCCAAATGCTTAGCAAAGTGTTCAGTTAAGTGATGTTTGGTGCGAGAACAGGCGTGTTTGTGGGGTGGACGAGTGGTGTCTGTGTTGTGTGAACAAGTGCCGAATACTTTGGCGTGTCAACTTTAGTCAAAATTTCGACGGCCGCTATATCGCAGCTTCCACCATCGCCGTCAGCCCGAATTGTAAATGTTGTAGTGCAGAGCTAATTTATGGTATTCGTATAGCTGCGGGTCTTAAACTTTGAGCAGCTGCCTGCTGGCAGTATCCTTGGCCACATAAAATGAATTATGGTCAAAGAGGAAGTGCGTTCATTACAATGCCGTAGAACGGCGGCTATGACGACAATGATGAGGATGATGCCAAAAATGTTACACCGGAACACGGATAGGAAGCTGGCTTTTGTGGTGGTCGTGTGTCAAGCATTGTGCCGCAATTATGAACGCTAAAAACTACTTAGATATTTTTATTAGCCCATTGCTTTTCGAGCCAGTGTAAACGCACTGCACCCATCAACGAAAATTGTGACGGAAGCGGATTCGGAAGTAAGCTGCATGACAGCGTGCAAACATTGCAGCACTAACGCATTATTGTTACCAGCATTTCAGCTGCTGTTTCATTACTAGCTGTACACATCTACTTCTAAATATATGTTAACACAACATTAATAATTTGAACATAATATACCTTTGAAAAGATTCTTTCTTTAAAGTCCAAGAATTCAAAAACTGCTTATTTCCAAAATTTACCAAAAAAGAAATGTAGACTTCGATTAAAATATTGTCAGTTCTTTACTGCGTTTAACTTATTTTCGAAATACTTTTCGTTCCTATTTTTGCAAAAGAAAAGCTTTTCAAAAATAGTTCAATAGATTCGATTAAACAGCGAGCGGAACGAACTGTCAGTTTAAATTCCACACCTTTGCACACAGGGGTGCACAGACGTCAATAACTAGATTGACCTGGCTTGTCTAGAATATATAAACCTATTTATGTACATTTTTAAATATATGGGGCTTATGGGGGTTATCTTCGACTCAATACGAAACAAAATATTTTTAATGAGGATAAATGTTTTTACAATACTATTAAAAATATTCTTACCGGTTTATAGAGGATACGCTGGGAACGTTGTCCTGGGAGCATATTCCTTCTGCCAGCAACCGATCACGAATCTCCCAAGCGAACATAGTTGGATTCTCTCGCTTATAGTTTGCGATCGCGTCAACTACTGGTGGAGTGGCTACCTTTGGTTTGGAGCCTCCTATAACGCCGGCCTTAAAGCTACCAGTCTCGTAGTATCTAAAATAAAAGACACGCAATACATTTTATTTTTTAGGCGCTTGCACCATCTTAGTTCAAAATCATTTGGTTTTCTTAACGATTTCTCATCCGATATTGACCCATTTTGTTTAAAACTCGCAGTTAATACTAATAAAAGTTAAGTGAATTCATACTTTCAATATATTTCATTTTGATCGATAATGCTTTGAAAAGGCAATTAATTTTGTAGCAGAACCAAGAGTTTTAAGATTTTAATTAAAAACAATTTGAATGTCAGCCGTCGTTTAGGCACAGCACATAAATAGATGAATGCAACCAGTCGTGAAAAGTCCTAAAAGATTTATTGTACTCAAGGCACTGGATGCTATGCCTCCCAACTCCTAACAAAGGAAATTAATACATATATATATGTAACATATATATCAAATGAGAGCGTGGCTGTCTGGCGTAACCGACAGTGGAATACTCCGATACCAGTGTAATACCGGATGATAAAATGTGTAGGAGAACCTTCTTGTGGTTGGTTGTGTGAACCTCAAAAACGACTTACCTTGATAATATTTTTGAAACGCAGCCATGGCTTACTCGTAACTGGCGTGATATATCACACGGACGGACGCCGTTGTGTGCTAACTCCACGATGCGCTGTCGTACTACGTCAGGTAGGGGCCGACCGTTCACAAACACACCACCCAATTGATTAACGCCACCGTGACCTAATTTCAAATTAAGACAGTATAACAATTTATTAAAATTACGGTTTTTAATTTGGACTTAAATTTAGTTATTTAATTAAAATGAGGTGTTTACAATATCGGCATCTATAATTCTAGCCACACAATCTTCATAAAATAAATAATGATAATTTATACTTTCATTGGACGTTTTCGCAGACGCAGGCAAGTCACTTTAAAATAGGACAACCCAACTCAGGCAGCCCACCAAGCTGACACCGGCGGGGGCAACAGTATACATCATTTTACTTTTTATCTGTTATAACTTAATCTGATCGGATTATCGGAGAAAATTTATATATTTTTATTGGCCTTTAGCAGCCTTTGTAATGTTTCGTTACTAGCGTAGACTTCCGTGGTTGCTGACAGTTGTTTTTTGGTGTTATTTATTCGCATTATTACTGTACTCCTAATTATTTGTTTTGTATCCCGAAACAGACGAAGCAAAAAAGTCATGCACGAGCAACCACAAAGAGAGACCGCACTGATCTGAAGAAATCTGTCCTAATGACAAACATACAGCCAAGTTGGGAGTCGTTTACACATCATTAATATTTTTGCACTTATTTGTATTTGTATATGTATTTGTTTTTTCCACTTCATATTAAATCGCTAATTAAGCACTGACTCAAAGCATCTATCAGTACTTTTAAACAAAATTAAAATCATTTTTATAGTGTTTTTAGCTCAAATATACATAATTTTTAATATTTGATAGGAAACAAAATAAAAATTATAGAATCAAATCAGACAAGAATTTTGATATATAAAATTAAAATCTGAATTTGCCAACCAGGTGATGGTCTCCTATTATTTGAACATAATGGTATAACAACAATATAACAGAAGTTCAACTATGAAAACTAGAATTTTATGCTGCTTTATGGGCACAGCGGGATACAAGCTGTACTGTTAAAATAGACAAAGGTCTCTTTGAATGCATGACAGAATGTGATATGGCAAATGCGTTTAATGAACTATCCATTGACTTTCAATACATGTGCGCATATATTTTCAGCTCAATTTTGCTCATAACTAATATACATTGTTTGCGTAAACACAGACACATACATATACAAATATATAAATTGATAAATACATATATACATAAATCCTGGCAGAGACCGCTTCTAACTGCATGATCTGACCCTCATCTACACATTGGGTTCCTTATCTCGTTTTGTTTTATTTTATTCAATTTTCTTTGTTTGAAAATGCCACGAGAATTGTTGCACAATTGCATCTTTTCTATTAATATCACTTGTAATGATTGCATTAACTATCTTGTTTGGAGTAAGTAATTTTAAAATACTAAGGAAGGCTACATCTGCTATCTGACGATTTTTTGTGGACGCTCGCACATGTCTACCAAGTATTTTTTACAAGTGTTGCTTTACAAACTAATAAAATATATATTTTTATAGAATGAATTAATGTTTGTCCCTTTTACGTAAAACCTTCTGACTCCGTCAATTAATTTAGACTTTGTTTGAATCTTGGGTAACTGGTAATTATTTTTTTTTATAATTTTAAGAACTTTCGTGTTCTTTGCGTAATAATAATGTAACCCACCAAATTTGACAAATTAGATTCTAAACTGTTAATGGTGACATAGGTCTTTGCTTATTTATTTACATCATACGCTCCAAAATGCATTTACGAAATCCTACTTAACTTAAATTAAAATTTACTGATAGTTTTTAAATATCTAAGTGATGATTTACATGTGTAATACTCCATCATGTTTTGATTATAACGATACGCCGTAGAGAGATCCATGTTGCCGTTTCTGTTGTTGCTATTTTATATTATAATTTGTGATTGTTGCAACAAATAAATATGCAACAATATAAATATGGAAAAATATAATTGTATATTTTAAATTTGATTCGACGATTTAAAAGACACTGAACACACACTATATACACAGACCTTGGTCAAGGTAATTGCACATATTATATATTTGATTATTTACAATATTTGAAAATTCAAACTTGAATACGCGGAGAAACAAGGACTAACAAATGATATACCAATAATATTGATAACGTATAGTGCACTGAGAGAATGTTAATACTTCAAGAAATATGTACGATTGCTTCTATAAGATACAACCGTAAATGCAACCGATGTTAGAATTAGCATACACATCGGAACATAAATTATACAGATTTTAAATTCACGATCCACGGCTCCGGACAGTGGCGAGGCGTTTGGTGCTAGGCTCAAAGTCGCTGTCTATTCTTGTTCATTGCATTCGTGTTAGCGCGAACCGAGTCATTTTCCTCCTTTATATTTTTGCTTGTCGTCGTCACGTTGTTTTACTTATTAAAATTTTTTTGTTTCGATTCCAGTGCCGTGAAATATTTCTAGCCATTTTTTCCGGACTGTTTGGTGTCAGCCGCAGGGATCCTGCGCACGTTTTGTTTCTTATCTCTTTCTATGCGTGTGAGTCGTGCGTGTGTGCCTGTGTTTGTGTACGGGCGCCTGCGATTGCAGCTCGTGTGAGCTGCGTACACAACGCGTCCTTGGTCCTTGTTTCGCCACCGCACCGCCCAACCACATCGGGTTGCGCATACTTCACGACTGCCCGACTACGACTTACTTCAGCGAGCCAATGAAGACGAACCAAAAGCGGGAGACAGCCTCACTAGAGCGTTATTCTATTCTTGTACTGAGTACTGCATACACTGCGTAATGGTGCTGCTTCTGTTACGCTCGTTGGAACGTGGGTAGAGGCGGTTTCAGTGGTATTGAAGGTGGTGTTGTCGATAGTTGGTTTTGGATTGGCGCTAAATGTCTAACCCACGGCTTATGGTTAAACACTGATTTTGTGTGTAAATTTGTGGAAAAGAAGTGGGCATATGTGTTCTGTCTTTCAATTATGTGTTTCACTTGTACCGAACTTTGCTATGAATTGAGAAAACTAATATTCAATTAACTACTTGCAGTAATTGATAATTATTGGCATGTTCTGTGCATATCGATTTAATGAAAACTTATTACTCAATCTGATATTAAATAAAAAATAATAATAATAAAAAAAATATTTATGCATATATTATACTTGCTTTTTTAGTAGTGCATTAGAGCTTGCGGTCCAAATTAAGATATAAAGAAAGAGAGAGCGAGAAAGACCGCACAAAAAAGTGAAAGGGGAACGCACTAAACATTCATTGGGATTTCCGCCAATCAGCACTAAGGCCAAGATGTGCTTAGCACCAATCACAGCGGGCAGTTGTCGTTTCTCGTTTCTACCACTTAAATATTTGCGCCTCTCTCTCTCTCTCCCTTTACTTTATCTTCCTATCTCGCTTATACACACCGCTCAAGCTTTCTTGTTGTGATTGTTTGTTTGTATTACTCTGTTGCTACTCGCTCTTATAAGAGTATGTATGATGATGACAACATCTAGTTGTAACATAAAGACAAAGTAATTATGTTAGCGGCAAAAATATTAACAAGCAGTTGTAGTGTACACACGGACATACTCGTACGTAATTGTAAATATGTGTCTATATAATGTATAATCTTTAGTATTGATTTTGTACTTTAAATATGAATAAGTGAAAAAGCTAGACCAATCTCCATAGATTGAAACTAAGACAATCACGTATCGCATACACCGTATAAATAAGTACATACATATTTTCCTTTTACCCTAAACCTACTAAGCCGTTGAGCGTTTGAAGAATATCTTTGGCGCGTTGATTGAAGATTTTTATGTAATTCGATTATGGTTAACTAGCAACGTTTTTGACGTCAGGCAAGCCTAAATGCTTACGATGCTGTCACTCAGAGTTAAACAATACTATTATCGAGATATAGACATACATATATAATATATTAACTTTAAAATATTTTATAAATTTACAATATTATCTTTGAGTTAAGAACTCTTGTTTTCAAGGTGTACAGTAATCTTTAAATATATTCGCATAAAGCATATTATACTTCGAAATATTCGTTATGGAATATTATTTTTTTGATCAAGAAAGGGTATGATAAGTTTTGCTTAAGTTCATATTTTGGAACATTGTAAATAATAAGTACTCAGCTCTGAACAAAGGGATTTCATAACAATGTAAAAGTACTTAAAACATTTATAATTGCATTAACATAAAAAGTAGAATATGTGCAGAGACATGGGACTTGTTAAAGGTTATCTACTGCAAGGACTTCGAGTTCACCACTGCTCGCTCACAGCTATCGTTTCCCTTAATATTGCGAGTTGTTTTAAAAATCTGAATTCCCAATTGTATGTTCAACTGTTATTAAAATATTTCGCGCAGAACCCGACAGTCACTACATTGCAACTTTAATTACGTAGCTCTTATATGCAATGAGTGTACTGTTTATTTTAATTTGACAAATCACTTTTAACTTATGTTATGACTTTTTTAATAATATCCTTTGGGGGTTATTTTAATTATTATTGCGTTGCTTTTGTTGTTCTTTTTGCTGTTAGCCGTTGCAATATGTCAAATTTCGTTCCGCTGTGGGTTCTGCTATCACACAATTTGCATAATTCACCTGAGTTAAATATTAATGTCTTTATAATTCTTTTTGTTGTGTCTAGTAGACTTTTAGATGCTTTAGATTTATGTATGTATGTATGTATGTATGCAGGAGGACGCCTAAGCAACAAATGATTGCGCTGGGGCCTTACTCAACATAAAAATATTTCATGAACCTTCTTCGTTTCTATAAATAATCATAAAAAACTTGGCTAATTTTTTTAAAAGTAATATTTGCATAGAATTGACCATAGACTATTTTAGATTTTTATTGTAGAAAAATAAAAACGGTCCATCATTCTCCCTTCCGGTTATTGAAAAAAGAAAACGTATAAAGAAAATGGTAGGAAACTGTTCCGAATCTGTGACTATAGTCTTACATGCTGACTAAGGTGAACGATAAAGCAAAATGCTTTGCATTGATGCGGTTATTGGCTTGCCCTGGATGTTGCCAATATTATTTTTTCAGTTGATACTTTAAAGAATAAACTTAAAATTGTAATGTACACCATGCTCTGAGTGACCAGTGGGCCTCTCGTTCTGTTCGCTTGATAGACATGTGAAGGCTTACAATAGTACCCGCAATCCACAACCGGCGGATACGAAAACCCAAACCCATACGTTAGATACCAACTTATCAGCCAGGTACCATTTCGATTCAAGCAAACCAAACAAGAAAGCTTGGCAATCCGAGATGAGTGGCAGAGAAACTAAAAACATGTTTGTGGTTGGATTGCGTTTTTTTCAATTAAACACGTAGTTACTTGAGACATGTCTGAATAAACCACAACAGATTGACCGCTCGGTTGCCTGTTGCCCGACTAGGAGACTAACTAAAGAATGAAATGTATGTGACCATAGTTTGTCACACGGGATCGGTAGCAGATGATTAACACCCAACATAAATAACAACATTTCTTTTGTGGGAATATAATAAAATGGTTGTATTAGTCGCTAACCTATTAAAACTTTTAAGAAAATATAAAATGGAAGTGTTTATTTACCATCTCCTGAAATGCTGCCTTGCGAACTGTGCGAATCTTCTGCAATGTAAATTGACAGAGCCAAATAAATTATTATACTTTGTTTAAAACTTTCTAAAAATATATCTTACCTGTGTTGTTTTGGGCATCGTTCATGGCTGTAATCCATTCAACAGTTCCTTGTGACTGCCCCAAAAAACTGTTTCCGACTGGGGTGGGCGGCTCTAGCATACCCGGAGTTGATATGCCACGCACTAAACCATTTGAGTAATCGTCAAACTTTTGGTCTGAAATACATTTTATTGATAATGTCATGCAACAAAATATGAATAATGCTTAAGATTCATAAAACATATACATATGTTTTTTATTGGACTGCGAACAACGCAGCCGCCACCAAAGCTGTCCGTGTCAGCATTTTACATTCAATTATCTCATGCTCAATCATGTAGCGTCCACAAATGTATTTAAAAGCAAGACTGCGTCAGTATACTATGAGAGTTTAGTTACAGTTTTAGTACATAAGTGCATAAGCCGGTGTAGGAAATCCATAAGTAGTAGTAGTAGTTTTCCTGCTGTTCTATTATATACAGATATATATCTTTATATAAAATTCAGATAGCTAAATCAGAATTTATTCACATTTCAAGACTGTACATATCAGGTAAATAATTTTAAACAGACAATGTTGTGGCAGGCAATAAAAGGCAGCATCTGTCTAACTCCAAAGATAAAGACCAAATGCTGACTAAACTCACTTTTAACTTAGCCCTCCTTACCCCGAAACACGGCAGCCCCGAGCTTATGCTATTGTTCTTCAACTACTTTAAAACTATAGTTCGCTTATTATGTCTCTGCAAAACGCCTGTACTTATGAATGTATGATATGTGGTGACTTTTCTTAAACTCGAAAATGTAAATGTAATCTTTTGTTTAGATCGTTGCATCGTTGTAAAAATAGAAACGAATCGTCGCTAAGAACATACACTGAAATTTGTACATGTTTGTTCCTTTTTTTTGATATTTTTCATATGTTCTTTTTTAAATTTTTTTTTTAAAAACATTGAAAATTGAAGAATGACATTAAATTTATCTGCAACTTACCTTTAGGCCTGTCATCCGTGTGATTTGAGGAATACACCTGGCTATTCGCATTTTGATGGTGCTGCTGATGAGTGCTGCTGCTAACTGTAAGGTGCTCATTTATTGAAGAGCTTTGAAGTGTGTGCAAAGTTGATGATGCGCCAATCCGCTGTGGGAGTGGATTCGCTATATGCTGATGTTGCGTCGGCTGACTGCTACGTATCGACAATGGCTGGGTTTGCGATTGGTGAACAATATGGTGCTGGTGCTGGTGCTGATGCTGATATTGATGCTGGTGCACTAGGCCTGGAGAGAGTGTCGCTAGCCCATGGCTAAGATGTGGCGACGTCTGCATTTCCATTATAAGCATATCATCAATATCTGAAAGAGCGATCGTGGCGACATCAGTAACTCTTTTTAGTGTAGCGAAAAGCAACAGCCATTTAATCCCAAAGATCAATCCTACTACCTACTAAATGCTGTGCTTCAGAAAAATGTTTAGGCTAAATTCGATAGAATCACTTTCTATCTTAACTAGCTAGCAGCTAGTTTCTGCATAATCATAGACTGCTAGCGAAAGAGTGCGCTACTTACAGCGCACTGAAAGTAACATTGGCGCGTGCTATTCGAAGCACAGGGTCCAGGATCGAGGGTGAGGATGGGTTTCAACCATTCTGCAACTTGCGCCGAGCCACGAATACGTAACTATAAGCACCTGGTTGCAACTACTACGGCAAGGTAAACGGACCCAACGGCAAGACAGAACTAGTATTGTAGTATAAAATGAAACAACAACAGTAACAGCACGAAGGAATATTCTTATTATAATACACGACTAGAAGAGACTCTATATGAATATAATCACGATGTAAGAGTCGCTTCGATATTAAAGAATATATGATAGTATAAGAATACTGTTCAAGTATTGATACACGTAAATGCAAATAAATGTCCTTCTCAGGTTGGTATATTTAATATGTCTAACACATTCACAGAATATAAAAAGCGGTCACAAGTGGGAGTAATTTGTGGCATACTCAAATTGCAGCGCGCAAAATGATGATATACAACTATAAGGAGCAGGTTAAAGCTAAATGTTTAACAAGTAGTCGATGATGATGATTGATAACGATAATGATTATGATGATGATCATATTGTCGGATGAGAGCAACGACAATGAAATAAAGACTAGTAACACTGACAAGTGGAAAGAGACCGACTAGGAGATATTTCATATGTGCCTATAATTATATATATTTAAATATTAATATGAATATTCGGTTTTCTGTTTATGTTAATTCTTGATTAGAAAAGTATAAGTTTATTATTGGTTAAGTATAAGTTTAAGATTGTCATTTTTATTGAAATATAATGTGTTTTTACTTTACAATATTTTAACAAGAAGACATAAATAAACTTTCATATAAACCGTCGGAGTTCTAACAAACGAGTAATTGTCCACCTAAAATATGCTGCAATAAATGACACTAGGCGCATTTTCCCGCTTATTTTAATGCAGCCGTTTCATTTCCCTCATTTTTGTATTGCAGCACGCACGAGCTATATATTTTTATCCACATACACAAACACCACATGCTTACACACATATTTGTGAAGAGCGCGCGCGCTAGTTCACCTGTTCTTAATTGACCTTTTTAGGACTCGCCCCCACCCTCCTTAGGGTCACTGCAGTCAGCTGGTCGTTCAATTGATGAGTCAAGTGTTCTGCGCATAAAATGCACGTGAGTGTGCATTTGTGTTTAGGTTAGGGAATTTGGTGTTCGGTTTATGTGATAATATTTATATCGGTTGCTTTTTTTGTGTGATCCGAGGCCAACTTCTTTAACTTTAACACTTACTAAAAGGACCACCGGCTTTTTTTTTCAACCATTTAACATTTAAGATTTGTGGGGAAATTTAAATAAATTTATTACTCTCGCAAGATAAGGCAATGAATTTAAAATGCAAATATTTAGTATATAGTAAGAACTCGATGTAACATGATGTCACATAGTTAAAATACAAAAGCATATCATAGCAGAATGCAGAAGTCACGGACGACCACACCCTCACTAATATTCGTAAACAAGGCGACAGAGAGTACATTTACACATACAAAGTATTATGTCTCACATTTTGTACGCGTAATACATTCAATTTGAAAAATAAAAGTGGGAAAATAAAAGTGTATTTTCACACACTCACGCTGAATAATGGCGAAGACGGTGACGATGACGACGACGACCTAGCGCAAGACGAGACTTAGCAATAAACTCTCCTAAAAACGGGGAAAAACAAGCTCAAGGTCAGTAGCGTGGGTAAATTTCGCAAATAGCTTGTATTTTTTTTTTTATATACATGCATATGTATATGCTACAAAGAATTCAAAAGATTTTTTGGTCCTGATCCTTAGCCTGATCATATAATTTTACGTTTTCTGTATTTTCTAAGCTAACAGTTTCGTAAATGGAAATATTTGCAACATTAAAAAGTGCATGAATTCGTATTGAGTGACTAAACTAAGATGTTAATCGGTGAAGGAATTTTGTTTATTGAAAAATTTTTTAAGGTATTGTTTCGTTTCATTTTCATCTAAAAAAAAACTACTTTCAAGCTAATTAAATTAGTAATAAACTTAAAATAATGCTGGTCTCCTGGTAGTATGTGTTTTTATGTCTTTTTGTGCATTACGTCTTTTTTCACCTTTGGCCTAGCGTAAAAGATTGTGCTTATACTACAAACAGATATATTTTTCGTCCAAATAAATGCACTCACCCAAAAAAATTCACCATTAATTTGTAAGGCAAGAAAATGTATTAAAATTATTAGTGCTTATCTTATTCACTGAGAAAAAGCAAATTCACATATACTAAGTAATAATGCTGTTTTTATCATATAAGAAGGTTTCTGCTTTGATTGATCTTAAATAGCATGCAGCACTGCTACATAGATTTTTGATTTGCCTGTAACGGCAGGTTTTAATTATGTATTAACCATATCATTATATATGTACACATAAAAATATATGTACATGTACATGCAAATTATATTTTTGTATGTGTGTATAAGTTTTTTTTTTAAATTAAACAAGAGAAGAAGGCGCGTTCCACTTGCTACTTTGTTCACGAACGCGCTACAGGTCCCTGCCAGGTGGATCGGTGGACCGTGTTCAAAGAGTTCTCAGGCGAAACTGTTTTTCTGTTGAATGCGAATGGTCGGCGGAAGCAGTTCGAAGCCGCTCTCACTCAACAAGCTATTTGTTGTATTTATGTGTGTACGTATATCTTTATATATATATATATATATATATATATATATATATATTGAAGATTGTGTTTGTATGCGTTCAGATGCGGCTATGAGCCGCGCTCAAAACCAGGTCTGAGTAAAACTGACTGGTGGCTTTACGGTTGGTCGGCTTCATTTCCACTCAAACGGGCTGACGACTAATCGGGAGCGTTAGCGATACCTGCGCCTGCTGTACGAGAGAGTTTTTGTATTTAACTTTACACGATCAACAGAGGCGCGATTTATAAAATATAAATGTGTATTTACTTACTTCATATATACACAACGAGGTGCATATAAATGTATTTATGTGCAAATAATTGCGATGGCTTTGTTATTACCTACATATATAAGAAAATATGTATATTATACTTATATGTATATGTATATTGTACTTACGTTTAAATTTTTGTACGATTGAGTATACTTAAGATACATCCATGTGTGAATCTGCACCTGTTTACATACAAATGGATGTACTTATGCATATAAAAATACATAGTTGCATACATACCATTAAGCATTCGAGCTAGGCTGCTGATTTCACATTATTCATTTGTACATTTATTTATTATATGTTTTTTTATTATTTATGAATGTATATATATAACTATATATATTTATATACATATGCATCACATATATTCTTATAAATTTGGGGGCATATGCATTTTAATAAGTGTATCATGGTTTTGGTTTGTTTCAAAGCATAGGGAGATAGTACGCATTTTTAAATGCATGTATTCATAGAATATAATAATAAGTTGATTTCTACAAATTGGAGATTACAAAAAACATTGTCATTTAAGTTCAAACTAAATAAATTATCTTTTTATTTTGCAAAATAGGTATGCACACAATCATTTAAATATTAATTCGACCGATTTTGAATTCCGAAAAAAATTAAAGGTAAGTTTTAAACTAAATTCTTAAACCTATTCGCTGCGAACAGAACGCAGCTCTTTTGTATGTATATGCAAAGTAACATATAATTTATTTTAAAGGTGGAATCTGAGTATCTTCTACCCAATTGGTTCAAAAATGTTTAACAAGTAATCGACTCTAATGGAACAATGCACGGCAAAAAATACTTCAGCATGAAATCCTTGTGGCTCTCAACAAGCGTTGACTCAAGTCTTTTAAATTAATTGTAATTTATTGTATGAATTATTATACAAAAGCATATTTATATAATTTATACTTCATGTACATATTTACTCATATTTTTACATAGCATACAAAGCATACACACATTCGAGTAAGTATTTATAAGTTTGAACTTAAACAAAGTACATATGTAAATATAGAATGTAACGTGTCTTACCTTACTCTTCGCACACACACTCGCAGGTGCTGGTTAGGCTGTCAAGACGGCGCGTGCCAAACAAATAGCGACTACCGTTGCAAACCACAGGGGAAGGCGAATCACCGAACCATCTCCTAATCTGGCTCGCACTACAATTTGCTCATGCAGTCTTAGTGTCTAATACCTTGCAAATAAGCCGACATATCTATACTCTTTTCAAATCAGAGTACCCTGTACCCTGTTTAAACGTGTGAAAAACGTAAAATGTTGTGGAACTTAACACAGATAGAAGAAAGTGTATGTGCCTGAAGTTATCTAGCCTTATCCTCTAGAGAGACAAGTCAATTTTAAATTTATCGATATATAACATAATTATTATTATCCCATTGTGTTTCTTAACTTAACTAAAGACTATTTTAAAGAAATCCTGTTGATTTTCGGAGAAATATGTGAAAAATACACCTGGATTAGTCTCTAGGTATGTTTTAAGCTATGCATATACAAGTATTTTTGTAAACATTTGCATTCACTATTAAAATAACATAGTAACATATAGCTTACATACATATATAAATGCATATGTTTATTTGAATTTTTTCAGTGATCTCGCCTCTACAAGTGAAAACCTTTTAGTGCTACCAAAGCCCGCGCTTTCTATACAGAACACCTGTTAGATAGATGCAACCGTGACGCCGTAGCGGTGTTGACGATCAGAAAACCACCCCATGCCTTCCGTTTTGATATTTTTCCCTCCTTCCTTGTGTTTTTACTTCTACTTGTGGGCCAAAATACGCGCAACTTAACTCTGCATTGACGCCAGGTCAGGGTTCAACGCTCTGCACAACAAAAAATAAAAATAGTCGGGTTGCCGAACATTGACTACCCTATCAAATACAAAACTGTTTGGTCTCACTTATGTCTGGGCACCAAAACACAGTGTCAAGCATAAAAACTACGAAGCGCTTACGTAAGCACTTAAGCCGTAACTACCGTATGGTTTTCTCAACAAGAATAACTAAAAGTTTAAACAAAAATACTTTCATATAATAGAAAATAGAAGCCAATCGATTAAAGCAGAAATTGTTCTAAAAACTATTTCTGATAATGCGTATATGCAATTATACAAAATATTTACATGCCTATACATTTACTTACATAAATAAGTTAGATGGGATGTGCATATGTATGGTCGAAGACTTCCGACCTAGGGACAAGGCTTAGTTGGTTGGATCATCTTGACAAGAATGTTAATAATCGCTTTCGAAAACTTTACATACTTACTAATGTCATTAAAAAACCAGTTAAAAAGTACCATATGTGTACATTTCTATGTATATATACATATCTATATATTTATACATATATACAGAACGGTTGCTTCCACATACGCCAATGTGTTTATGTTATGTGGCCACATATCCATACATATAAATTCTCAAACACATAATGTTCGTTTTGCGATCGTACAACAGTATGTATGCATATGTAAGTAAGTTGCATGTATATACGTTGTGCTATTATCTGATTTTGTACGTGTTTGCTGTAGTCATCCATACCGCCTGCTCTTTATTTGAACAATCAGTATTCATATGTTTTCGGTATGAAATTCGGTATTTCAATTGTGGCTCGTGGCTTTTCACGGTCTGCAAGTCAACCGAGACTGCTCTTCTGCCGTTTCTTTTGGTCTTTGACTGTTGCTTTTTCTGTTAATGTTGCTTTTGCTTCGGCTGCCGCTAGTTGCTATTTTGTGCCACTGTTGTTGTTATGGTCGTCATTATTGTGTTTTGTTTTTGAGCTAGGTCCCCAATTGCACTTTCTTGTTTTATATTCATACCCTATCCTGAAGTAGTCAATGGGTATAATAACATTTAATCGCACAGCCTACGTACATTGTCAAATTTATGTATACATTCGATTTTTGAGTAAAATATGTGCATATTTCATGAATGCGTATTTTCCAGGAGTATTTTCAAAAAAATTCAATGCATTTCCTAACCTAGATCAGATCTTTTTGCTTGATATTGCTTATATATGCAAGAAGAAAATAATAATCATATAAGACCAAAAGCAAACTTATAAGGTACAGAAACAAAATAATTATTGTTGTTACGTGTATACAACTGCATAGGTACGTACAGATTTACTTACAGAAACGATCATATTAATTTAATTATTAATAGAAAAAATAATTTTGCTTAATTTATGATTAAGATATATGGAAAATCAAAAAATTTACCGTATACTAAGATATATACGTTTATCAAAGGTACATTCCTTTAAACAAATCTGAAAAATTTTGGCTTTTATTGCTAATCAATTCTTATTAATATTCGCGTTACACCTCTTACGATAATATTTCATATTTTAGTTTCCTTTGAAAATAGTTACTTTGGCGGTCTTGTTAAAGCGGCGTTCTGGCTTGGGCAACCTGAATAACAACATATATGACAAACAAATCGCTGCCTGGCTCATCGGCGAAATATCAAGCTACTCGAAGATTCGTTGATTGAAATAGTGTGCAAATTTCGAAAGGATGTTATTGTCAAAACGTCTTCGGGCTATATGACTGCAGACTGTGTAACAGATAGGCACAACATTTAAGTGCGACAAAACGCAAGGCAATAATTATAACGGCGTCTACAAGGGGTGGCAATCAGTGCTATTTGCGCAATCGCATCGGCCCATCGATGTTTTTCACCCCTAAATCGAGCAGATAAGAGAGAATATATGTTGTCTACAAAATTTTCAACACAGCTATAAAAACAAAATAGGTTTAAAAAAATAACTATTTTAAATTAATATCGAAAAATAACATACCTCCCACTTTCTTCGTTAAGTATTGTGTTTCAGCCAATTTAATGCGTTAACATGCGCTAAATTGCGCTGAAGACTGCGCAAAATTTAAAGTAGGTCGTCTTTTTATTTTATAGTTTGGAAATAAATTTATGTTTGAATTATAAAAAAAATGTGTAATTAATTATTAAAACTTGCAATCTTATAACATTTTTATGAATATACATCATTTTATTGTATTTCTAATTGACCTAAGATTATTTGCTTTATTGCCTTTTCTAATATATATCGAAAGAAAATACCGCATCAGCATTATAAATATCGACTATCGATAGTTACCAAGCGACTTAAAAATAAGGTGGCATCTCCTTTTAAGAGAACAATGAAATTAAGAGCACAGTTATGCTTATAGCCAAAGAGAATTAAAGCAATAAGAAGTATAACAGTGCCTTAACATGCGCTAAAGTGCGTTAACAGCCAATTATCAAGTGTTTTTTTTTTTTTTTTGAATGTTTCATGCATTTCTTATAATTTAAAAATGTAAAAATCACTTAAAACAAATTGAGGAGTCCTTAAAAGATATAGTTATTATGTTTGAATATAAAATAAAATAATTATATGAAATGAATCATTAATAAACTTGTTTGCTTCACAATTGATTCTGTCACAACGCGTAATCATCAGCAGTTGCGTTTTACAGCAGCAAGCTTCTGTTCTTTAGTATTCTCCTAAATGCATAAAACCATCTGACATGAGCCAATTGCAAGTTCATCTCGTTTTCCGTTAGTCTGGGGGAGCAAACATCGCACACAATGAACACTCACGGTAAATCATTTTATTTTATATTTATACAAATAATTTTTAGAGACGTCTAATTATTAGTAATATTTTGATGGAAGATTAATAATTTTTAAATATCGTATAACAGTCATAACACTAAATCTTCACTCTAATAAATTATTAAACAGAAGAGTAATACAGTAATAAAAGTTTTCAATTATGAAGGGTAAACAAATATTTGTGCAAGAAACCAACCACTTAAGGTAAAAATATATAATAAATGTATTTATAAAAAACTTTAAAGATTTTTACTTGGGCAATATAAATATGTATTACCATTTGAATTTAAAATTGTTGAAAGCTTTAGTGAGCGATTACTGTGTCAGCTGATGGCAGACGATAGCCAGCTCGCTCGTAAGAGCGTTTTCGTTATTCAATTTTCATTTAGTCCGTTAACACCGAACCGAATAAACGTTATTTTGGCTCCTCTTTGTGGCTTGTTTGCAATTCTTACGATTTAGTGTCTAAGAAATAGTTAACATTTTCTTTGATTGATTCTGCTGGCAGTTTCAAAAGTGATAGTATAAAGTGAATGAAAAGCAATTCAAAGCCAGACTGACATAATTTAATAAAACCCTTCGGCAACCAGTCTAAGTAACTAAATAATATAGAAAATAGCAATCAATAAATAATTAAGTCGGTAAAACGATCAAATCGGAGATATAAAAAGTACATGCGTATTCACAACATAGATATATTTTTACACATGTAGCCAAATTCACACATATATATTCTTAAATACATACCCAGCGACACCAACGATTACTTATATACTATTGTTGTGCGAATTTGCCATTTTTGGCTGACAATCGAATTTCACTCCATCTCCATCGAATTTGTTCCAGACGAAGTGTCTCCAATACTTTTGCAGTGATGGTTATTATACATAATATATATATTTGTGTGTACGTGATTACTCGAATATGTAAACGAAGGAACTCGATATAAAATAAGTTGAGGATGATTGATTTGCAAGTTTTCATTAGATTATTGCCAGAAAATATTCCGGCAACAAGTTTAAGAGGCACGTGTTATGTTATGTATTACTGATTAACGTAGTCTAAGTACATTATATCTATAAGTAAACATGCTTATTAAGTTCATATCGAACCTACAAACTTTATTGGAGTGCATTTCGATTTTGTCATATTTATGAAATATTCTTATACTTGTTTGCAGTCAGACGGTGCAATTATTATATCCCTACCGTTAAATTTCCTCTGTTGAAATGTACTTATACGTAATACATGACTCTACAAACAACTTTCGAGGTTTGATGTTATGTGCGTATAATTCAAAATATTTATTGGAAGGAGATTCGGTATATATTACAAATGTGAAGAAAAAATGTGAAAAAGAGATTGTGTCATCTTAGCTTAAAGCTCTCTAACTCTCCTATTCACTTGCCTTATACTGTAGTTGTTGTAGTTGTGTCCTGCTTGCTCTTTCCACAGCCTTAAGCTAGCAGTTATATTTGGTTGCTTTTGGCGTCGTCTCGTCGCATCCTTTTGTCTGTCTGTCGTTTCAAATGGCTTGTATATTAGTACATACTTTATGTACATACAAAAGGTTTGTATGCTTATGTTTGTAGGATTGGATACTTGTACTCACGTAAAATTACATATGCAATCTTTCATTATCCACATGGAATTAAAATTTAAGACATGTGTTAATAGTTTAACAATTATTGATTGAATTTTACGACCATACAATT
Organism: Drosophila dives; assembly: GCA_035042365.1. Lineage (NCBI taxonomy): Eukaryota > Metazoa > Arthropoda > Insecta > Diptera > Drosophilidae > Drosophila > Drosophila dives. The sequence goes on along the minus strand of JAWNLJ010000333.1, from coordinate 984,804 downwards.
GATTTATTATATGTATGAGAAAGTATGCTATAAAATATTTTTGTGCTTTAATGTCAAATCTGTTTTTGAACCTTTAATTATGTATATTGTTAATTAAATAAACTTCTTAGGCTTAATTCTGTTCGCCAGCTTTAAGCAGATAAAATCCGGAGGTAGGAAGATACACCTTTCGTTTAAGTATTTACTTTTTATCCTTGCAGCAAAATATTGTACTATGAGGCGGTGGATTATTGAATGCCTAAAGTGCACAATATTCAGAAATAAAAACATGCAGCAGACGCTACAAAAATAACGATGATATTTGATTTTGACGAACAAAAGCCGGTTGTATCTGCGCCAGCATTAGGATCTATTGATAGCAAATGCTTTTACAATTGTCCCTGTTTTTGCTGTCGACAGGGATGTTGTGTTTTCGTATGCTGCTGCAGCTCATGCACCAGCATTTATCCGTCACCACCCCCACGCAAGGGCAGGTCCTGCGTGATCTTTGGTGCATCAAGACTTCTAGATATGGCTGTCACAGTGGCTCGTCAATGGGCTGTCGCTCTGGTCGCACTGCTATCTAGCTGCACTACGCTGCATAAACCGAGCCAGCTCAATCTGCCTTGTGGCAGTCGTGCTTTATCCAAAACATCCGCGAATACAGTGCCTAACAGCTCAGCAGCAATTAGCAATGGAGAGAGTAAGTTAAAGGAACAGTATGGGCACGGTCATGCTTCCTATGATATTACTAATGACCATCAACTAAAGACGAACAATTTGTGCAAAATGTTCTGCAACAATCGTAAGAGGCAAAGAAGACGTCGCCGTCGGCGCCGCAGACGACGCCGCAGGCACAATAACAATGGCAGTAGACAGGCGGGAAACAGCAAACTGCAACAATATCAGGATAGTATATTTCAGTTAACTAAGAGACACAGACATAGCACATGTCTCTCGCTTGAAGCGTTGAAATCAATTAGTCAAGACAATACAACAGAAGCGATAATACACAATACTTCATCGGATATACGTGTATCGTCCTTGAAGGCTTTCGTTTCGTCATGGCCATCAGCCAATTATAACACAATGCGCAATTTTTCTAAAACTAAACGTAACCGTACGAATCTTGTGTGGCTGCTTATTGGACTATTTTGGCTGGAGATTAAATTTATCAACTGCAATGCCATTGCTAGTAGCGGTGGCTACGTATCCAGTCTCGTCACCCAAAAAGGCTGTACTCTGTGCCAGTTTGAGGAGAGGAACTTTTACAGCGATAAGGGTGAGTTCTCCAAAATGTCAATAGTCATATACTCGTATACACATACTACTTACAGACGTGAAGCCATTTTCTCAATATCTAAAATTTAATAAAGCAATATTTATGTCGGGCCAAAAAAATAAATAAATAAAAGGAACTCCGATGCAGAAAGTATAAATTATATTGTCCGTAAAAGCTCAAGCTCTATAACTTGGTTAAAGTAAGCATCTCCGACCTCATAAAGTATTTATACTTAATCGGCATCTAAATACCGATAAAACTGTCAGTCCGTCTGTGTACATAAAATAAAGTTTAATTTAATAGGTAATATATTCAACCAAGGCAATTTTAACCGTTGCCCTTGAGTTCGTAAAACTTATTTAAATGTATACATCTCTAACATATCATGAATCCCTACAATTATGATACTTACATAACACTTTACAATTGTCACATTTACACAGATAACCCACACACAGATTACAATAATAATAATAACAATAACAAATACAATAACCACAATTACATCTACAAAAAAAATAATCACAATCATAACAATATTGTGCTCAGCGACCGAGTCCGTTTGGAATCGATAAAACGACAAATTCTTACAAAACTTGGCCTCACCCATAAACCAAATGTGTCCCATCCGCTACCCAAGCAGTTCATCTGGGAGACGATCTATCGGGCGGACGGTGGTCAAATGGTAACAAATGATGCGTTTGACAGAAGAGCCGGTATTGAAAGCGCTCTTTTAAATGACCGTCAAAATGGGGTGGGAAGAGTATCCGATATTAATAAGTTCCATGCAAACACGGCTTCTGTGAACACAGAGCAGAATCGCTCAACTAGTCAAAACTTTGCATACACATTAAGCAGAACCAATAGGAGCACTAAAAGTGTCTTGAAAAGACGTTTTTTAAGAAATCGAACAGCTGGAAGGGCTAGATATCATTTGGAAAAGTATTTGAATAAACACAAAAATAGCAAAAACACAAACACCTGGGAAAGGCACGGTCAACAACAAACAGGAACGACTGCTAATAAGAGCCCACAACCACGCTCACAAGCAGACCACAACACACCTTTGCGAGCTTCTAAAAAACAAGTGGCAAATAATGTTTTGAACAGAATTACGAAGTCGACCGCTTACAGTAAATCAACATATCTAATAGATATAAATCGTAGTAGTGATAGTGATAGCACCAATAACGACATAGGCGGCGGCTTTGAACACAATGATCATGTTTATTTTAACGATTACAGCGTCCTAATACATAATAAAGACCAAAAGCACAATAGCGACACAAAAATTCTTCTCAAAAGTCCACGTAAAGAGGAAGAAAGATTGATTCACGAAAGTATGGCCATAGATGATCGGGATAGTGTTGGTTTTGAGCGCGAAGATTTTTTTGGTAGTACGCAAGAGATAATTACTTTTGCAGAGGAAGGTAAGTACAACAAAATTTAAAACTTGTTTTTCCAAGCTGTATTCATAAATGAATTAGGTAAACGCCTAACATAATTTGTAATAATTCCCCTTATCTCGAAAGGAAAAGGTTTTTAATTACAACCAGATACTCCATCAACCTATTACACACGCAACTATAAAATACCCCTTTTACCCATGTTCAGTGAGTTCTAAGTATAAGAGCAATTCACTTTCAATAAATGTATATTTTAGAAAGCCGAAGTAAAAGCATGTAAAATAAGTAAGTTACTTGTAAGTGTGCACTCAGACTGAAAACATAAGTTGGATTGCTACTTCCATTTTTTTGCCACGTCTGTGTCGATGTCTGCTTATGTGACTGCTTGACTGGCTGTCTGGGTGTCTGGTATTGTTTGTAACATTGTACTACAAACCAGGAAAACAATACCAAACGTATTCGTTCCTAATAGGGTTTGTATTAGCAAAGCAAGTTTTACATTTGAACTCACATTTAATTTTATACTCTGATCCAGAAAAAAACAGAGTATATTGGTTTTGATAACCTCTGCGCACAAAAGAGTATTTTCAAGCTTGTATTACATATTATTGCACCACTTTTAATTTGTACATGCATTTATTTAATTTAGTTATGTACGGATTCGCAGAGAGGGGATAGACCAGCAAACAATACGTCTATACTAAAGAATTCGTTGCTGGAAGATGGAAAAATTATGGATAGGTGTCGTCACATGGTGTTATAATTGTCTGTCTGCTTGTTTATACATACGCAGACCCCTTAAGATAGCCGGGAAACGGCTGCAAGTGCAATGCTGAATTCACTCCTCACCAGAGACACAGGCTCAAGTATCTGAAGACTAACAACCAACTCGTAGAATCAACTTACAAACCACTGTATATACATTTACAAAGTAACATACATATTTATATACTTGTATTTGTCTGGCCGGCGGGACTACCCGACCCCAGACTACATACATACGCGTGGAAATACTGTGTTGTCGTCTGAGGGCTTATTGCAGACTGCTAATGTGCGGTGAAGTACTTTCACTATTGTCTGAGGTGTGAAACAAGAACATCAGACAGAGTAAACAATTAAAAATGCAAAACGAAAAAAATAACGAAAGTACCCTTACAGGTATTTAGCTTTTGTAAGATTGCTTTTATACTCTAAACCCATTGCTAAAGGGTAGAAAGGGTATGCTAAAATCTCACAAAAGTATAAACAGGCAGAAGAAATTATTATTATTATTATTATTATATTGATAAAGCCACTAAATACAAGTTTTAAGAACATAATTAGATTTAATTTTATTAATAATTCTTATCTTAACAATATCTTAATATTTTTATAGGCTTACAATACCGCGAGTACCGAATAGTCGAGTTTGCACCTCAAAAATCTCGTGTTCCCAACCAGAAACTATCCATAAGAAGTGCGCAAATGCATATTCGAATCGAAAAACAGCAGAATGAGTGGGATACAGCAGCTGAAGTAAATCTTCAAATACAACATTCAATTAAGAGTAAGCGGAAAAGCCACGCAAATGTACCCAGGCAAAGAATAAAAATTTGGGTCTTTCGAATGACAGAAGGAATTAATATTACTGAAAAGGTAATTTCTTACGATTACAATGTTAAAAATATTTTAATTTTTTATACGCATTGACAGGCTATAGATCAGGCTTTCTTATTTCGGGCCTCTTTTGAAGTAGACACAGATCACCTGGGCTGGCAAAAGTTTGACTTGACAGAAACAATCCGCGAGTGGTACAGCGATACTAGTGGAAAAAACCTACGTCTACTGATAGACTGCACTGGTTGTGGTAGCCAATATTCACTGCACTTATTTCAATGGTCGGCAACAAAAGTTCATTCAAATGTGAAGACCACTTCGACTCATGTAAATCCAAATCGGCCATTTCTTGTACTTCATACCGAATCAACAAGACCAAGGCGTGTAAGAAGAAGGGCAGTGGATTGTGGAGGTGCACTAAGTGGACAATGCTGCAAGGAATCGTTTTATGTATCGTTTAAGGCGCTCGGTTGGGATGATTGGATCATTGCACCTAGAGGATACTTTGCAAATTACTGTAGAGGAGAGTGTTCTGGACCATTTCGAACTCCAGACACGTTTCAAACATTTCACGCGCACTTTATAGAAGAGTATCGTAAGATGGGTCTACTGAATGGAATGCGACCTTGTTGTGCTCCAGTTAAATTTTCCAGCATGTCTTTAATATACTATGGTGATGACGGTATAATTAAACGTGACTTACCAAAAATGGTTGTTGATGAATGCGGCTGCCCATAATGTAAGTGACATACTCTTTATTTACTTACTTACTTACACATAAAAATGTAGAATAAAAATCTCATAGTCTTCGAGGTACACTTAGAAATGATTTGCACTGTGTATAAAAGTGATCTTGTCGAGATAGTTTCCAATTATAACTATTGTCTATCATTTTATTGTTTATGAATTTAAAAGCTTCAGCACGGCGATATCGACTCGTCTGTTAAGAATATATCAAAAATATAGTCTGAGATGCCATCTTCTGCCTGTCAGGTGCATAATTTTTACTCATCTTTAAAAGTATTGTATCAAAAGAATGTGGCTCATCGGAAAGAAAAAATTGAGTACAGTAAAAACGCAAATATACAAATATCATACAACACTAAGAATATTGAAAATTAGTTGAAAACAGTAGTAAATAATAACACAAAAACCATTCTAAATAATTCTTGATCCAGGAAAAAAAAAGCTTAAATGTTTCTGTTTTTCTCCTTCTTACAGCATTCGATAAATCTGAAAAGAGAAGAAGGATACTGGAGTTACCAAACTAAACATTTCCGTCCGTTGCAATTTTAAGATAACAAATTTTCACATTCAAAATTGGCTGCTCTAAATTACTTGCTGGTGCTGGTGTGCTGCACAGTGTACAAGTGTACATGAATTTATATTCATAAGAATCGGCCAACAAAATAAAGAGAGAGAGAATACAAATTATTTCTAAAACAAAAGTCACTTTATTATTTTAGTATTCGCCTTCGTATGAAAAATTTAACAAATACTGGAGCAATTGACGATTTACTTTCAATAAAATTTTAATGTAAGTGTGTCATTATTTAACTATTTATATCTAATTAACGTTTACAAAAGTGCCTAAATCTGCGAAAACAATACTAAAATTAATATCTTAATATTAAACAAATGCTAATAACAATTAGATAATAATAGCAATACAAAAAAAGTGTCTTTGTCATATACTTAAAACCGAGTACTCATAGGCGACAACTAGTATAAAGCTGTGCTGTAGCGTAGCCAGATTGTCAGATAGGGTTTCGCATTTGGATTGTCTATTCCAAAATAAAATTACTATATAGTTTACTTAGATATTTCGAATACATTCACTTATTAATTGTATTTCTGTAAGCTAATAAAAAAAAATGTGCACGAAGAAGACAACTTAATAATGTGTATAAGGCATATATTATTATTAATAACAACCGAATAGATATATCCGAGAATTCCGTCGAACTGCTTAAATAATTGATTTATATTTTTATTCTGTAAGTTTGTTGTATTAACCCTTCAACTACAAAGCCCATATGTTACTTAAATGAGTCTAATTTGGTTGTCTTTATTGTTTCCATATTTTTTAAATTGTCTAAAAACTTGGCTTAATATATTTTGGAATAGACATAATAGCTTCGGTTAGCCGGATGATTAAATCTACTAGTTACAGTAAAAGTATTTGTATCCAATAAATGTTTTATTCCGAGCCGATTTTTAATAAGTATTGCTAAGCTCTATAATTAATTTAATTCGAAAGAAGTAAAACTTTCAGCAAATTTAATTGATTATTAACCCGCATGTACTTAAATTAATATACGTATGTACATTATCGCGCGTACATATGTACATAAATAAAATGCACTAAAAGCTACACGCGAAAAAGTCTCTTCCTCATTATTATATAAGCCATTTTTACTAAAAGGAAAAGCGTGTGATTATTTCTAAGCATGATATTGTACATTTACATTTAATACGGAATGATACAAATCCAATCACACATATACATGGTTATTTTAGTACTCGCACAGTTCAATATATTTACATACTTACATTCAAATATTTAAAAAAGAAAAAAAAAAGACAAAAAAATTTAAATTTCCTGTTGTTTATGGCCAACTTGTTAAACATAAATATTTATAATTTGTTAATTTCTTATCAACAATAAAACAATATTTTTAAGCTTTATAGAATATTTGTATTATATTAAAATATGAATACGTGAAATATTAAAAACATATAAATATTTTTCTAACAGGTGCGTATTAGGTTTTGTTCCAGCCCTGTGTTAATTTTTTAAAATTAAGAATTCATTTAAATAATGGTTTTATTCCATGAAAAAATGTTGTTGATTTTGATACTCTCTATACCCATTTTTTAAAATATAAAAGTCACTTTATATGTTTTTGAACAACTTATAGCGACTTTCTTCCGAACTGTAATTTTTTCTGTCAGGTACTAACAACGAGAATTTGTGCGCTTATCGTACAGCGTTTTGCTTTCAAGCATCTTTTATTTAAAGATTAAAGTTTCTTATCAGGCATTAACTGCAACTCATACAGAAACATACATATTAATACATAGTGACTATACAAAATTTAGCCGGGTTCGGGCCAAGCCGGGACATACCTAAAGTATGGTTTTTGTATTTGAGACTATGCTTTTAAATCGATATATAACTCTGTCGTAACATATTTTCAATATTTTCTGTATACATTGATTGCTCCCTTTAAAACCCCTCGTGCTGCTTCGTTCTTAGAGTCAATTGTCTACCGTTCACTCACTGTTAATCTTATTTCCAATTGAAATTCAAGTAGAAGAAAAGAGGATGGCTTTTTAAAGTACGCCGAAAATCCCTTACCCTTACATACAGGATTTCAACACTTAACTTTATTATTAGTTTAAAAACTGACATGTGGGTTTATATAAGCTACATGATTTAGTGTTCCAGCTTGGATGATTTTATGCCTCAAAATGTTACAAAAGTTCTTTACTCTGATGCCGACGTTAATAATAACTTTTAGAATTTTTGGGCGTATTAGAAAGCACCACGAACAAATTGACATCTGAAGTTTTAAAGCAAGAGTCGTAAAATTTAAGAAGATTAATATCAATTTTTAATGGTCAATGCACGTCTATAAACTGCCATGCCGATCTCGACATTATCAGTTGCTATCAGAGTATTCCGCGATCGGTTACGCCCAACTGAAAAGTTCTCATTTGTTTTTGTGTACCCACACGTACAAACACATATATTTTCATACTTATATGGTGATAAAGAGACTGAGCTGGGGTCGAATGCGTTAAATCGCCTTCTGATAATATAACATTTTGTGCACCAGCACCCTTCGATGTTAAAAATTGATATTTCTAAGCATGAGAGCAACCAGACCGCGTGAGAGCGAAGAGTTCCCGTGAGCGTACAGCTCATCATAAGTATCGCAAGTGACAAGCATATAAATTTAGTTTTGAATTTATGTACACATATACACAAATACTTATACATATAGATATGTACTACCTATTTCTCCTCACAGGCTAGGGGATGTATTTAAGTTGTGCTCTTGTGGAAAAAGCGGCTTAATTTGAAGTCAGCTGTCGTCGGATCCATATCGAGTCGGTGGCGTTTGTGTGTGTTTTTATGAACACAATTCAGTGAAAGGAATTGAAGTGAAATAATTCGTGGCAAAAAGGTATATCAGTCGTATGTCCTATCCTCCATCTGTGTGCAAAAAGCCAGTAACAAATAAGTAATAATATGAGCTTTATATGAAAAGGGATAGAGTGGTGTGTACTTTAGGACTATCACTGGCAGACATAAGTAACAAAAATAAGTGAAATACAAAATATATATGTAAAAAATAAGCCTAAATACTGATGAAAAAACTTTAATGCATAAGGTTGTGTCTGATAAATATATTTCTAATGGTGTGTAATAATCGTTTAATTTGTAGGCTATCCCAAAGGGGGCCCATAAAGTGCAAATAATGGCTAGTCCTAGCCATTTGGGAGGAATTCTAATATATCTGCTTCTAGTGGCTACAACAAATGCCGGTAAGTAAATATTTATGACGTTAAATAGTTTGCAATAAAACTGTAAATTAAGACTACAAGATATATCGTCCATCTACTTCAAAAATATTGTTTAATGCTTAAAAACAAATCACTTCTAGTGTGGTTCAAAATAGTATTTTAAGCGATATGACAACGTTGTATTTAAAAAAAAAATATTTAATTTTCCTCCTTTTTAAACCTTTTGATTTTTTAAGATACATAAATGCATAAGGTACTCAACACATAGCCCATAATACAACTCATAAATTACAAGTACATACATAAAAAAGTAGCTAAGTTGTAGGCTTGTATATATATGTTCAATTTAAAAATTATTGTATTAATATGAGCGCCTGTGAGCATTGTACGCGTTTTATTGAAACTAATTGAGTTACCCGTTGTCTGCATTAAAAGAAATGATTTCGAAGTTAGTTAGCATCCGCTGTGCTTGAAGTGAACATGAGCAAAGTATAGTATACAAAAAATAATTTTGATATATGGACTTTTGTAGAATCTTCAAAAATTGGACTTCACACAACTATTGACACTTAATCACGAATTTGTTATTTATTCATTACATTATTATTTCCACAGTTAAATTTGCTTCTTTTTTTGTTACAGATAGTTGCAACAAAGGATGTCCCCGATGTAAGTTACATAATAATGGGTCTAAGTAAATCAATTTCAATTCAGGCTAACTTTTTAACTCTTTGACATTGCTTGACGACCAAAAAAACCAAAAAGAGCATACATATTTTTTTAAATTGTTGCCTAATTTTCCTTATTTTTTTTCCATAACTATTTGATCAAGTAGTCATAAGTCATAAGACCGAAAACCAAACCAATTTACCAAATAGAATATTTTTTTTAGCTTGACCAACTTATTGTGATTATTTGATGATATAGTCAAGGATACATAATTAAAAGAGAAAGTGGTTAAACTTTGTCAAATTTCTAATTTGTTTATTCTGATTTTCGAGACATTATAAAACGTAATAATAATTTTCTAAAAAAAACTATTTTCTATAGCTGACAATGGCCTTTTAAAATTTACGCCTGGAAACTTTTACGAGTATGCTTTTGACAGTATCTTAACGATTGGAATAAATTCGGGCGTTGTTAGTGAAGCTGATGACTCCAGCCTGAAAGTAACTGGCTCTGTTAAAATCTTTGCGAATGGTAACTGTGGCTATACATTGCAAGTCGGCGATGTTAAGGTCATTAATACAAAAGAGTCGGTAGAAAGAAAGATACTGAACAATGTCCAAAAACCTGTGCACTTCACATTGGTAAATGGACAATTACAACCACAGATATGCTCCGATGCCAGCGATTCAGACTACTCACTAAACGTTAAGCGAGCAATAATTTCACTATTGCAATCAGACACAGGATCCGATGATGCAAACGAAGTTGATGTATACGGTCTGTGTCCGACACACACCTCATCATCCAGGTCGGGCAACACAGAAATTGTCGTAAAGGTGCGCAACCTGAATAACTGCGCTCATCGTGAACAACTTAGCAGCGGTCTGTTGTCTGGCATCGTTAATGAAAAGGCTGGTGTTACTTCCAGCTCACTCTTCCAGGCCGACTATATTAAGGAATCGAAAATTGAACGAGGTGTCGTTGAAAATGTGCATCTTGTGGAATCTTATAAATTCGCTGGTCTTGCAAAGGGTAACTCTGATATAACTGCCAAGGTGGTTACCACATTAAAACTTAAAAATTCCGGTGGCACTTCTGGTAGTTCGCCTTTAAGTGGATCCCATGCAAGAAGCATAATTTTTCAAAAGTCTGAAATTTACCCGTCGAAGAATATAGCAGCCCTTAAAATAGCCCTTTCAGATCTAGTCGACTTGACAAGCGATTATGTTAAAAAGGATAGTGCAAAGAAATTTGTTGAGCTTATACGCCTATTACGTCACTCTGATACTGAAACTTTGCTTGAACTTTCCACTTTCCCACATCCAAATAAGGTGCTGGCTCGCAAGGTTTACCTGGACGCACTATTTCGCACGAATACCGCTGAAGCGGCAAAAGCAATTTTAAAACAACTTAACAAGTTTGATGAGAAGGAAAAAATTATTGCAATATTGTCGCTCAATTTAATTGAGACAGTTGACAAAGAAACACTACATCTAGCGGCTGCACAACTTTCTCCAAATGTGCCAAAAGAGACTTATCTGGCTGTTGGTAACCTTGTGAGCAAGTATTGTGCCACAAATGGTTGTCAAGTTAGTGATATTGATCCCATTTCCAAAAAGTTTGGTGATGGCCTTAAGCACTGTAAGCCTAATACTAAGAAGGAAGAGGAGCGTATTATATACATCCTAAAAGGCATTGGCAATGCAGAAAAATTGGCCAATAATGTAGCCACTGCATTGAGCGAATGCGCGTCCCCGGGTCGATCTAAGCGCATACGTGTAGCAGCCCTGCAATCTTTTTCTGCAATTAGTTGCCATGAAGCATTAAGAACTAAATCCCTGGATCTACTAAAAGATCACAACGAAGACTCTGAGCTACGCATTGAGGCATACATGGCAGCAATTAACTGTCCCACTGCAGAATTAGCTAACCAAATTTCAGAAATTGTCAACTCAGAGAAGGTATACCAAGTAGGTGGTTTTATTGAGTCTAATCTGAGAGCGATACGAGACTCAACGGATGCGACTCGTCATCACCAAAGATACTACTTGGGTAATATTCGGGTAACTAAGCATTTTCCAAAAGACTACAGGCGGTATAGCTTCAATAACGAGTTCTCTTATAAACTTGATGCTATGGGTGTCAGTGCTAGCTCAGATTATAAATTAATATATTCGCAAAATGGATTCTTACCACGTTCGGCACGTCTAAATGTAACTACTGAAATTTTTGGTACCAATTTTAATGTTTTCGAGGCAAGCATACGCCAAGAAAATTTAGAAAATATCCTTGAATACTATGTTGGACCCAAGGGATTACTTAATAAGGATTTTGATGAGATTGTGAAGATCATTGAACTTGGCAACAGTGCTAGTCGACCTAGACGCTCTATTGCCGACGATGCCGCCAAAACTGCCAAGAAATACAAAACCTATGGCAGCAAAAATGTACAGGACGTCAACTTGGATCTATCTCTAAAACTGTTTGGCTCCGAGATGGCCTTTTTGAGTCTTGGGGACAATATTCCGAGTACTTTGGACGACATTATAAAGCACTTCTCGGAAGCATTTGACAAGGCAAAAAAAGAATTGTCCTCATTCGAAAAGCAGTTCGCATGCCATCATCTCTTCATCGATTCTGAGTTTACATATCCCACTGGTATTGGTGTTCCCCTCGAATTTGCAGCCCAGGGCTTTGCTGCTAATAAAATTGACTTCGCTGTTAACATCGACGTCAATTCCTTACTGGAACAAAATTGGCAAAGAGCCAAATATCGTTTAAAAATCGTGCCAAGCATCGATGTAAATGTCAATGTTCAACTAGGCTTTAACGCCCAGGTTCTATCCACTGGAATTCGAGTTGTATCAAGCGCACATTCAGCTACTGGAAGTGATGTGTCTATTTCGCTGATTAAGGATGGAGATGGCTTTAATGTCAACGTTGATCTACCGCGAGAAAAAATTGAACTTATTGATGTTCAAGTTAACACCGAATTTTTCATTGCCGAACAGGATAAGCCGCTAAAATCAGTTCCTCTAAAGGGCGCAAAAAAACAAAAAAGTTCAACACCAAGCGAGTTGTGTTTTAATCAACTAGAAATTATTGGCTTAAATGTGTGCGTAGTAAGCTCAACCAGTCTCAGTGATATTAATCCAAGCAGCACCAATAAGGGGCATGCCTTAATTGACGATGTACAGCTTTCACGTCCATTTATATTCGCCATCTACGTGACTACAGAACGAAAACTTAACTTCAAGGGAACTCATTCAAACCTTGAATCTGGCAGCCAACAGTGGAAACTAGAGTATAGTACGCCAGCTTCCAAGGTTGCGCATGACACCAGCGTAGCTTTTGAGCTCGGTAACAAGCCACGCACCTATGGACGCCTTTCTCTTGATAATCCCCATTTCCATCTCGGCCTAGAAGCTGGTATAACCAATGATAATCATGAACTTGTCATTTACGGTCAATATGAACAGGATAAAAATATTAAAAAAAGCAAAATTGGGTTTGCTAAGAACGGTAATGAATATAAGCCGGTTATCGAAATCCAAGATAATACTGGTATAAAAAATAATATTAACGGCTACCATGTTGATGGTAAAATCGTCTTGCAGAAAACAGGCGAAAAGCTAGCTCGTTACAACTTTCAAAATTTCCAATTATTAAGTCCTAATAACGAACGTGTAGTACTCAATGGTTGGGCCGACGTCGGACCTACTTCACTTAATACTGAGCTTCGCATTGCACCCAATCAACAATCATATCTCGTGAAAACCAATTTCAAACTTGACAATGGTCAGTATGCTCTCGGTTTATTTGTAAATGACGAAAAATCACCAGAGAATGTTTATGGTAGCTCGGCCCAACTATCAATTGACGACAAAGCTTATGAGCTGAAATTGACTGGCAAGGCTGTTTCCTGGGCTATAAACAGTGAAACACAGTTTGAATATATTAATTCAGACAATTCCAATGCGTTGCGCTCAGGTAAATTTTCACAAAATGTTAAAATTGAACATAAGAATAAGCCCGTTGGCTCTGTAAAAGTAATTTCTACATTTGATGTGAACAAATTCCAATTTGATGGGGAAGCAGTACGAGACCAGAATTTAGCTTCTTTTAATATTAAGTATCAATCCCACCAGCGATCAGTTCACGACTACGAATTGTCGGCTAAAGCTAAACTTAATAAGCATTCTATTGATATTGTCTCCAAGTGCGATTTTACCAGAAATATCTTTGTTGTAGATAATACCATTACAACAAGCTGGGGCACTTTAATTACAGCAAAGGGAGAGTTGGGCCAACGGTACTCTGCACAGGATGTTTACATAGATCTGCAAGGCACTGCTCAGTTTGGCGGCAAGAAACAACCCACTCAATGGATTCTTAAGGTTTTGGGCACACCTGAAAAAACCACTAGCGAATTCCGAATTAGCAGAGACAATGCAGAGCTAGCCAAACTGACCAGTGAATCACAACATCCGCAAGATAAAATTGCAGCCGCTAAGGTTAATCTGATCGTCAAAAATTTGCTCTCTGCGAAAGGCGATTTTAAAATTGCTAAAAACGGTAAAGGTGAACTTAAGGCAACTATTGACACCCAAAAAAGTGAACAAAAGCATAAGCTTGAAGTTGAATCTAAGTTTTATGTGCAGTCACCGAAATATGATTTTGATACTAGTATTATACTCGATGGCGATAAGCAGCTACATTTCAAAACAGAAAACAATCTTGACAAAGTAAAATTTTCTACTAAAAACATTGTCGAGTCTAACAACAAAAAGATTTCTTTTGATGCCAACGGAAGCATTAAAGGGGAGTGGCGGACAAACGGCGATATTCAAGGAGCCTTCACGTTAACAACTCCAGACGGTCGCATAGTCGATGGTGGCATGAATCGCCATGTTACAACCAACGTCAAGTCATTCTTAACCCAAGGCACAGCAGATATCCAAGTAAATGACCAAGAACCAGGTTCCGGTAAAAAGCGTTCACTTGCAGTCAAGGGTAGGCTGGACCGTATGAATACGAAAACGAAAGAGTTTTTAGCAAACACTCAATGGGTTTACACAGACTTTAATGGACAAAAATCTGAATTAAACTATCACGTTAAACATCAACCGAAGGGCCCAAATAAAGCCCTCGATTTAAGCGTTTCCGCGCATGGTGACTTTATTGAAAAGCCTCTCGATATTTCTGTTGTGGTTGATGAGTATAGTGCACAACATGTGGTTACACACATTTCTGGCAAATTTGGTGACATCTCTGGCGATTTTAATGGTAAATACAATATGGGTCAGGGCGCCGAGCCTGCAACCTATGAGGTTCAAGGTCACCTACAAGTGCCCGACTCCAAATTTAAGAAATGGGAGATAAACAGCCATGGCAAACTGTTAAACCGAGTGGACAGCATTGGTGCCTACAATTTAGAATTTGTCTTTGATACAAAATCTGGAGATGGGCAATTCACACGAATCAATACTGATTGGAAAGGAAGCTTGCAGCAGGGCAGTTATAGCTTTGAAGCCCAAAATAATAATCTGGACAACGCTCTTAAATTCGATGGAAGCTATCAGCGAGAACCATCTGGCGGTTTTAAAGAAGGTGATGCCAATGGTAAGCAAATGTACGGTATTTTTGCTCAATACGGCGATAAATTCATTAAGACCAATGCGGATATAAAATATGGTGACGCCAACATATACACAATACACTATACATTTGACTCAAGTTACGAGGCTGCCAAGGACATCACTGTCGATATAAGCAGCCAAAAGATTGATGAAGGCAGTCACATATTTAACGCTAAGCTTAAACAAGCCGACAATACCTATGGTTTTGACATTAAGCTTTTTGGATCAACTCATAAAAAAGGTATTGATCTGCGTGCTACATTTCCATCAAATCAACCCATTGTTGTAGTGGCTATTTTTGAAGTCTTAGGCGATCGTAAGGCTAAACTGTCATTGGATATAGACAATCTCATCGATTTAGATTTTAAATTAAACACGGAGGCATCGTATACTAACATTGACGATTTCTACATCGTTGGAAACTGGAACTCAAAGAAATTGCACATAAATAGTTACGCCTTGGATGTAAAAGCTCACGGCAAGAACATTAAGATACATCTCAAGAGTGGACAGACAGTGGTATTTTTAGGCACTGCTACATACACCTTGAAAAAAGAGCAAAACAAGGCGATAATCGAAGGCCAAGGTCAGGTGCAATACCTTGGCAAGCCGCACACTGGCAGTTTCAAGATCACCCGTCAACACTTCGACCTTAGCACAGAAAAGGAAGTTGGCTTTGCATACACCTTCAATGGTAACTTCGGACCCAAGAACGGCGTTTCCATGCTTAAGATAACCAACAAGGAATTCAACACTAAACTTTCTATATGCGAAGAAAAGAAGCAATGTTCTAATATACAGGTACAATCTTCCATTAATTTCGACGACCAGCAATTGGGCTCTGTGCAGCATGATGTTCTTATACTAGTTGATCTAAGAGAACTTGGGTATCCCTATGAGTTACAACTAAAATCTAAAAACAATCGCCAAGGTTTAAAGAACCAATACAATCTAGATGGGTATATTCTTTCCGGCAGTAACCTCAAATATCAGCTCACTTCCAGTATAATGCCAACGGCCTCAACCATTAAACTGACACTGCCAAAACGTCAAATTCTATTTGAGACTTCACAGCGGTTACCTACCGATGGTAAACTCTTTGGGCACTATGAACAGTCAATTGCCTTCTATATTGACAAGCTGCAGCGCCCGAATGATGTGGCACGCATTTCGGCAGTTCTAGACATTTCAGGTGTTGAAAAAGTTGCCCTTAACGCCCTGGCCCAGTTGAAGGTTGAACATCCAACTATACGACCACTGAGCATTAGCACAAAGGTTGACGCGCACCGAGAGCAGCAAATTCTTAACACCGAAATTGTATTTGACATATTCCGATCGCCGGAGCAGAAGGTGATTGCAACTAGTCGAATAAGTAACATTAAAACACAATCCGGTTTCAATATTACATCCAACCAACAAATTCGATCCTCAGGATTACAATTTCAATATGAACTAAACACGCACTCAGCGTTGAGCCCAGACACAAGAGATTTTAGTGCTGGTACAGAGCTTCAAAACAGAAATAGTGATCTTAAATATGCAGCTCATATCTACGGTAACAAAGATCGAGTAGAAATTTCAGTCAACGCCTTTAACGATAAAATACTTTATGTAACCAGCGAATTTGACTGGCAAAAGCGTGCTGCAAAGATCAACTCGAAACTTCAATTGTTTGACCAAATACCTATGGAACTTAATGGCGAGGTGGAATCAACCTGGGCCAAGCTCACACTAAGGCGACATAATCTTATTGATGCTACTGCTGAAGTGAAACTTGCCAAAGAATTCAAGGTTAACGTTTTAGGCACGGGTAAAGCAATATTTAATGGACGCGTAGCACTAGATCCAGTTAACTTTTTACAAACTACCTACAAAACCAATGACGATGATGTTACAGCGTTTTTGGTAAGATAACTATTTATATAAATCATCAACAATACATTTATTTAATTCTATATTTACTACAGACCTTAGTTGAAACGGAAATAAAAAAAGAAACAAATGCAATTACCGAAAATGTGCAAAAGCGTTTTGAAAAAGTTCGTCATGAATTTGATGAAAGGCTTAAATTGTTCTCTGAAAGCACCCCAGATTTCTCAAATCTTAACAACAACTACGTGGATCATATAAATAAAATAATTAAAGAGATTGAAGGCGATCCGTCGTTAGCACCCATTATCGATACCATGTAAGTTAAAGCGAACACATCTGAAACGAAATTAAACTTTCGGCGCATTGAAAGCTACAGATAATGCATTCTTGCAGACATATTAACTAACTGCTCATTTTCTAAACTTATTATGAAATTGACATAAAAGCAGTTGGACTCCGGTCTGCAAGGGTATATAATCTTTGGCATTCCTGAGAGAACTGTATTTTTTCCGAATATAAAATATTTACGTTATAAATCTTAATAATCATAAAATATCTTTAAATTTAGACGAACTCTCTATAAGAAGATCAACAAAGTGATTATCGAATTAACAACGACCACATCAGAAATTTATGAGAAATTGCACAAGTCATTTGTCGAACTTTATGTAAAGTTGAATAATCTCTGGAAAGACTCATTACTCAAAGCATGGGAGCAGTTCTTTGTAGCTATGACTAAACTGGTTGGACAACTTCGCATTGAGGTAATAAATGTTTTGACAAATGCATTTAGAGATGTTCGTGCTTATTTCGAGAAATATGGACCAGCATTAAAGAACTATGCGAGGGCCATAAATGAATCACTTAAACCATTTCAAGAAACAGCACAAGACCTAATGAATGTAATATTGCATTCCGTTGAAGAACTATGTGGCGAGATTAAAGAATATATAGCTAAGTTGCCAACATTTGAAACTATTCGCAATGAGCTCATAACAAAGCTAGAAAAATTTAAAGTTATTGAAAGAACTCTAGCGCTAATGAACAACATATTTGAGCAATTACACCTTTTACCGCAAACCCCGGAATCAGTAGAGTTTCTCCAAAAATTGAATGAATATCTTCAAGCCAAACTTAAAAAGCAGCCGCTCGATGATGAAAAGTGGCTAGATGAGCTGTCAAAATTATTAGTCAAGGCCGCACGTTCCTTATGGGATTTAATCAGAAGTAATACGCCAGTAAGCAATCTCTCGGCTACCCACTTGCAAACACCGTTTGGTTTCTGGTCTTATTCAGTTGATGTGTTTGCCAAGATGCCAGCTCTGCTTTCACTTCGATCAAGCGTCATTAATTTTCTGTTAAATGAAAACTGGGAGTATATTTTTAACAAACAATTGTTCTCTTCTTGGCTGTTCTTCCAAGACTTTGAGTTGCATGGTCACATTATTAATGGGCAACACATATTCACATTTGACGGGCAGAACTACGCCTACCCTGGTAACTGCAAATATATACTTGCTCAGGATAGCGTAGATAACAACTTTACTGTAATTGCTTCTATTAATAACGGCAAGTTAAAAGCAATTACACTTGTTGATCAAGTTGGAAATGTCATGGAAGTCAGCGATACTGTTTCTCTTAAGGTAAACGGAAAGCTTGTAGAGTATCCGCAACACTTGCCAGGCATGCATGCATGGCGTCTCTTCTACACAGTGCATTTACATTCTGAATATGGAGTGAACATAGTTTGTACCACAGACCTTAAGGTCTGTCATGTAAACGTAAACGGATTTTACACGAGCAAAACTCGTGGCCTCCTAGGTAATGGTAACGCCGAACCCTACGATGATTACTTGCTTATCGATGGAACTCTCGCCTCCAACTCTGCGGTCTTGGGCAACGAATATGGTGTGGGCAAGTGCAGTCCCGTGACATTCAATAAAACTCAATTGGAAAGACCTGCACGCAATGACATATGTAGCGATGTCTTTGGCATCGAATCACCATTGGCTCTTTATTATTTGGCATTAGACTCCAAACCTTATCGGCAAGCATGCGACTTTGCCTTGATACATGCTCCTGATAAAGATAAAGAGGCGGTGGCATGCACCTTTGCCTTGGCTTACGGCTCAGCACTAAAGCTACAAAACAAATGGGTATTACTACCACCTCGTTGCCTTAAGTGTGCTGGAACAGCTGGTCAGCGTGAGCTCGGCGAAGAGTTTACGGTAAAGATACCGACAAACAAGGCAGACGTTGTCTTTATTGTTGACGTCAATGCAAACCCAGTTGTTATGGCCAATCTAATTGCGCCGGCAATAACCGAAATCCGTGAATCTCTTAAAGTTCGTGGATTTACCGATGTCCAAGTTGGTGTCGTTGCTTTTGATGAAGCAAAAAAATATCCGGCATTGCTAACGAGCGACAATGGTAAAATTAACTATAAGGGAAACGTAGCCAATGTTCAACTGAACGGTCCAAAGCACTTCTGCGAAAACTGTGTGGAGCAAATCATCACTGATAAGCGGATATTAGATATATACAATGTACTCAAGGTTTTGATAAAAACGATTGTTCCTGAATCTGATGAAAAGGCATTTGATTTGGTTCTTGATTTCCCATTCAGAGCCGCTGCAGCTAAAAGTATTATTAGCGTTCGCAGTAACTCGTTGGATTATAATAATTGGGTAAGCTACATATCATGTTAAAAGCATATTAATTTGCTTAATATTACAAAACATTACAATTCGCATTTTTTTTATTGGTTTTTTACAGCTAAAGTTTGTTCGTATGCACATGACAGGAACTTTTTCTAAGTTCGACGGCGCACTTTTGCATTTAATTGCGCCTATAAAAGGTCTCGCGTTGGAGGGTGTGCCAGCTGAAAAGCTAGTTGGTAAGAATTTGTTAGAACTATGCGAACTCACATTTAATAAATATGTACAACAACGTCTTTAATTTAGGCTTTAACGCTCGACTAGTCGCCACCCTAGATGGAAAGGATAACAAAAAGCGCACGAAATTGCAATTCGTAAACGACATGGGCATTGATTTAGTTCTCAACAATGGCGGATGGGCATTTGACACCCAAAACTTCAATAAGCTGAAACCCGCAGATCAAAAGAAAGTTCTTAACCAAGTCACATCATCCATTGCTGACACACTTTTTAAAACCGAAACGGTCAGTGGTTGCCGCTGCCTACCAGTGCATGGATTACATGGTCAGCACAAGTGCGCCATTAAGTCAACAAGCTTTATGCCAAATAAAAAACCGAAGTCCACATAAAAACTAACTCCATTTCTTCATAACAAATTATATAATATTAATTCATAAAAGAAGTTATGATCAAATGCTTAGAGTATAGATCTATAAATCAGATAAGTTATTAAATCATGTTTTTCTAAAAATTAATATATTACAGCCCTATTAAAAACAAAAAATATATATCAATACTTGTTTTTATAAAGATATAATCGTTCCTTTTACTCTTTATTTCTCGTCTAACAGTAATCGATAGTTGAAGTTGTCCGATAGTCACATAACCATCTAACATCGGACATTACATCGATACTATCGATAGTATATCGCTATCTCTGTGTTATTTTTATTTGCTAATAAATTACAAGTTGCATGGAGTTATAAGTAATCTGTTTTTTTTTGGATATGAAACAAAGAAGTGGCTTAACAAATGTCGTGCACTTTTTATTGGTAAAGTTAAGTTTGCAAAGAAATATTAAGCTTAATAGAAATTACCAGTAAATGGTAATTTGTGGTGGAGAAAAATGCAAGTTTTGTAGCTATTTCCATGATAATTATATTTAAAAACCATAAAAGCAATAACACTCCAAAGATTAGTGGAAACAGGCCCACTTCTGGTTACTTTGTTGTACTTTTTACAGTATTAAGGTAAAAGACACCAAACTGCATCTTTAACTTGCATTGGTTAAACGAGGAACGTTCACAATGGAATCCTCAGATCAGAAACTAAGGCAGTTAACAACATTAAATATTAGGAGCGACGATAGATATGTACGAACCGGAAAAGTGGCAGCCCTGGTAGGCAACTTACAGCAAAAAGCGATTGTTGCACTAAGTGATGTACACAACAGGGCGAAAGCGGCACCATCCATTCCACCGAAGCCATTAAAAAAAACAATTGAAATGCCTCAGGTAATTAAATTTAAATAACAAATCTATGTACTTTAGTAAAACAATTTTTTAGGTGCCACTCAGCAAACTGGTTACAGACACCCGAGAACCGCTTTATTCTAAACCCTTGCAGAGTTTAGAATTTTCTGGAACCAAAGGAACTGCGAGCGGTTCTAGTCTTTTACGTAAGCAACTCATATACTCAAGCCAAACTGGTGAAAAAGCTGGCAACAGTCAAACGAATTTAGACAACCCAGCTGTATTAGAACAGCAATTGGAGGCTTTGGCATATCACAAACAGCAAATGGAAAAAAAAGGGCTTTTGGGATCACAATCTCAATCAGCGAAACCAATCCCAAGCTTTTCAAAACTGTCTTCCACATCTTTGAGTGGTCATACTTTTTCGAACAAAATGACTTCACTTTATATGCATCTTCCGTCTTCAACCGATGGCGCAACCAACGATTCTAAAGCTGCATTCATGCACATATTTACTCAACCAGATGATAGCATATTTTACTCTAATCTACAACATACATGTCCTCAAAGTAAGTTTAAGCAAAAATTTTTTTTGGTGCTTGCAGTAACTTATTATTAATATAGAAAAAAATTAAAATGAATTTATTGTTACAGATTCAATTCTTGCTAACGTTGATGGTGGTTCAGAATCTTTGCCTAGAATGCTTTCCGTTTGTACAAACCCAGTGTCCGAAAAGGAGCTTGATGAAGATTTACCACCACCACCTAGTCCAGTGAGCTCATCGTACAGTGAACTTCGACGAGCAAGTGATGTCTTCAACAAAGCGATAGATTTTCAAGAAAATAGTGCAAATAAGCAGCCCTCGCCATCAATATCACATACAAATTACGCAGATCATTATACTTCCCATACGCCGTCTCTTAAGGTAAATTATTAATGGGTATACAAAATTAATATAAGAAAGTTTTTTTTCAAGAAGAGCACTTCTCTAAAACTATTCTAATCTTAAACACACGCCATACGGTTATTGTATATAACAGGGATATCAAAATAAGCCGTGTACCGATTATTATGGCTATGGCGCATTATCTCAGGTATGGTTGAACACAATAGTTTTAAAACTAGAAGTTTAACTTATATTAATAGTTTTGATAGAATTAATACAGTAAACCATAACTTAGCATTTCGATAACAGGAAATCGGTTTTGCAGAGTATTATACCATAGGTGTTTTCTTTATGTTTTTCTCGTGTAGAGCTCTTCCACATATGATTCGATATATGAGCCCATTAATCCACGCCCACCTAGTGACATGTCTTCACGTACCAATTATAATATATATGCATCGTACGTAAATCAAAGCAATATACCGAGCAGTGCGATAATCGGAGACAATGGTCTTTTAGCAACGGGTGATGCACCAACTCCTTTGTATTGCAGAGGCGAAAAAGGTATTCGAAATGGTATTGGATATTCTAAAAGAAATGAAAATATCGAAAGCACGAGCCAATACAATTTAACTCCGATTAATTCTGGAAGCGAAATGGAGAGTTATGGTCAGTAAATCACTCAAGCATAATCGTTTTTTAGTTCGTCAAGTGTTTGACTAAATTTAAATTACTTTACTGCTATTAGGAAGATGTTATAAATGCGGTGAACGCGTATTAGGTGAAAACAGTGGCTGCACAGCAATGGATCAAATTTATCACATATCGTGTTTCACTTGCACCGAATGCCAAATTAATCTTCAAGGCAAACCATTTTATGCACTTGAAGGAAAACCATTTTGCGAGTATGATTATTTACAAACACTCGAAAAATGTTCTGTTTGCTTGAAACCAATTTTGGAGCGCATTCTAAGGGCCACTGGAAAACCGTATCATCCGCAGTGCTTTACTTGTGTCGTATGTGGAAACAGTTTAGACGGTAACTACATAAAAAGATATTTAAACGGAAATGTTTTTAAAATAAACAATATGAATATTATCGTTTTACAGCAATACCATTCACAGTTGACGCCACCAATCAGAATTACTGCATTGCTGATTTTCACAAGTGAATTAAACCATCCAAATATGAAAAAATGATTTTTAAAAAATAATTTTAATCCAGGAAATTCGCGCCTCGGTGCTGTGTTTGCCAAGAGCCCATTATGCCAGAGCCGGGACAAGAAGAAACAGTGCGAGTAGTTGCCCTCGACCGCAGCTTCCACCTAGAATGTTATAAATGCGAGGTGAGTAAAAAAGAACAATTTGCTACCGTGTTTTACTTACAAGTAACTATGTTCTTAAACAGGACTGTGCCCTCTTATTGTCGTCTGAAGCGGATGGTCGTGGATGCTACCCTTTAGATGATCATGTGCTCTGTAAAAGCTGTAATGCTCGACGTGTTCAAGTTTTAACAAATCGTATGACTTCCGAACTTTAAGAAGCTTGTAATAAATATACATAATTATATAATATATAATAATATTATTATAATATTTCATAAATACGTGCATATATTTCGAAACTGATAAACAGTGTCAAACTCATTCCAATATGTGTAATCGAATGATTTTATTCCATACTTATCTAAATAAAGCAACTTATTGCCATATAAAAATCTTTTATAAAGTAGATAATTATAATTAAGATAACTGCCAAAAATAAGAGTGTAGATTACATAGAAAGAGACAAACAAAAGGGCATTGCGTTCCACAGTTCACTACACAATTAAAATATTCTCCGAAAGGGTATACTAATGCTCGTTATGTATTTAATTAAAAGCACTTATCGATAAATCGATAAGCATAAGCTTAAAAGCTCAAGGTTGTCTAAAGGAAGAATGGTTTTTCGGACATGCGTCGAAATGGTGGAGACTCTCTAAGTTGACGCTTTGGAGACTTTCGCTTCCAATTTAGCACTCAGAGAGAATACAGAATAAAGAGGCGAGCTGGGATACAGAAATATGAAGCACAATACATACAACATGTATGCATTCTTATAGCTGTTCCTGATGCTGCTCGGTATCGAAAGCCATCAGTATTGAATTCGCTTTGCTATCCAACAGACGTTTAACAAAACAATACTTAGTACATACATACACAAGTCGCGTGTCGCCTGGTCCCGTCAACCATGTACATACTATAGTGAAATACATTTAAACCCACAATATATGTACATGCATACGTACGTACGTACATATTAATTCATTTTGATAGATACAAACTTTATACGTATACCAAATATATACATAGGTTTGAACGTACCTCTTTACATACATATATATACGTATATACATTTATGTAAATATTTTATGTCCTACGTATTTTAACAGGAATCAATTTACGTATATATTTATCACATCGCTGATGGAACTGTCCCGTGCATATCTTTATATATACATACATAAATAACTATATACATAGGCTAATATAAATGTATATACATATTTAGATACGTATATTAAATTGTATGAGCTTGCCTTTCATTGTAAATCTATTAAATTTTAAAATACATCTATCGCTATTTAATGGAGCTGCAACGGCACAGATACAAGCTTTGTATACATATAGTTTTATCATATATTTTTGTATATGTATATAAATATATATATATATATATATATATATATATATATATTTATAGATATATACATTTAATGTCCGCACCGATACGTAAGTTTTCTGGAAAGTGTGATAAGTTTGTTAGCTTGTGCAAAGTAAAAAAAAAGTTTCAATCGCATTTTAAAATATGTGTACGTGTTATTAATGTGTATATATTTGTACATGTCTATAAAAAAAAACATAATAGACTCATTACATGTTTTCTTTTGTACAAAAGGTACCCAGCATATGTAAATCAAATTTTTCACTTTTTCGCCTCGCCCAATTTCCAAAGGACATTCATATACTTAAATATGTACGTGTATGTATATATGATACTTACGCCATCTACGCATGTGTGCGTACTTGTTTTATGTATATATTTAAGTTACATGCAATTTTATGATTTTCTTACAAATAGATCAGCAGTGATATTGATGTGTGCTTACGAACTTGTATATTTTTATGCATTTCATACATACATAAATAAATGTGTACGACTATTTAAATATATGTATATATGAGCTCAAGGACACACATATTAATATATAATACATGCTTGTTCTTGTACATCAAATCGTCAATTTAATCAATTTTTGTACTGACATGCATAGATATTCATTGTAATTTTTATTTACTAGGAAGTGCATAAGATTTGTGCCATGGTATAAAGATGTGTACAAATGTTTTTATGCACTCAATGGAAATCCGTACGTTAACTTTATTTACATACATGTTTAAGGCATGCGTAGATTGTACACATTTTAACATACATATACAAAATAAATGTGTATGTATTCTTGTACCCTCCCTGCAGTAGACATTACTGTCAATTGGAAAAACGGTGGAAAATTCATGCGCAGCTATATTGGAATGTGGAAGCAAGAGAAACACAAATATACCTAAATAGATATTCGTACATATATCTATATACAAATAGCTATATATGAACACATGTAGGTACATGTGTGTATTAATTGTCACGTATTCGTTGAAGTATTGTAGATAGCTGCAGAGATATCAGTTAAACGAATATGTCAATATATGTATATTAACATAGATTCGTGTTTATGTATGTGCATGTGTAAATTTAAAAATTGTTGCGATTAGTAATTTCAATGCAAGTTATACAATTGTAAACACGATGTATTTTAGATGGTTTAATTCAGTACTATATTTTTTATTTGTATTATAATGTATCAGTTTTTTAATTATTGTGTATAATTGTTGTATTCAGTACACTTTGCTAGTAAGAAACAATTGAAAACGGTGGCTAATGGAATTTTTTTGCGTTGCCAAATTACGGTTGTAAGCTAAGTGGACCTTCCATTATTCCCATCTTTAATTGTTGTGTTATAAATAAGACTGCGTGATACACATTATTAATTCGCTACCATTAGTTGATACCGATTTCTTTGGCTGTTTTCCAGTGAAACCGTCCGCTGGAATATATTTTCGTGGTTACAACTAACGACTAGCGGTTTTAATATTAGTGAATGTGTACGTAATAAACAGTTTATCGATAATAACCGACGACAAATGCATGGTTGGCACATATATACTATTATATGTATGTGCATGTACATTTTTAGAAATATTTTGCTCAATTTCTGAGCGTACATATATACATATGTATTAAAAAAAATTCTCACATAAATACTGAGTAGTATTTTTCTGGTTGAAAACATATGTGATTTGACCATCTGTTGAATATTCTAAAAACGCGTTGCAATAAATTTTCTCCGTGCCTGTGCATGTTGTTAGTCTTACACATGTTCATGTTACTAAGCGTACTTGTATATACACACAGGTATGTTTGCACATAGCAAAGCTGCACACATACACATTAATTTTTTTTGAATATTTAATCATAATTAAAACAAGAATATATATTTATGTTATATGTTAAGAATTGGATTGGATGTCCAATTTCCAACATATATTTTTGCAATGAAAGTGCTCATAATAATTCATTAAAACAAACACATTTTATTTTGATAACTTTCATGAACTATGCTATGTGCAATGTAAATGTGTACTTAAATTGCGTATCATTTGCACAACTAATAAAACAGCTGTTTGCAGTGTGGCCGTAAAATTTTGTGATCTTACCTAAAAATCGAATCGGAAAAATGTATTATATACAATTGTAAATTACAGTATGAATTGTATTAAAAAAATAAGAATATTTGTATCGTTTCAAAAAATTACATCAATTTATATTAATCCAAAATATTTATGACTAAATATTTTTTCGTATAGAAGCACCACTTAATTGGACAAGCAAAAAACGTGAATCGAAAAATACAACTGTAAATAACACGAAAGCCACAACATATTAAACTATACACCAGATACACGCCTTGGTAAAGTTTTCCTGCAAATTTACTATTGCAAGCCTGGCGGCTAAGTGCGAAGCACTTTTTTAAACACACACGCACGATAGATTTTCTCAAGTGTGCCATCGCGATGGCTGCTCCAGCAGCCTGTACGCGTTTTTCGGACAATTACGATATCAAAGAAGAACTCGGAAAGTACGTAAACACGATGAAAACCTAGAAGAAGTAAAATAACTCAATTGACATGAATTTTGCTCTTCCAGGGGCGCCTTCTCAATTGTAAAAAGATGTGTCCAAAAATCAACGGGATTCGAGTTTGCGGCAAAGATTATAAATACCAAGAAGCTAACAGCAAGAGGTAATAACATATACCCTTTATATTCATCCTTATATATAATATGAATATATGAATTTTTCCATTCAGATTTCCAAAAACTGGAGCGAGAAGCTCGAATTTGTCGAAAACTCCATCATCCTAATATTGGTATGATATACTACGATAAGTTTATATTCCTTTTAATTCTAGTTGATAAAACCATGTCCGTCTAACTATATATCTTTTTGATTGTTTCATTACTCTATAACTCAGTTTTGTAGATTGCTGATAAATATTGAAACATGTTACCTTCACCGGTACTAGTTTACAACTTTAAGTCTGCCGAACCCAGCAATCCGAACTAAATAGTTATTTTTATACATAATTTAAAGCTGTATTTTTATACATGGTATAAATATGCAAATATTTTTTGTCATTTTCAGTTCGATTGCATGACAGCATACAGGAGGAGAACTATCATTATCTTGTTTTTGATCTGTAAGTAGCACTCTGATATATATATTTTTTGTACATGTACTCATATGTTATGTACATACATTGTTAATAACAAAAACTAAAGAGAGTGTAACTGATCGTTATTCTGAAAAGCTCTTGGGTCTCTTTGTGGATAAAGCAATGACTTGACTATTGTTTATTGAGATTCATAGTACATCCTTTCCTCTCCGAGTTATTATTTGCTCACATATAACTCCCTAAATATGCACACTAACTAATTATGTACATAGTACTAACACAAAGTTGTAAACAAAAATTAATTTACAATTTCCGAATGAAAAATCTACCAATCAACAAAATTGACTATACTAAATACATTTACAGTGTAACTGGTGGTGAACTTTTCGAAGATATTGTTGCACGTGAATTTTATTCAGAGGCTGATGCATCACATTGTATTCAGCAAATATTGGAATCGGTCAATCACTGCCACCAGAATGGTGTGGTGCATCGAGATCTCAAACCTGAGAATTTACTATTAGCTAGTAAGGCAAAGGGTGCAGCTGTGAAACTCGCTGACTTTGGTCTAGCCATTGAAGTTCAAGGTGATCACCAAGCCTGGTTTGGATTTGCTGGTACTCCCGGTTATCTATCGCCAGAAGTATTGAAGAAGGAGCCATATGGCAAATCGGTAGATATATGGGCATGCGGTAAGCAGATGATATTATCATGTATTTTAAGTAATAATGTGTGTATGTAGTATTGATTGATGTAATTTTTACTAACACTCCGATTAATACATGAAATATTTTTTATACGTAAATTAACGTGTGTGTTATTTATATGCAGGAGTTATTCTCTACATATTGCTGGTTGGCTATCCGCCGTTTTGGGACGAGGATCAGCACCGTTTATATTCACAAATTAAGGCAGGGGCATATGATGTAAGAATAATTATCTTTTGTTAATTAAATAAATTTCAATATTTTGTCCAGATGATCTGCAATACTACACAACTATAAACATATATAATTGAAAAATATCTAGATCAACTATATTGCTCTACATTGATAATCTCTATTAAGCATACAATTTGTGAATATTTTATTATAGTACCCTTCACCAGAATGGGACACTGTCACGCCAGAGGCTAAAAATTTGATTAATCAAATGCTCACTGTGAACCCCAATAAGCGAATAACAGCAGCTGAGGCTCTTAAGCACCCATGGATTTGTGTACGCTTGTGCTTACTATTTATTATTTTCGTCAATCTCCTAATTTTTTTGTTTTAACATTTATAGCAACGAGAACGTGTGGCTTCAGTGGTACATCGCCAAGAGACCGTTGACTGTCTTAAAAAATTCAATGCTCGCCGCAAGCTTAAGGGCGCCATACTGACAACCATGCTTGCAACTAGGAACTTCTCTAGTAAGTATATTAATTCTTTTATTAAAAAAACATACTTGAATATATTCGTTTGTAGGTAGAAGCATGATCACCAAAAAAGGTGACGGATCTCAAGTTAAGGAATCAACAGATTCTTCTAGCACAACATTAGAGGACGATGACGTAAAGGGTAAATACTTAAACTCAATTAGATACGTAGACGGGATATATGGTTTTTAAACTATTTGATCAGGGATGCCAGTAGAGATTGATTTTTTCTTAGATAAGTTGAACTTGTTAGGTAGCAATTTTCAGTTGAATGAATGCCTAGCCAAAATAAAATTTAAACACACTGAAAGATCGTGAATGTAAGCATACAACATAAAAAATCTATTTACACATATATTATATAAATACATATTTGTATATATATCTTATAGATGTATATGTGAATCAAAAATATATATGGGCTTTCTACCTTAATATAACTTAATAATGTCGTTTGCCGTCCATCTAGCTCGGTACTTTTATTATTGCATAATTTTGAATTTACTTAAATTATACTTAATTAAATATGCACGCTAATTGTATTTTTAATCTTCAGTGTCCTTTCGTAGCTGTTATACCAAGTTCTTAATGTGCCTGTGTGTATTTCTCACGTTTCATTATTTTAAGTATTATCGGTTTGTACATAAATAAATTTTCTTTTAATATGTGAAATTTTCGTTAACTACATTGAAACTTATTGGTTATTTGATAATATTGTGAGTTGAAAAACGGCTGTGCAAAAGTATGTAACTGGCATAAGCAATCTGACTCCATAAAGTAAATATATTTTTAACCGGTATTAACAGTTGAGGCGATCTAGTCATTTCAGTGTATCCGTTGGTCCAGCGAGCATGCATACTTTTTAAAATACAAACATCACATTTTTTAATATAAGTTTTTGTTTACCACCCGCAGATCATGTTTGTTTTATTTACCCAATCCATACTTTCGACGTTTCGCCAATATCAATAATTATCGATTAATACTAAACCAAACTACACTACATTATAACATATGTATTGGTTTAAAAATCTAAGACATGTGCGAATTAAGATAGGTACAAATTCAGGGTTTCTTTTAGTCAAGGTCTCTCGACTATAATCTTTATAATGTTCTTCACTGAGATTTTGATTAATAGCTTATTTATGATTTGTTTTAAATACATACATAATTGTGAACTTAAACTTATATACAAAAAGTTAAACATTACAAATCTATTATGTGTAATAATGAAAATCCAAAGCTTATTGTGTAGTTGCCTGTGTATAGAGTTATTTGAATATATTTATATATTTACAAATATTTTGCTATCATGACACACTGAACATAAAAACAATAACAACTATTGGAATCAACACAGTTGCATTTTCAAATATGAAATTTGTTTTTTATAGAAGATAAAAAAGGAATCGTTGATCGCAGTACCACAGTCATATCAAAAGACCCCGAAGGTAAATTTCCATTTCATTCTTCTTTTTAATATATATTTAATAACTAATTAAAAGGGTGTACAATTATATCCGTATATGCATATTTGTGTACTCTTTTTTCATTGAATTCCATAACACGCTATGCACAACATCATTATCATGTGTAACTTTGTGCCCCTTTCCATCAGAATGCTGGGGTAAAATATCATTTTATAAATTGTGTTTCCCGAAAGTCAGTTTAAGGAATGAATATGTAATATGAATGCTTTTGAAGTAATGATTAAACGTGTTAAAGACAATTTTGTGATATAGTTAGAGTTGTCAATTTTAAATCAAGACTGTTGTTATCATGCAACTAGCTTAAAGGCGTTATCTTGATGGATTTGATTTTAATTTCAGCGTTGGAGATGCTAAGCTTGGATTAAATTGGAAACGGTACTTATCATACTTTCGCCTCTTTAAACATTCGACAAGATCTCTCAAATGCTCAATGTGTACCATATTGACTTTTTAAAAAGGTTAGAATTGTTTTTAGAATATTTATTCTCAACATTTTTTCGAGATAAAAATAGTTGAATAGTTAATCCAGAATAATCATTACAAATAATGCCGAATATTCCTTGCAATAACAGAAAGTGGAATTGTAATGATAAAAATTCTTTTGATTTGGTCCGCCGATCAACTATTCGTTCAACATTAACCAATACGGGTCGGCATGTACACCTTCACTTCCAGTGCTATTCTGCGTTGGCGATGCCAACAAACATGACAGTATAAATATCAATACAAATACCAATAACAAAACCAATACAAATAGAGTTGATGACTTCGATTTACAATGTCACAATTTTACCAACCAAGTACATTCAAACGTCCGCCTCAGAGGTGAGTATGCTTCTGTATGCCAGACATTTGAAACAAAACTGAGCAGTACATTTTCCAGTTTAAAAAGCAACCTCCAAATAAAAAAATAACCAATGGCGTATATGTATTTCATTAAATCGCTACTATTATTGTATGTACTTAAATGTATATCTATGTGTTCTATTCTTTCTGATCTATTGCAGATCGCATGCTATATTTTTGCTGTTTATTCAAAAATGAAAGCTTCTTATTCAGCTGCATCATATCATTATTTCAACTAGCATACTTTGTAGTTTTTTGGAAGATTGTCTGGCATCGTTTTACATAATAGTTCTACTTGTGTATCTATCTGAAAATTGCCAATCTATCTTAGAACACTGCAGAAGCAAACTTCTTAATAAACTTATGTAAATGCCATCCATCCCGCCTTTTTATGTGAGGTTACATTGAATTTATATTACATACATTTTGTAAAAACAAATCCGCCTTCTGTTTTATTAAAAATGTGACTCCCTTGTTTTATGCTAGGAGCATTTTTAACTTAGTTGACGTTTTTAAGCACACCAGTTCATTTCACCTATAAAATTATACTTGCCATAATCATATATTGACCTATACATAAAAATTATATGAAGAGCTCGAGTCCTCATTTATACATTTCATTTTGTTTTATTTATTGTCCTGTTCACATATATTTATACATATATATTTAAATATAAATATATATATATATCTATAAAAATGTGAATTTTAGAAATAAGGATTGTGTGTCCTGCTAAAACTTGCCACCAAATCTCAGGAAACTCACAATGCTCTTCAGGTACGTATGTCAAGGTGCCTATTCACTAGCTCCCATTTTCTGTTAATCAACTTCTTGCATGCTCTCACTTGTCAGTGTATCATACACATAGTATTTTGTACTTCAATGAATGCTTGAATGTCTTCTCGTATGAAAAAATGCATTATGATTTATTTTTAGGAATAGGGTTTTCGATACACATTTTGTGCGTTTTTAATTGATCTTCTGTATAATAAGATATACCAGATTATCTAAATGCTAAGATGAATCGAGTGTAAGAATGTGCATATTTATTTCCAAAGTGTAGTGAAGAGGGAAGACACTCTTTTGTTAAATTTATTGACATTTCATTTAAACTTCAATCTTATCAATACTGATGATTTTTTCCTGTGAATTAGAAAATGTATTTAATAAAAATATTAGTTCTCTTGAACTATAAAGTAATAATTTCAAATTTAAGTCAGATTTTTCTCTATATAGCGCAAAAATTATAACAAGAACTGTACTAAGCAGCAGCGTATAAATTTGGAACTTCATCACCTGTTTTATATTATGTTTTTTGACTTATTAATTCAATTTATCCATATGTGCCAAAAGCCTATATTTGGGGGCTCTAGGCGAGAGACCCCACCAAAAATATAATCTACTTAAGTTAAACCTGTTATCTATATTCATACCCAAAAGTTATGGCCATAAAAATTATGATGAATGTTTGAGTATAAATATATATAAAGATTTAAACAGTTAACGATTTATAATAATTGAAGACATGTGAAGAGAGAGTATTTCACAGTCAAGAGCTTTTAATTATCGCACTCTATCTGCTTATGTAGTACCAGTGTAGTACCAGTGTAGTACCAGTTTCGATAATTAGTATCGCTGTTTTATTTACATTCATATGAGCGCTTTCAAAATGCGCAACAGTTTATTTACATTTTAAGTCATTCGTAATTGAGGTTAAAAACAATACTGCGTCATTTGTAGATATATAATTATTTATTTATTAATTGGGAAGAACTACTCTTATCCAATAATTATTTGGCTTATACTTACATATACCAATTGAGGTTAAAAACAATACTGCGTAATGTGTAGATATATATTTATTTGTTTATTAATTGGGAAGAACTGCTCTTATCCAATAATAATTTGACTTATATATAAATATACCAATTTGCGTACGCCCATTTGTGTAATTGTATGTACATTTCTATAGCTTATAATGTACCTATTCGTATGTCATATACTTAATGTATATGTATACGATTGTCGTATTACCATGTACATTAATTTTTAAGAGTTTTTCGAAATATACATTTAGTTGTGTTATGATTGTTTTGTTGCGCTGTTCCACTGGTGCGTTGGTTGGATCGTTCAATTATATTTCTCATCCTACTATCGCTCGTAATCGAATTTCATCCGTGGTTGTAATTTCTGTACAACTATAAGTTATATACTCTATTGAATATCAACTGACTTGCTTCCTTGATTACTTAACATAATGAAAAAAAATATATATATATACAAAGCAGCAAGACGTCAGGAAATAATAAAGATCACAGAGCAGTTGATTGAGGCCATCAATAGCGGTGACTTCGACGGATATACGTAAGTTAATCCTAGATACTGTGGATTACCAAAAAATTATTATTTATAATTTATTCGATGCAGTAAAATTTGTGATCCACATCTGACTGCCTTTGAGCCAGAAGCATTGGGAAACTTGGTCGAAGGAATTGATTTTCACAAATTCTACTTTGAAAATGGTATATATTTCTAGGGCTAAAAGATGTTTTTGGATTACAAATTTGCTAATATTTTTATTATTTTTTAATAGTACTTGGTAAGAATTGCAAAGCCATTAACACTACAATATTGAATCCACACGTCCACTTACTGGGAGAAGAAGCCGCTTGTATCGCATATGTAAGACTCACACAGTACATCGACAAGTGAGTAAATTTATGTTCGTTTTTTAAATAAGTGTTAAGTTAAATTATTAATTATACGTAAGTATGTTACTATTTTGGTAACTAGTTGTTAATTGACGCACAGCTTAAATTTTCGGAGCAAGATTAACTAAAATGGACGCTTGAAGATTGCTACCCACATGCTCTAAAATGGTATATATTATTTAATATAATTTTCTTCTTTCAAACACGTTATAAAATTCAATTAGGCAAGGACACGCACATACTCATCAATCAGAGGAGACACGTGTATGGCACAGGCGCGACAACAAATGGCAAAATGTGCACTTTCATCGAAGTGCATCAGGCAAGATCAGCGGGGCAACGACGTTCGATTTTGTTTCACAGAAGTAGGCGACCACCTATGCGCCACAGAAATTAAAATATAGCATCAATAATTCGCTCCGATAGCTTAATATGATCTATGTTTATAAAACATTATAAGTAACAACAGTTGACAATGTGGATGTGTAGTTGAACGAAATGCAAAATTATTAGTTATAAAAAGATAAGAAAATTAAAGTGTTCGTTTCCTCTTTTAAAAAAAATCTTTAATTTCTTTTCTGACTTCTTCATTATATCATTGAATATTGTATGAACGTGTATCTGAAAGTCAAAAGCTTAATTAAAGAGAAATTACTACAAATATGTATTGTATAAATGGATGAGCGTGTCCAGGAAATAGTGTACAAGCACTCCAACATAATTTATCATAGTGCTTTGAATAATTTGTAGGGTTAAGAAAAATGAAAACAAGCTGATTTAAAAATTGCTCCAGTTAAATACAAGGGGATCGGGTGGATTTAACCCTTTCCCAATAAACATATAAATAGATATAAATATTCGATTTCTACAATCAAATTCAATGTTTATATTATAACTCCATAGAGGGTTTCTACTACATATGCTGAATATGGAAAGAATATTAAAACTATATGCTATAGACAAGTAGTACCATATCCATATACATCATAACACTTCTTTGCTATTGAACACACACGGATGCACATACGAAGATAATGTTTCAATGTGAATGCATGTTTCAATAGAAATTTACTTGTTCAAAAGGATCTCTACTAGCACACACACATATACAGCCGCCTAACTATAACGCTTAGCTAGCTATTCACATATACGCACTTACTAAAAACATATATAGAAACATATATGTGTATCAATTTAAAAATATATTTCCATATGAAATTGGTTATACATGCCGATTTACTTATCAAAGCATGATACTACTAGTGTGAATTTATGAAAAAAAGCAAGAAGCAAGAAACTGCAAACACGCATAAATATTATAATTGGAGTCACGATATTGCATAACATTAGTTAAAGAATAAATATTTAGCATTTACAAATTAAACTCTACCAAAAATTACAAAAAAAAAAGGAAACATTAAAACCTATAGGTAATTGTTAAATAAAATTATAAATGCAAATAATTCGTATCCGACATTTTTGAGCCAAATGTGAAATATGTACTGTAGGAAATAAAGCTGGTTCAGCTCAGATTCAGGCTTATTCTTAACAGATCACGGATTTAGTTGTCCGCTTACATTACAACTCATCCTAGGTAAAGACTTTGATGCGAATAACTAAGTTATATAATACTATACTTAATGTGGTTACCATGCAGTCACAACAATCATATGCAACCAATACTTAAATACAAAACAAAAGTTTTATTATGCTTATTATTATGTGTTTTTATAATAATTTTTTCCATATTAATATAAATTTTTTAATAAAAAAATATTTAACTTGAATAACTAAATACTTTAATTAAAAAATTTAATCGAAATGATCATCTTTATACTTAACATAAAATTGTCTTATTGAAATTGAAATTGTCTCGAAGCAAGTGTGCTAGGCTAAGTCTCTATAGATATGTACTTAATTCAAATTGTACTTTTTTATGTATATTATGTATGTGTGTGTGCGTGTTTTTTCGTTATAGTAAATGTACATTTGTAAATGAATGTTTTGATAATTTCAATTGTTAATTTAACTGTAGTTATAAAATAAAAATTTAAGACAATTCTGTAAGTATACGAATAATTTTTGAGTTCAAATTTGTGTCAGGCAGTCTGCATAAATGGGTGTTGATTACTATGTGTATTCAGTAATTTATAATATTTTACTAGTGTCTTAAATATAATATATAGATCTTACCTGTTTATTTCATACCCACTATCACGCAAAAGATATGATACTAAACAATTCAACGTTTAATTGTTTAATATAATCAATTATGCAGACTGTTTTAATCATTTTCAAACTACAGAATATATCTAAATTAATTTAGTAAATTCACAATCGAAATTCGTTGCAGTAAAAAAAGTCATAAAGCATTAAGAACATCCAAACAAAATTCTATTCTATTATAACAAATTTAATAAATGTGCACAAATATTGTAATACAAAAAGAATCGAAAAATAAGTGATTAAAATACATAATGAATGCTTAGATACAATTTACACACATACATATGTACATAAATATTTGTCAATAATTATAAGTACTCACGTGAACCTAAATTCTCAAAAAATTTTAAAACTGACCTCTTACTAACGTCAATGTGGTTAATGTTGTGTATGCATGTTCGATAAATCTAAAGCAACAGGAATAAATTTGTTACTAACATGTTTTCTAAAATTATCTTCCAAAACATACTTATGATATGATAATATAAGAAACCATAACACAAATAAATTTACAAATCATTCGATGAGTTGTTATGAACAATGAAGCACATTAAGAGATAGAACGTAATAATTTGTTTATCGAATGTCCCAAAAAGAAAATCATTAAGCAACCTCAAAAAACGATTGCCAATTCGACTTACATACTTGCTGTAGTTGATGTCCTCAAGATACTATAAAACATGCATTAAAAAAAGTACGGTAATAACTCGATAAAAATAATATTAATTATTAATAATTTATGATTTATGAACTACAAATATATACTTAATAAAAATTATTACAAATATTATTTTTCGCCTTAAGCACTGATCGATTTTTCATCAAATGTGGAAAATGTGCAAGGTGCTCCAATATTTCTATCAAACATGAGGACACATATTGAGACCCGTTTCTACAAGCACTTTTTGGAAATATGAGAACAGACAAATGGTTGGGGAGTGCGGCCAAACAGTCTCATATAAAGACTTCGGTAATTTTTAGTCGATTATAATCGATCATTATAATACGTCAATCGTCAGACCAGTTATTCTATACACGACCATAAAGAATGCCTTCATTTACTCAAAAATAAAAAAAATAGACAATGAATTTCCTTGGATCAACGACGTTGATATAGTTACAGGGCTCTAAGCAATTCGATAAGCAGATTTTTTTTTATAAATAAAAGATATTTTTCACTACGCGTTAAAATGAATTTCACAATTATAAAATAATTTTATAGATGGTAAACTCATGTACGTTTATTTATGTTTATTTTCTCATCTGACTCATGACAACTTTGCTTAATTGATCTGAATATTATTTCGCAAAAATAATTTTAGTACGGGAATTTAGGCTGCTTCCTTGGCTAGACGGTCTGCCTTTTCAACCACTTCTTCAATTGGACCAACCATATAAAACGCAACTTCCGGAAGATGGTCGTATTCGCCAGCCAAGATCTGTGAGAATCCCTTAATGGTTTGCTCCAAAGGCACTAGTTTGCCAGCATGACCTGTAAAGACCTCAGCGACCTGGAATGGCTGCGACAAGAAGCGTTGGATCTTGCGTGCACGAGCGACGGTCAATTTGTCCTCCTCAGACAATTCATCCATACCCAAAATAGCAATAATATCCTGTAGAGACTTGTAATCTTGCAAGATTTTTTGCACGCCACGAGCGACATTGTAGTGTTCCTGCCCAATGATGTTTGGATCCATAATACGGGAAGTGGAATCCAAAGGATCCACTGCTGGATAAATTCCCAATTCGGCGATGGCACGCGACAAGACAGTGGTGGCATCCAAGTGAGCGAAAGTTGTCGCTGGAGCTGGATCGGTCAAATCGTCAGCTGGCACATAAATAGCCTGCACCGAAGTGATAGAGCCTTTCTTGGTTGTTGTAATGCGCTCTTGCATAGAACCCATATCAGTCGCCAAAGTGGGCTGATAACCTACAGCCGATGGAATACGGCCCAGTAGAGCAGATACTTCGGAACCGGCCTGGGTGAAACGGAAAATGTTGTCAATAAAAAGCAACACATCTTGTCCCTCCTGGTCGCGGAAATACTCTGCAACGGTTAGTCCAGTTAAAGCGACACGAGCGCGAGCACCTGGAGGTTCATTCATCTGGCCGTACACGAGAGCCACCTTTGATGTCTTATCCTTCAGCGAAATGACGCCAGATTCGATCATTTCGTTATACAAATCATTGCCTTCACGGGTGCGTTCACCAACCCCAGCGAAAACAGAGTAACCACCATGCGCTTTGGCCACGTTGTTGATCAACTCCATAATGAGCACAGTTTTTCCAACTCCAGCACCACCAAAGAGACCAATCTTACCACCCTTAGCATAGGGTGCCAAAAGATCTACCACCTTAATTCCAGTAACTAGAATTTCCTGCTCGACTGACATTTCCACAAATTCAGGAGCTTCAGCGTGAATTGGAGCCGTCTTATCAGTTGGGATTGGCCCGCGCTCATCAATGGGTTCACCTTTTAATTTGAATTGTTTCATATACTTCATAGTTATAATTAAAACGCAGCTAATCTAATTGAGCTCACTTACCAATCACATTAATTATGCGTCCCAAAGTCTCAGCTCCAACTGGAATACGGATGGGGTAGCCAGTATCGAGAACCTTCTGTCCACGTACCAAACCCTCAGTACCATCCATAGCAATAGTTCGCACGGTGTTCTCACCCAAGTGTTGAGCAACTTCCAGCACCAAGCGTGGTGAGCGGTTGTCAACTTCCAAGGCGTTTAAAATTGGTGGCAAGTTATCATCGAATTGCACATCAACGACGGCACCAATTACAGCCACTATCTTGCCATTGGCTCCAGCAGCCGCCTTAGCAGCTGCCTTGGCGGCATGACCGCGAGCTGTAAAAGAAAATCAGTTTACCTGTGTCACTGTGCGCATCATATGAACTTAAATTTTAATTGATTACATACAATGTCTTTTTTCATATGTGTATATTTGTGCATGTACGTTCTGTGTGCATACAAAGATTACGTCACGAGAGCATCTCTTTACAATTTTATTGAAATAAGTGGATATAATGTAAAATGAAATGGGTAAAATGAACTCAATCAAGTTTTTTTTAAACTAATATAACCATCAAATAGTTTTTCGAATAGATATGGACACATCCATAATTGCACGTACAATTTAACTTTTAAGCATTGTATGTTTTAAAGAAAATCTTGTACAATTACAAATCTAGTTTTATATTTTCTGAAATATCTTATTCACATTCGCATATCTTCAATACGTCAAGTTTAAATATTGATATTTTAATTATTATGCAATCAATTCTACATTACAAGTACAATTTAGGTTATGTTCGGGTTTTCTCATTCTACATCGATACAGTTTAGCAGCCCATATTTAATTAAGCATTTATGCAGTATAATACTCGTTTCTCAAGTTAATAAATTAAATCTTTCTAATAATTTATGTACTTACACAATTGCCCCAAATATGGCAGCAAATTTTTATCAGCTTTAGCGGCAGCACGTAACGCGAACATTTTTTACCAACTGACGAAGGTTTGTAGAAGTAGTCGTCTTTCGTCGTACAATGAATACATAACATAATTTATCACGGTCGCACTCACATTTGTCGATAGTCGCTATGGCATTAGACTATGTATCGATAGTCAATATTATATGATATATTACATTACAGTAGATAGATAGATCATGTTCAACCTTAGCAATCTTATTTATTTAATTACCTATATATGTTTTTTAATTAGACATATTTTTTTACTTTTATATCATTGCGCTGACTATCAGGTTCCATTATATAATAACGATGAGAATTGTAGTATTTTTTAATAAGACATATTTTTTTACTTTTATACCATAATAATTGTAGTATTTTTAATACCATAATATTCTCGAAGCAAATAACTACATAAATGTTTTATAGTTATGTATAAATATTTATCTATCTCAAAGATAACGTACTTTTGTTCCATGTGCATGGTTCTATTTCATTTCGTTTCACTTAGTATAATTCCGATAATTTTGAGTTCACCATTAGATTAAGACATTCACTGCGAAGATTTAAACATATTTAACAAAGAAGCTTAAACTTGAATTGTTTGTTTATTTTATTTTTATGAATCTTCAGTCTTTTTAAACCGTAAAAATGTTTAAGATGCTACAATGTTGTTGTGCTGTTGTGCCAATTGCTTGAACTTCAAATGTTAAAATTTACATACTTGTAGTATATTACTGGGTTATATTAACCTATCGTCATTTTGGACGACTAAATTTTGTCTATGAAATTATCAACTTGTTCTACTAATATCTTTTCACAAAAATGCTTTTTGATTCATTGGCAACAAATCTATACGATCAATTTTAGAAATTTAATTTGGCTTTATTTACACACCAACAAATATTACCAATTCAGATCAGTTTTTTGTATCAGATGCTGGCGAATGCCTGCAAGAGTATTCACTTTTCGACGTGCAAAAAAGTGAATTCTTCTTTATTCACATTAAGCCTTCATGCCGAACAAAAACTTGATTAATACTGTGTAGTCATAATTACAGGCAGACTATAAATGTTTGTATGTGTTTGTTATATTAATTTCCTTTCCATCTCACTCTACTATATGCGAAAAATACTTAGATTCACAAGTTGACAAATTTTGGTCTCGCTCTAACACAAGCGCTTTTCCACGTGTTTGTGAATTTTGCGATTTTAAATTCAATTCAAATATGTGCAGAAAGTGCATATAGACAAATGAGCTTACTGCCAAACTTGAGACATTTATTTGGAAACTACCGTATGTGGCAATACGCTGCAGCTGAAAATTTTTTTAAAGAAATTCATGCAAAAATAAAAAACGTACTTGTACAGATGTACATATGTAAGACATTCGTGATCGTATTTTTGAATCATTTAATTGATATTACTTCAATATATCATTACACTTTTCCAGTATCAGGTCGGTGGATGACAATTACCCCGATCAGCTTGCTTATTTATCCAAAGCAGTGTTATTTTTAATGGCAATAACGCACTCTTCGCCGCAGGCTCCCAGCACAGTGCATAAGAGATCCTTTCCGGCATCGTAGTCGGCACGCAAAGAAGCTCCTAATGCGCCCTCTGGGATTTTAAGATCCTCGCGCAAGCCTCCACTGTCACTCATCAAAGTAAGGTAGCTATCATCGCTTATATCGGTGAGCTGGAAATCCTCGCGTTTTACGTGTGGCACATCCATATTGTGAGTGGAAGGACAAATATCCTCGTACTTTTTCTGTGTAAATATATCGATGCCAACAAGATGGACTTTGGCGTGGCCATGCTTGCCTGTCTTGGAGGTAGACATATCCACGATCTTGCAAGGGCGTCCCTTAAGCATCACATATCCGTTCTTGCGCAGCGCTGAACATTGCATCGGGTAGGTTTTGGATGCACCCGACTCGCCGCCACCAAAATGCTCCCCTTCAGAATCCGACATTTTGACAAAATTTCCTTGTTAAAAACTTTACACGCGGCACGCTGTGAAGAAAAGGGAACTGAAAGAGTGGTCACACTATAGAGATGGAAAAATATCGAAACAACGCCGCTTTAATACAAATATCGATGTATTTGGGCGTCGCAGCGAGTTACACTAGAACTTTAACCACATTGTGCAACACTAAAAGGCGGTCAATGAGCCAATCGTCGATACACTGTAACAAATCGATATTCTACTTTTCCGACATTTTGAAAATAGTAGGGTTGTATTTTAGTAAGTTGGTTGTGTGTTTGTTTAGCATATGTGTGTGTGCGTAAGTCGTTCGGGTGCCATAAAAAGTGTACATTTATTTGCAATAACCCAAGTATTGAGTGTTTCTTTCAATATGAAAAGTCTGCCTTTTAAAATATAAAAAGCGACCAAATATTTTGTGCATAGGAGCACACATATCAACTCGCGTACAAATTCATAATTTATGTGAAATTGAGACCACTGTTCAATTGTAAAAATCGGAGCATCAAATAATTGGGAATAAGTACGTTTTAAATTTACCACACATATATATGTCCATTGTGTACGTATTTAAAGATGTTGCACATTGCAAACATTTGTAGTATGAACAAAACACGCGATTTACAAGGGTAAGTAATTTTCCTACAATGCAAAAAAATAAAAAGAAAAGGGAAGGGAAGAAAAAAAAAACAATTGCAGTTGCAAAGTGCGCATGTATGTATATATGAATGTACATATGAATACATATCGATATGTATGCATGTGCATATATGTAAATATGTATGTATTTGTGTACTCTGATGCCAAAGAATTTTTAATTCGTACGACTTTTAACAACTGTCTAGTTTTACGACGCATAAAATTCTTTAAATTTCACTGTATTTTTGCAGACTAATATTATAATCAGTATTTTTAACATAAATAAAAAAAAACACACACACACTGTTAATGTATGCTGGGCGTAGGCTTCGTAGTAGTAGACAAATCACAGCCGTCGAATGCATTAAGTAGCAATTGGGCCCCAAAAAGATTCTGTAAGCATATAAAAAATAAATAATGCTGATGGAATTGTATGTGTGCATGTATTTACGTATTAAAAACTTTATAATTTCGATCTTCGTGACCTTTTTCTAAACATATGGATATGTACAAGCATATGCAGATGGAATAATTCGATTTTTATACTTTATTAGCCTACGCTCTAATTAGCGATGTCTATTGTCTGGTTGTGTTAAATGAACTGATTCGTTTTGTCTTTGTATATCTTTACGATAAGTAGAATCGAATCAATTATTATGATACATCCACTCTTAAATGCGCATAAGTACTCATGCATAAATACATACAAAAACACATAGATGTGTTTATACAATGTACTCTTTAGCTTGAAGTTATGCGAATGCCGTGCTATCAGTATTTACTTTACATTGGCATTTGTACTGCAGCAGTAGCCTTTCTCCTCCTGCACTCTAATGTAAATGAATATTAAAAAAGTTGTACCCATTGGCTAAACAAAAATATAAAGAAGTTATACATTTCATCGACAGATTTCATTCGGCAAATGTTCGGCTTTCGGTTATTGTTTTTTATTATACGACAAAAATACAATTATTTTATAAATTGTGTAGCTACACAGGAAATTTATGACTATGTATACATTATCTTTCTCCTTTATTATAATTGTTTTTTATATATTCAGCTGCAGATAAGACCATAATGTTGCAGCTCGAAACTGGAAGTGGAAGCTGATGCGATACAAGTCTTAAAATATACATATGTATATCTG
This sequence comes from Drosophila dives, assembly GCA_035042365.1. Taxonomy (NCBI): domain Eukaryota; kingdom Metazoa; phylum Arthropoda; class Insecta; order Diptera; family Drosophilidae; genus Drosophila; species Drosophila dives. The sequence continues at coordinate 941,035 of JAWNLJ010000333.1, read as the reverse complement.
TAGATCTCATGAATATGGATAGAAATAAATTTGCAATATAAGAAGTAGCAACCAATGAACCGCATATCCATACATTAAAACTTGATGTAATTTGTTCTTTAAAAAGTGCAAAAATTTCACGAAGACGTAAACTGGATAACGCTGGATCATAATAACGAATTGTAAATCCTTTGCAAGGGATTACCACTTATTGTTCGCATCGCCATTTTGGCGATTAGCTTGTGACTGTGGAAATGAATATTCTACTTTGTTTACTGTTAATAACAATTGTGGGAAATCCAAAATCAAATTCTGCCTACGGCCAAATACAATACACATCCAAAAACCATGACAACCATGATTCAGCATCGCCAAACGAGCCATCTGTACTGGCTCTTCGAGTTGACAGGATGGGACGCAGTGAAGCGTCAGCTCCCAAGGTGAATTTAACTGAATCTGATTTAAATGGGATAGCCAGAGATGTCTCTGGAAACTTCAGCAGCAGCATAATTACACATGTTGCCAAATTTGATACGACACTCAATCACCTTCTTGTGGACACAATAACCGGACGAGTCTTTGTTGGCGGTGTTAACCGACTGTATCAGCTATCGCCTGACTTAGATCTGCATGAAACAGTGAGGACGGGTCCGCAAAATGATTCAGTCGAGTGCACTTTCGTTGACTGCCCGCTTAATGCAGTGCGAAAGCCCACAGATAACTTTAATAAAGTACTGCTTATAGATCGCGCGACGTCCCGGCTTATTGCCTGTGGTTCCTTATTCCAGGGTACGTGTACGGTCCGCAATCTTCAAAATGTTAGCATAGTTGAGCACGAGGTGCCGGACGCAGTTGTTGCCAACGATGCGAATTCCTCAACGGTGGCTTTTATTGCACCTGGACCTCCCCAACATCCAGTCACAAACGTAATGTATGTGGGTGTAACCTATACTAACAATTCACCGTACCGAAGCGAGATACCGGCAGTTGCGTCTCGATCTCTGGAAAAAACTAAAATGTTTCAAATTGCTTCATCGGCAGTAACAACTGGCACGCGCACGTTCATTAATTCATACGCCCGTGAAACTTATTTGGTTAACTATGTGTACGGGTTCAGCTCGGAGCGGTTTTCATACTTTCTCACCACCCAGTTGAAGCACAGTCATCACTCGTCGCCCAAAGAGTATATAACTAAGCTGGTTAGGATTTGCCAAGAGGACTCCAACTACTATTCATACACTGAAATTCCGGTGGAGTGCATTAGTGACGCTCAGGGCGGTACTAAATTTAACTTAGTTCAGGCTGGATTTCTGGGCAAACCTAGCTCGGATTTAGCTCTAAGTTTGGGCATCACGATTCAAGATGATGTCCTTTTTGCTGTCTTCTCAAAGGGTGAAAGCAACATTCCAACCAACAACTCGGCTCTTTGCATATATTCCTTAAGATCAATTCGTCGAAAATTTATGCAGAATATCAATTCTTGCTTCAGCGGACAAGGATTGCGTGGCCTCGACTTTATCTCCCCCAGCATGCCCTGTGTTTTAACGGTATGTATGCGTTAAATTTTTGTAAATGTGTTTACTCAAATATATTCATATAGATAGATATATATATGTAGAAAATTTTTCCCACAGGCATAATTTTAAAATTTATCATTCAAACTAACAGATCAAATTAACTGTTTAGTTAAAAGAAAAAAAACTGCAATTTTGCGATTGAACGATTGGAGTTAAGTATTATTAATGATGTCATTTCAGAAACTACAAACAATTGGAGAAGACTTTTGCGGATTGGACGTTAATTCGCCGCTTGGAGGGGAGCAGCCAATCACAGCCGTTCCAGTGACAATGTTTAATACGAGGCTTACATCCGTGGCTGCGACCAGCACTAGTGGCTATACGGTGGTCTTTATTGGCACAGACAACGGTTATATTAAGAAAGTAGTCGTTGAGTCTCCGACCGTTGCAAACGAATATGCAAGCCTGGCAGTGGATGTGGGCTCTCCCATAAAACAGGACATGCAGTTCGATAACCAGAACCTTTATGTTTACGCCATGTCCGATCGCAAAGTGTCCAAAGTGAAAGTGTATGATTGCGCCGATTATAAGACATGTGGCGAATGCCTTGGCGCCAAAGATCCATATTGTGGCTGGTGCTCACTGGAAAATAAGTGCAGTCCACGGTCGAACTGCCAAGACGACGTCAATGACCCATTGTACTGGGTCAGCTATAAAACGGGAAAGTGTACAACAATAACAAGTGTGGTGCCGCATCAATTGCAGCGTACTACCGCTCGCACCTTAGAGCTTATTATCGATCACTTACCGCAACTCAAAGAGAATTTAATTTGTGCTTTCACCACCGAGGACAAGGCGCTGTTCACCAATGCCACCAAAAAGCGTAACGGTGTTAACTGTACCACGCCACGTACGGATATGCTACCACAAATTGAGCAGGGCAAACATCATTTCACTGCGAAGCTGTCTGTGCGTACAAGAAATGGGCCAGACCTTGTCTCTACGGACTTTACTTTCTTTGACTGCAGCACACACTCTTCGTGTACACGCTGCGTATCATCGGAGTTCCCATGCGACTGGTGCGTCGAAGCTCACCGCTGTACGCACGATACAGCTGAGAACTGCCGCAATGACATACTGGTTACTGGCGTTAGCCGAATAGGTCCAAGCTATCGCTCGGGTCCTGGCTTCTGTCCAACCATTAACGCCACCGGAGATGGCAGTGAGGTGCTTGTCGCTGCCGGAACTAGTAAATCGATTAAGGTCAAGGTTCACATAATTGGACAGTTTATTGTGCAGACACGATTTGTTTGCCAGTTCAACATTGAAGGCCGCGTGACCAGCTTAAATGCTCAATTACTTGGTGACACTATATACTGTGACAGCATGGAATTTCAATACACATCGCGATCCCCGAATTTAACTGCAACTTTTGCGGTCATTTGGGGCGGCTCAAAACCTCTTGATAACCCACATAATATTCACGGTAAGTCTTTGGTTAGTTCAATTCCTAAAGCATTAATTCACTACCACTTTTATATGTGTCCTTCATTTGCAGTGGTTATTTATCGCTGTCGCGACATGGCTGACAGCTGTGGGATATGCTTAGCATTGTCTGAGAAATACAATTGTGGCTGGTGTTCATCTACAAACACATGTGAGGTGGTGGAACAGTGTAATAAAAATAATGAAGGCAAAACGGATTGGCTGAATCGTAGCGAAATTTGTCCAAATCCAGAAATTCACTCATTCGGTCCGAAAACTGGGCCCTGGGAGGGCGGTACGAACATAACGATAAAGGGCATCAATCTTGGAAAAAATTATAACGACATCTACTCGGGCGTTAGAATCGCTGGTATTAATTGCATGCCCTTTGCACAGTTTTATATAGACACAAAACAAATTGTGTGCACAGTAGACAGCCCCGGTGAGCAAATGTACAGAAATGGGCGTATTGTGGTACAAATAGGTGACTACCGTGGCGAATCAAAAGAAGATTACGAGTTTGTTGATCCGAAAATATCGAATTTTTATCCTCGATTTGGACCTACATCAGGTGGTACACGAATACATATAATTGGAAAACATTTAAATGCCGGTTCACGTATCCTGTCTTTTATTAATGATCATTTGCCTTGTAAAATCATTAGCACTGATTCATCACAAGCAATTTGTCGGACCTCGCCGTCTCCTGGTATTATTGAAGGTCGACTAAAAATGTCCTTTGACAATGGACCCAGAGAATTTAACGATTACAATTTTAAATATGTACTAGACCCAACTGTTGAACAGGTCAGTTCTGGACCCAGTGCTCAGATTAAAGTGCCAAAGGGCATTCCCGCAGGCGGAATCCGAATAGCAGTTACTGGTACCCAATTTACTAGCATACAAGCACCAAGCATTTATGTATTTTACAAAGGTCAAATGTATGTGAGTCAATGTCGTGTTCAGTCGGATTCGGAAATGGAATGCCCATCTCCAATTATTGAAGCTGATAGCCAAATCTTAGACCCGGATAACCCCACGTTGCTCGAATACGGCTTTCTAATGGACAATGTGCTGAGAGTGCAAAACTTATCAAAGACGCATAACAATCATTACGAGCTTTACCCAAATCCTGAATATTTCGCTTTTGAGGAACGAGTAAAATACTTTAAAAGCGAATATTTGACAATAAATGGCCGAAATCTTGATCGGGCTTGCAAGGAAAGTGACGTCGAAGTTAAGATTGGCAATGGTTACTGCAATATTACGTCTTTATCGCGACAGCAATTAACATGTCGCCCACCCACTGAAGCGGCGGCTGCTAGTAACAGTCCCGGTGGGCCAGAGGTTATTGTGCGTATTGGATCATCATTGCAATATCGTATTGGCATACTCAGTTACGAGTCTTCAAACTTAATTACGGATTGGGGAGACAACGCTGTGTTTTTTATAATAACCGGCTGTGTAATTATATTGCTGTTCTTTGTTGCGTTGCTTGTGGCATATAGAAAGAAGACGTCTGAGTCTAACCGTGTACTTCGCAACATGCAGGAACAGATGGATATTTTAGAATTGCGTGTGGCTGCCGAATGTAAGGAAGCATTTGCTGAGCTCCAAACGGAAATGACTGACTTAACAGGTGATCTAACTTCGGGTGGCATACCATTCTTGGATTATCGATCGTATGCGATGAAAATATTGTTCCCAAATCATGAAGATCACGTCGTTCTGCAGTGGGAAAGGCCAGAACTGTTACGCAAAGAAAAAGGATTGCGCCTATTCGCTCAACTGATTATGAATAAAACGTTCCTTCTTCTTTTTATAAGAACGCTAGAGTCGAATCGTTATTTCTCTATGCGAGAACGTGTTAATGTTGCATCATTAATAATGGTCACATTGCAATCTAAACTCGAATATTGTACGGATATTTTAAAAACACTTTTGGGTGATCTTATTGAGAAATGCATTGAAGGAAAGAGTCACCCAAAACTGTTACTTCGTCGCACCGAAAGTGTGGCAGAAAAAATGTTGAGTGCATGGTTTACATTTCTCCTCTATAAATTTCTGAAAGAATGTGCCGGCGAGCCTCTATATATGCTCTTTCGGGCAGTTAAGGGCCAAGTGGATAAGGGCCCAGTTGATGCGTGTACTCACGAGGCCCGCTACTCTCTAAGTGAAGAGAAACTAATTCGTCAATCCATCGATTTTCGACCAATGACTGTCAATGCAAGCATCACACAGCAGCCAATATTTTGCAACAATTTGGACATGTTGCCATCGCACACTGAAAACGTGTCAGTTAAAGTGCTTGACTGCGACACAATTGGACAAGTTAAAGAAAAATGCTTAGAAACAATTTATAGAAATATACCATCCAGTCAAAGGCCACGCAAAGATGATTTGGATTTGGGTATGTAAATATTAATTAGTTGAAGTTTATATACATACAACTAGATATATACATATATATATATACAATAACAATGTTGATCCGTGTCTTAATCAGAATGGCGAACTGGAGCAACAGGGCGTGTAATCCTGTATGATGAAGACGCTACTTCGAAAACGGAGAGTGAGTGGAAAAAACTAAATACATTGCAACACTATAATGTGCCAGATGGAGCTGGTCTGAGTTTAGTACCAAAGCAAAGTTCCATTTATAATTTTAGTATATTATCGGATAAAAACGAGAAATCGCACAAGTAAGTAAAAACAAGAAAGGGCAGTTATCTTCAGAATGCCAAAGATGAAGTATTCTTTCAGACTTGTACCAGATGAGCAAAATAAAAATAAAATAAATAATAAAAGATATAAAAGCGCCTCACTTATTGTGTCACATGTTCTGAAAGGATGTGCAAACTGTATACTGCTTCTTTGTTGAATATTTTAAATTGTGGCAAATTTATTTTTGCATTTCTGCCGTTTAGGTATGAAACTCTAAATATATCGAAGTACACCTCCTCCTCACCGACATTCAGCCGCGCCGGCAGCCCTTTAAACAACGATATGCATGATAACGGATTAAAATATTGGCATTTGGTCAAACACCATGATAGTGATGTTCAAAAGGAAGGAGAACGTGTTAATAAATTGGTCTCCGAAATATACTTAACAAGACTGCTGGCGACTAAGGGTACTTTGCAGAAATTTGTAGATGATCTTTTTGAGACTATATTTAGCACCGCTCATCGTGGCTCTGCCTTGCCCTTGGCAATTAAATATATGTTTGACTTTTTGGATGATCAAGCCCTATTGCATGGAATTACAGATCCTGAAGTCGTGCACACTTGGAAAAGCAACAGCTTGCCTTTGCGGTAGGTTCATACTTTAACGCACCATGAACGCGTTTTGGCATCAGTCTTTAATTAAATTGTTTTAATTTTTTTTTTATAATTTTTTTTACAGTTTTTGGGTCAATTTAATAAAAAATCCCAATTTTGTATTTGATATACATAAATCGAATATTGTGGATTCCTGTCTGTCAGTTGTAGCTCAAACATTTATGGATTCCTGCTCAACTTCGGACCATCGATTGGGTAGGCCGACTCTTCTGATAGCTTCCCTTATACTAATAACCTGCTCTTTTCCAGGCAAAGATTCTCCAAGCTCAAAGCTCTTATATGCTAAAGATATACCCGAGTATCGCAAATGGGTTGATCGATATTACAGGGATATTCGGGATATGTCCTCAATTTCCGATCAGGACATGAATGCTATGCTTGCTGAAGAATCAAGGGTAAGTAGAGTATATAAATATAGAAATTTAAGCAACGGCTACCTCGGACAGTTTTGGTTGCATATGGTCTAGCTAATATACGTTAATTATTTTCTTAAATTTATTTATATTATTAATTTGGTGATTACAGCTACACACCACGGAGTTCAATACGAATTGTGCATTACATGAACTTTACACATATGCTGTTAAGTATAATGAGCAGTTAACCGTAACGCTGGAGGAGGATGAATTTTCACAAAAACAACGACTTGCTTTCAAATTAGAGCAGGTTCATAATATCATGTCGGCTGAATAAATAACAATACTAAAAAGGATTAATATCATGATTTATGATTAAAGAAAAAAAGGTATCAAAGTTTTGTGTGTTACCCAATTACAATTAAACAGGAAAGACAATTCTTTATGTACATTTACTCGTACATAAAACATACCACCTATGCAAATATATAGATGTACGTGTGTGTAAGTTCCATGACTATAGTATCTGAATATTCTGCTTCGTACTTTATTTTTTCCAATTTCATCTAAATAATATAATATGTATGTGATGCAGCCAAAAACTTTTTCAGCTGCAAAGTAGTACTGCCATAAAAACATATACGTTTCACATTCATAAACTTATACTAACTGCATTCCATTGAGGACACTACATAAAAAAGATTCAACTCTTTATATTTTTCCCTTCATATGTGTAATTTGCTCATTGATATAGTATATGTATGTATGTTTATTGTACTATACTGCATGCCAGTAAAATATTGTCTAAGAACCGATATTCAATATAAAATATAATCCAAACGCAAACGCAAAAATCGACTGATTTTGATATACATGAAAACTAATTCATATTTTAGTTTCAAAAGTATATGTATCTATGTAATATGTAATATAAAAATATATGAATCTACATCAAAATTGATAAGGATTACAACTACAATGTCATGTGTAGTAAAACAGACGAAATTTTGTATTACATAAATTCTTCTATCAATGAATACTATGTTACCTGGTAACCCTGCGGAAACTAAACGTTGCAATGCTAACCTAATCTTATCGTAAGGTCACTCGTGGTAAAACGGTTTTGCAGTAAATTGTATGGCATTCGCTACATTTGTATTACAAAAGAAAAACATCAATAAATTTTAATCAATTGTCGTCAGATTCTTCGTAGATAGATTTATACATAAATATAACAATTGATGGAATATGAACACTGTTATATTTTTTCATTTATACATTATACATATATGTGCATTATTGTTATAAGTATGTAATTATGAATGTCTGCGTGTAATTATGATTATTTTTTTATCAATGTGTGTATTTCATTACATCTATATGTAAATTATTTATTTTTACTTCGAGAAATAGGATACTTTTAGAAAACTATTGCTTACAATAAATTTTTTTAATCGGATTTTTGTGTGGATTCTTTTGTTTATTTATAGTTTGGATGATTTAATTATTTATATTTTTATCTGTAGCTAATAAACTGTTCTCAAAATAAAACATAAGTTTTCAGCTTGCAAAACAAGCCAAAATGATTGAAATCATTACATTTATATGTAAATTATTTATTTTTACTTCGAGAAATAGGATACTTTTAAAAAAACTATTGCTTACAATACTTTTTTTTATAATCGATTTTTGCTTTGTGATTTTCTTTGTTCATTTATAGTTTGGATGTTTCAATTATTTACATTTTTTAATCTGTAGCTAACAAACTGTTCCCAAAATAAAATAACAGCTTTCAGCTTGCTAAACCAGCCAAAATGATTGATGATCCATGCATAAAAAGAACGGACACATACTTGCGTTAGTATGTGTGTACTCTGAGAATGCGTAATTTTTCCTTCCATTATACAACGAGCGGGATCTGGCTTAATTAAGACCTATTCTTAATTATGTTTTTTTTAAATAATAAAGGTTTTATCTGGTCAATTTGATAACTATACAAAATATTGATATATATGTGTAAAGACAGATATGTACGTATTTAAAAAAAAATTGTAGAAAGTAAATGTCTTAAATGTATGTATGTTTGTATTAAGTACTGATCTACAATAGTTGTATGCATGTAGTTTTTATGTTTGTATTACTTTTAATTTTGACTTGAATCGCTTAATTTCACCCAATTTTTTCGAATAATTTAACGAAAGAAATTATATTGACCCAGATGTCCATTCTTAACCGAATGATAAAAGACAATTAGCTTTGATATTTTGACAATGAAGTGAAGCACGATTTCACTGGAAATACAGCAATACATGGGCAATATTATGGGCTGAAAAAATATGAATAGCTATTGCTGTCGGATTTAATTTATTGATTAAATTTAACTTAATTTTTAGCGAGCCGAGGATTTTTGTTTTTTTGTAAACGTACCATTTCGGTATTAAACGTGCATACTCCGTCAGAATATGCATGAGTCTAAAATAAGCTACATCTACGTATAGTAAGTATGTACTATTAAACCACCGATACAGGACCTGCACACAGAAAATTCATCAATATCCGACTAACGGTAAATAAATATGGGGCGTGTAAGGTACACACTATTATATCATCGTTTTGTTTTGGCTTATAATACATTTTATTTTCAATGCTTAGGACATAAATATAAAGACAAATTTACATTACAAATTGTTTTTTAAATTAAGATTTCATTACTGTACGGAGGGGTACTCCTTATTTTATCGTGAATCGTGTAACGCACTCAAGGAACCATCCCCGAGTCTATTAAGTTATATGTCTAAATTTTTGGTTGATTGTCTTACATGTCTTATCGACTGACCGTCCGTCTGGTTGCTTCGACAACTCCGGCTATTGGAAAATATAAGTTCTTATTTTAAGTTCGGAAAATATTTTGGTTTTCATGTTTTAGTTTTCCAGTTGTCAAATAATTAGTTATACTTATAGATAAATATATATATAATACATTTATACATTTGTGTGGTTGTGCGTAAAAATATAACGATAGTCCATAAAATGTTGTACATTAATGTCTAAGTACTCTAACAATCGATTACTACAAATGGAAATTAGGAATAACATATTGAAATACCACTGTCATCTAGGTGTGCACAATCATAAAACCATTACAACATAAGTTATAAATAAAAAAGCTAAAATACCTTGTGCATACAATAAATGCATAAATATTATAAAGCTTCCGCTATTATTAACATATCTATTAGACATTGTACCATAATAAAGCATTTATTTGAAAAGTACTTCTATAAATATACATCTAGTTTATGAAACGAATCATTTTAATTTGGATTTCACATACCTATATATAGTTTTATAGCTACATGTATGTACTGACAAAAATAATTAATGCACACCATTTTGTAAGGTGAAACTCAACTTCAATTTAATTATAACAATTTGTATGTTCTAATGCGAAATATCCGACGGAATTAAGTATGTTAAGCATATGTGTATTTATACTTAATTCATTCGGGTTTATCACCACATAATTATACAAAATGTAATTGACCTAAGGCGACTGAGTCATTTTCAAACCTATGTAACACGTATCAGAATATGATTATTGTATTTGCATCTATGTGTGTGTGTGCGTGTAAAGTATTTTAAAATATACGAATAAAATTTGTGAGAAACTGTCAATCCATGTCTTACAAGGACGCATTTTAATTTATTATGTTTCCCTCAAAGATGTGATCAACGTTTTATATTGGTAAAATCAGCTATCTCTATTTTCTGGAAACAAATATGGGTATGGCTTAACTAATTTAAGCCATACTCGGTATGATTTATTTCTACCGCATGCATTTAATCCCAAACGCAAACCCGATGAGTTTGCTCACCCTTACCCTCAAACGTCGAGCAAAATAAAGTCTAATTGGGTGCTACAAGTATTTAATTATACTTGTCGTATTTGTGTCCATATATGAATTTATTATTTTCTTAGTTGAAATTATCAGACTAATACTAAAATGTTACATCGACTTGTTCTACATGTAAATTCGAACCATAATTTAAATTCAATTGGTACATAATATCGATTTTATTATTAGCTTTATTCAAATGAAGTCTTATTCTAGGGAGGTTTGTCTGGATCAAAGGTTGTTATGGTTATTATTGTTGGAATTGGATTTAAAGTTTCGTTGCAATTCTTTTCGATTTTATTTGTATTTTAAATATATTCCCTCTCTTGAGAAAAATAATCTATTTTGTGGCTTAATTTTTTTTTAAGAGTATAAGAAATACGCTTAGGTTTCAAAGTTGAACCGTTAAAATATTAGGGAAAAGCCCCCGCCATTTATTTTTTCAATTTAAATATAGAGTAGCCCAGCCAACGCATATATATTTATTTAAATTGGATTGGTACAACTTTTCGAAAAAATCAATCCCAATGCCATTTAAAAATTTAAATAAATTTAATAATTTTTAGATAAATGGGTAGAATTGATGATCCGAAACTACTTAAATTATTTTGCCGAACCTAAAAATGATTATAATTTAAAGCCTCTCGCCTATTGTAAGTATACGGAACAAATATTACGTGAATTGATAACAAGAAAATTTGATCAAAATAGAACTAGCATAATCATTAAATTTAAAATCTATCTATACTGTTAAATTTATTCAAAAGTATTAAAAAAATAAATAAATTGTAATCAATAAATTATTTAAATTGTAATTTAAGTTGAAATTTATAATAAACTTAAAGAAACTGTCGTTAATTAAGTTTAAGTTTAAGTTTAAGTTTAAGTTTAAGTTTAAGTTAAGTGTAAGTTTCTCGATCTACATACAGACATTTCTGTGCATTCAAATAAATTTACGATGTCTTGTTGTATCATTATTTTCGGCCTTGCTGTTGGGCTACTGTGTTAAAAAATAGGATGGTTATGGGATAACGAATGCGGAAATACTTGACATTGACTGTTAGAATGGCATGTCGAGCTCGGACTGATTAGCTTTGGAGGTGGAGATGTTACAGATGATGTTGTGGCCTGAGGCGTTAGGTTCTGGCCTACATATGTCTCTGGCAAATTAAAGTATAGAGCTGAGCTTGGCGCTTTATATGGTAATATAATTGGTGGGCTATCCGCAGAGGGTTTACTGGCAACTGTACGCGCATGTTGTTCTTCCACAACATGAGCTGCAGCGACAGCAGCCACCGCTGCCGCTTTTGAAAGCAAATGTGTTGGCAAATTAAAGATTGAGGATCACTGAAGTCGCGGCCAATAATTGCTGCCTGTCAAATCCGATACATTTTGAGTAGATATTTGTACAGGTACCGAAACGCCAGCAGATATTACGCCTGCAAAATACAGATATCGTTAGTTCTTTGCCGTAAGTGGAGATATATGTATATATACCTGTGTTGGCCGTGCCTACTGCAGAGCCGTTCCCATAGACACTGTGCTGTGGGGGCTGCTGGTGAGCTGCTGCTGGGTTACAAGCTGTATTTCGAGGGTGGGCAGCATAAGGAGATCCCAAGGACAGCGGATCATGAAACATGTATGGATAACTCTCCCTCTGTTGTAAGCATGTCGGCGTCATTGAACTCAATGATTGTGTCATCGAGCTGTTCAAAAATTAAACATAAATATGATAGTATGTCAAATTGTAATTATCTTATAAAAGATAATAGAGGATTTCTAATGCTAGGTATTCAGATTTTAAACACGTACTTGTAATTTTCAGCCATGGTGGCGATTGGTTGCGGGATAGATGAGTACATTGTATTGAAACCAGTGTTTAAGGGTAAACGGGGCGCTACAGCTTGCAAAGGTGGGCTATCGGAATTACTATGTACATTGCTCGCATCACCGCCAAGTATCTAGGAATATTTTATTGTATCAGCCAATTTAGTATGTATGTATGCATTCTTACTGTTGGCCCGTTGGAGGTTTCGTTTGGGTTGTTGTTGCCTGCATGTACTGTTGATGCTCCCTCTGAGCCAGCTGCAGCACCAATTCCGGGCGTCGAATTGTTAGCTGTTGTAGCATTGGCAGGGACACTGTTTCCGGAGGGATTATTTGTGCTTGTACGTCCGCTGGTGCCCCCAACGTTGTCGACTGAGCGTCTTTGGGTGCGCAATTTTTCTTCTCGACGCCATTTAGCCCGGCGGTTTGAGAACCAAACCTAATTATAAGGTTGTTATTACTTATTTATAAATAAATACATACATGTACATACGTCATTTAATCAACACAAAATGAAATCACTTGTAATATCAAATAAGAATACCATTCAATCTCCACATGGACGCCATGACATTAATAAATGATCAAGAGCCAAATTCGTTTGACAATGCTCGGAGTTGTTCTCAACACCATACATAAATAAATAAAATAATACACTACTTAAAGCTACCGCTTGCTTAATACTCTGCAGTAAATAAACAGTTAAAGCATATGAAAACCCTCTTTTAAATTATCAAATTGGTGATTACAAGAAACTTGACCCCTGTTTTAAAACTGTATTAGATATAGATTTGCAGACTGTTTAGTTTTTAGTGGTTGTTGTTATTGAAGACGGACTAGACCACAAAAGCAATATTCTCGTTTTCTGTTTACGAACTGAATTGAAAAGAATATTCAGCCTTATCATGTAATAAAGCTCGTGCTCTATCGCTGCAGTTAAGGGACGCATTGGCTTGGACTGTGACTACTTATTTATGTTCTAGTGACAAAGGGGTGAATGAGGATTACAATATTTGTTGTGCCTTCATATTTTCATCATGACATTTATTACTTTGCGTTATTGTAGCCGAGACCACTCATCAGTTGGCGCGCTTGACAGAGCTCTTCAACAAATTTGCTTCCCCAGCGCGACGGCTCAATGTGAAAATCGCAAGTAGTTTCAAGTGTTTTTACAGTCAAATTGTTTTTATTCACTTACACAAATAACCATAAGCTGAACGAACCAAGCATAAAAAATAAGCAGTAGTAGCAAAAAGTAACACAGGGGTGCGTTTTCGGGGTTGACGTTAACTTGCGACTCTGACTTGCGTGGCTAAAAGCCATGGCAATCACTTCAAACAATCGGTTACAAAATTCAACACCCCCGTTGATGCGGCCAGAGGTTATAGGGATAAAAAAAATTGCAAATAATTATGACACTTAGCGAAGGTCTTGTACAATGCATTTCCCTGGATGTCTTGAATACAAATTATTACAAGTCCGCTTCATAAAGAGGACTAGCAACTTATCAATACTTTAAAACAAAAAAAAGGAAAAAAAAGGAAAAAAAAAGGAAAAAAATAAATAAAATAAAATAGAATTAAACAAAACTGAAAGACAAACCTGAATACGTGCCTCTGGCAAACCAATTTTTTCCGCTAGCCTTTCCCGTGCAAAAACATCAGGGTAATGCGTCCGTTCGAATTCTATAGTTAATATAATTTTATAGATTACAGATAATTAAAGAACTAAAATTGTGATGTGTAGCAATACGTATTTTAAAAACCCACCTTTTTCTAGGCTGTCAATTTGTTCGTTTGTAAATGATGTTCGATTTCGCTGCAGTTTACGTTTCAGTCGTAGACGCATCTGAGAATCTTCGTCGCCTGAAGAATTATGATCGGTGTTACCGTCTGATGTACTCTCGTGTGAATTGGGATGAGAGAGATCCCCTGGATAAAGATCTACAATTTTAAATACATGTACAATAATATATTAAATTTGGATGAATATTATGCATTTTATGAGTTTTATTATTGTAATAATAAATAATGGGTTAAAGTGGTGTAAAAAAGCCTACATAAATTCATGATCAAGATTAACAGCCAAGTTAATTTAGCCGAATTGGACTATACATCTGTTTTTATTTTGTTCACATTACAAAGTGCATTTAATTTTAGTACATTTAGTTAATTTGCAGTGCAGTATCATTTGTAAACTCATTTTACTGATTGCTTTTCCTTATCTTTGCGCAACAATTGCCTCGCATACGTATTTATATATATTTGTATACTCTCCCTTTCATAGAAGAATATTTGGGTACGTATGTGGTTGAAGCGGTAATAGAATGGGATGGCATGCTGCCTGATATCGTTGGAACATATGTCAGCCTTATTTATTGATCGAAGAATAAACAAAAACAATTGAAGGCAGCAAAGCCTTCAGAATTACGCTTCTCAATTAGATTTAATGGCAAATAACAAATGACCAACAAATTAACTATTTGTTTGTTCTGATGTTTGATCATCTGTGACAAAATGTTTTCAATGTCTCGAGTAGGATTTGGGGTTGTTTTTTTCGTTGCTCTGTTGATTTGGGTATGCCGTTCTTCAGTGGTAACTTATAAGCCATTAGAAATAAGTATAAAATTGTATCGAAATAATTGTGGACTCTTGTGATTTGACAATATACGGTTTTTATAAAATATGTTCATTTAATTTTGAAATGCAGATTTATCATAGCCAAAACCAAAAGATTTCGACTTGATGAAATTCAAATCAGAGAAAACGAATCGAATTGAACATCCTTAACATCCCCAAACCATCTACCGTACAGAGTGTTATACAATTTGACGTAACTACTGCTTTAAAAACCTGGGATAATATATATTAATATATATATATATATACATATATCTTAATATGTTTTTTTAATCTCATGAAAATGAAATACCAATTATATTAAATGCAAACAGTGTAAGAGAACATATAAAAAGCTTCATTCTACATGAATTGTATCGGAAACTTGAAGATAAGAATTGTCTAAGTTTTACCTCGTTTTTGAACTTCATCTCGGGTTATCTGCCCAGCTAAATTAGTGGGTACCGCCGTAGGCGTTGGTGGTAATGCCAAGTGGGCCGTCGTCGTATTTCCTGGATACCAGGCCCAGCCGCCAGTTTGTCCATTGAACATTCGAAGCTTTTCATAAACAGACTCGTTTTGCTGTTGCGCCTGCTGCTCCTTTTGTGACGCTAAATTGCGTAGCACCCGATTAATAGATGAAACCTGTAATTAAGGCCAAATTACAAAAGCGTACATTTGCACATATTGTGAATACAAGTAAAGGGCAGTGTTAGTACTAGACGTGGTTATTGCCGTCTTGTTTACTTCTCATTTTTACCCTAAATACTAATGCAATGCAAGCTGCTGCCATTGGCTTAAAAGTAACGACCAATCACGCGCTGTTGTTTAAGAGCAGGATGGCAATACAACTCTGTTGGGAATTTCATATAGCGTACTCGTATACACACGCACTCACACTCGCGAAAAACACTTTTACAAATAAGTCAGACGATTTTACATGCATAAAATAACTGTCGACCTGAGCATAATATATGAGTGTTTGAATATGCATATATGTGCGTAAATACAAACATGTACATAATTAAGTCTCTGATTTATTAAACTGACATATTACAAAAGTGTGGGTTAATCTAACTTCAGATAACTAAGTACACACATAAATTATTATAATTGAATGAATACATTCCAGTATGATTTTTATTAATTGAATTACGAATTTAAAACTTTTTTAAAATAAATAATAAATTGAAACGATTTTTAGTGTATACACTAATTATTGTGAGAAGCTAGATTTTGGAAATATTGATAAAGAAATGTTTGCGTTAATTGAAATTAAAATTAAAGGTAAGCGATCTTTTTTAACTGATTAAAATATATATAAAATGTTTGTATTTAAATACATCTCCTGTATAACTGGGTGTGCTGACCTCACACATATAGCTAAAATATATATTTTCCTTTGATGTCTTTTGAAGTCTTTATGTTTAAATACAAAACAACCCGTAATTCATTGTAATCGTAACACTGCAGCTAACGTCAATAAGGGAAACTGAGCCGACCATCCAATGCAAAGAAATGTCAAGACCAATGCGCTAGGCACGTGCCGACACTTAAAGTCCAAAGTGCCGTTTCCATGTTCTTGTTAATGGGTGCAAACAGAGTAAAAGAACATTTTCAAACCATAATCTGTTCGTATCGCTAAACACACTTTACAACCATATATGTTTTTTTGTAAATATTTATAAATACATTATCATGTACTTATGCACATAAGTCTACTGTAATAATCCACTGATCATGGTTACTCTATTTTACCGAATATCTACCTCTGTTTCTCAGATATCGATACATTTCGATTTCCGATACCACAATTTTAAGCGCATGGGCTTCTTATTAATATAACGTGGTGCAATTAATTTCCGAATGCTTATTTTTACGCAAACATGTGTGATCGATGCGAGCGTAAATATGTTTGTTTGTGTGCTGCAATGCCCCACTATGTTCGTGGCTGTAGGTACGTTTATATATGTATGCGTGCATATGCAAATGTTAGTCTTTGGTTGGGCAATTCGGACATGTGAATCAAAACAAGCTCTGCCTTTTTTATACTTTGATACCCAAAATTTAATGGTTTTTGTTGAAAATAATGTTATTTTACATTCAATGCAGCCGTGCATCAGTAACATGAGTATGTTAAGTCTCTTATTAATAGATAATTATAATGTTAAATTGATCAGTCTTGAATAAACTTCGGTTGAGTACACAACGCTGGTGCGACTCAGTTTTTATTTTCTTATCCTGGCATTCCCTGACGCTGGGAAAGGATTTTCGCTCCAACAGTTTTGTACATATATATATTACAGAATATAGGTAACAATTAGCCACGCCCCTAAAAATGATAAAAGCCTGTATCACCAGCAATTTAATAGCTACATCTATCAAACTTGAAGGGAAGATTATTAGAAAGCAGAGCTGTAAACCGCCAAATATCCATTGCGGAACTAGTATAAGGTGAGCTACTTACATACATATTTCATTTGTTTACCTGATCGAATAATGTAAAAACCTTTTTTCGAAACAGTAGATGAAACTATATCTAAATTTTAATCCACTTTAAAGAGATACGTCGGCATTGTTTTGAAATTACTTAAGCCATTGTGCCCGCCGGTTCAACGTTTGCTGCCTAGCGTTTGTTTCTACTTTGCCAGAATCTTGATAGCAGATTCTGCGCTTGAACACAGTTTTCTTTCTCTCTTTTGTATAAGTAGAAAATCAACCCTACATTTATCAAAGTTGTAGTATTCGGATTAGTATGTTTTTAAAAATAAATCTCAGCAAAAACTATACTCATAAGTATTTGCGCTTGCTTAAAAAATATATAAATTTGTATATGGAATAGCATTTACAAAACACTTACGCTTGGAATATTATCACTATTGCATACTTGCTCTGAAAGCAGGCGATCCCGAATTTCCCATGCAAATATACTGGGACATTCCCTTTTATAATCAGCTATTTTTTGTACGACAGGCGTTGTAGCTACTCGTGGCTTTGAACCACCTATCGCTCGGGGTTTTATAGATCCAGTTTCGTAATATCTACAAATAGGAAAAAAATTAATATTTACAAATTGTCAGAAGCACTAAATCTCAAAATCATTATTTTACAGTAATAAAAATAACACATATATCCACATAAATCGAAACTTTTTATATTACGAATACCAATAAGATTACTATTTCCAGATAATTTCACTCCTCTTCTCTTCACAATCTTTAATTGTAATTGAAGAATTTATATTTACATAGCAAAAGACTTTGCTATACTTTTTATAGGAGTATTTTCAATATTTGGCGTTATTGATTAAAATATTTACCGGCGGCTATTTGTGTTTCCGTTAAAAGTATATATAAATTATAGATATATATATATTTTGACATTATTGAATTGAAAGTGTCTTCTCTCTTTCGCTCACATAAAACTGATAACGAAATGGTTTTAGCAATGATTTTCTCACCTGCCCAAGATTTTGCTAACGCAGCCGTTAGAAACTTGAAGTATACGAGAAATATCACATGGACGTGCGCCGGAGTGAGCCAACTCAACAATTTTTTGGCGTGTTGAATCGGGGAGGGGTCTGCCATTAACATATACGCCACCTAACTGGTTAATACCACTGTGTCCTGCCGTCGAGCATCCGAATAGCGCACTTTGGCCCATTCCCACTCCCACAGATGAGTGGGGATGTCCATGCATTATGTGCTCCGTTGTTAGCATCATGATTCCCAATTGTTGAGTTAAGTTTCTTCGAGTACTGATATTGGAGCTGATAAATGTTTTTAGTTGTTTTTCTTTTTTTGCTTTGGTATTATTGAATTAAATAAAATTTGTGATACACTTCGATAATTAAATTAAAGAAAGCACAGACATACTTGTATCCTTATGCATTTGTTCATTTCGATGTTGGATTTTGTACTTGTAAATATTTATGAATTTGTATGTTCCATTTTATTAATAAACTAGAGATTTCACTACGTTACAGTTACGAATTGAGAGGCATAATCGAATTTCGGCGGGTTTGTTATCAATTTCGTTATGGTAACCATTATTTCACTATTTCCTTTTTACAAATTTTGTATTTGTTTTACTTGCACTTTTATTTGATTTGCGACGATGTTGAAGTTTTGCCACGTGTCTTGGTCGATTACTCCTAAACTTGAGGAATGCACATCGGTGCCGATCTGCCGTAGGCAGCCAGCGATCCGGCGGCAACGCCACGGATTGCGAGCCCGTCACTTGTCTAACAATTTGTTTGCTTCGAAATTCAAAATAATCAGAATTGCGGCGGCGGTGTTAGTGTGCCCTGAAAGAAATAGTGTACGACTAACTGGTTAGCCAAGCGAAACGATAATGAGCTCTCAAGCGAAAGACAAAACCTGCACAAACAGGGTAGCGCATATCAGAGGAAACATAAAATGCGGCCAGCGCGGCCATTTTGAGTAGTTGATTACCTTAGTGCAAACGAGACAACTATATGCTTACTGGCTGGAATACCGAGAGGAACAGCAATAGTAGCTCAAACCGAGTATAAGAGGGATGACCGTAGAATGTACCTTTTTTGGTATAACAGGACGCAGAATCATCCCAGGTCTCGCAGCCATTTACAATATACAAATCGCAAGGAAATTTTATAAGAACGTTGGGAAACTAAATTACATACATACCCACATCGTAAATACATAATACGCATACATACACACGATATATACACACACTAAATATATACAAACTCGCACATCCCCATATATGTGCACAGAAGAGGAGCAGTGTTCGTTGAGGTTGTGGGTTTGTGAGTAGTATCATGTACTTTTAAATTTGTATTTCGTATACTCTGTGCCCACTCGACTATGTAAGCGGGATATCTCGTGACTACAGTCAGTGCAAATAAAAACAGCAACTAATAATAATTTAATACTTTTGTCTTAGTTATCTGAACTTTCCTCTTAAACGAGTTAAGCCTTTTCGTTGCAGTTTATGATATTATGTTATATATTATTAACTTATTTATATATATTTTTTAAATTATTATGTATGTGCTTAAAGCTGTGCGAATTTTCTTATATAATACACCATTAACAATGACAAATTTTTATTATGTTTTTTTTTTGAGAAAAAGGTATTTCTTCGTCAGAACCTTATTAAAGTATCCACACTCCTTGCTCTTGTGTTGGGTTTATCTTGTGCAGACAAATATTAAATACACTGAAATAAAACATTGTAGCACTATTTAAATTTAAATTTTATATTAAAACATATTCTAAAATGGGCGTTTTGACTTATAAAAGAGA
Organism: Drosophila dives; assembly: GCA_035042365.1. NCBI lineage: Eukaryota > Metazoa > Arthropoda > Insecta > Diptera > Drosophilidae > Drosophila > Drosophila dives. The sequence goes on along the minus strand of JAWNLJ010000333.1, from coordinate 920,725 downwards.
ACAAAGCTATTTTTCACTCAAATCAATTTATATAAACTTATTTCACAAGGAGAGTCTTTATTACAGCATTATAAAACATTATTATCTTTTCAGTGCACTGAAACGTATCTATGTGCTGTAAATACTTGTGTGTAAATGATTGGAGGTTTGTAAATGATCATCCAAATATGTGAGTGAGAGCAGATCCACACAAAGCCAATACATACGTAAAAGTACGTGTAAATACGTTTACATACGTATACACAAACATTTGGCAAAAGAGGTTATAATGACTAACATTTACATACATTTTTGAAGAACCACGAACCTGAAATTGAATAACAAAAGATCTGGGAACTGCATAATTATAATTAAAAAGGACACGCAAATAAATTTAGTGATAAAAGGCATCTCGTAACCGATGTTTTAATAAACACGTACATTTTGCACGTATTTATCTTATTATACTGTTGTAAAATACTTAAATTGCGGTGTGCGTTGTCGATACTCTTTATTAACAGAGAAGGCTATGCACTCGTTATATTTGACAGGAATGACAAATATCAATGGTTGTAACTACTACAATGATCACAGACTGTTATAAAATGCGTTTTTATCGTATTATACTTTAGTTACTACAAAAGAGAAAATAAAAGCCCGGTTACATCTTAAAATTGTGCCATATCATAAGCCATTTCCACCCCCAAAACGATTGCGGAAGCATCCAAATAGCACAATTCAAACCTCAACCCCAGTACAACTTGCGCCAGCCTTAGTAAAAATCACTCGCAATACTTACTCTATCAGAACCGGCGGCAGTTACGGCTTGGGCCACGAGAACGTCAAATTTAACATGCGGCCCGACACGTTTTTGGGATTTTTGAAGTCACACGCATCAACGGTCGCTCTGTCGCCCACACTGTCGGCATCAGCCCAGCAAAAGAGTCGAGGGCTTCTTCAAAGAGAAATTCCTGGCACGGCTCTGGAGTGTGGTGAAAATTTCATGGAGAATTGTGAAGGTGACGAATCTGATTTTTCTGGAATGTGTGAAACATTTTAATTTATTTCATATTACATTATAAAAAAAACTTTAAGCCGGTATACCCAACAAACAGGCCAAACTCTACGATTCTGCCGAAATTTTAGAGAAAAAAATTCCAAGAGACACATATATTTATCAAGAGTTAAAGTCTGACAATACATGTGGAGAAACAGAAGTCGCAAAGTCTGTTACTAATAGTTTAGTTAGGAGAGAGATATCTACCCGCAGAAACACTTGTTCCTTTTCTGAAGCATTGGATTGTTTCCGAGGCTGAAACAAAAAGTCGAATGTGTGTGCAGGGACGATGGCCTATTGATTACCTATGTCATCGAATCGCTGGCGATCGAGAGGTGCCGATAGAAACGGGATTCCAAGCAACAGCGCACTATTATTTTCATTGTACTGCAGAAGAGAACAAACAAAAGATAATATGCGTAACATTGGCCAAAAACCAAACATCGGTATATCGACCCGACCTAAAGGAAGACCTCTCTCTCTCTCTTGTGGCTCAGGCCAAAGCATAAGCCACAGACTCAGCCGCATTTGCAGTCAACGTAAGTCGGAGGCTTATTAGAAAAGAAAAAAAGAATGAATAGAAAATGCAATATCCAGGGTATCTACTAGGAGACAAGAGGAGCGAGGAGGACAAGAGTATAATTTAGCTTATACAACAACGAAGACCAAAAAACCGCAGCCGATACAGAACAGACAACAGAAACTGCTGGTGATGACAAGGTTCTATGTATAATAACTAGTAACAATAGAGGTCAAAGTAGTTACACTGCATACTCTCAATAGAAGTATTTATATTTGCACAGTATACAGATGGAGAGATACATACATACATACATACATACACAGAGGTACGAGTTCTCTGAGTACCCTTAATATTCGCCGTGAGGCAGTAATGCAGATTGTCGGCGGTTTGTTAGACAGATGTAGGGGCAGTCTCGCATTGACAGTCAGCCTCTACTTAGGGGTGCGTTGAGCTGAGCCGAGCAGTGCCGAGCCGAGCCTACCCTTGAAGTAAACAATTAACCAAAATGATGCCATTGTGCGTGGACTTCGGCTTGACTTAAAATGCAGTCTACTGTTGCTGTTATTGTTATTATTTAAAAGGGCGGGATGGGGATGTGGCAACGCCAGCCTTTCCATACCTGAGTCTCAAATGGTTCTTATTCGTCTCTCTTAAATATCAATATCGATTAATTTAATGTGTAGTGAAGGCTCAACTATAAAAATATCACCTTATCATAATTATTTATTTTTGATTTCATTTTGTTTAATTTATTTTGATTCTAAACGTAACTATTCTAAACAGAATTAGCGACTTATATTTATATTTATTTACCTGTCATTTTTGAAAATAATAATGATTGTTTGACTGAGCTACACCCAAGATTTGGAGATCGAATTTTCTAAAATCCTATATTAGCGATTGTTATATAAATATTTAAACCGGCAGCTTCTACGTGAACTTTTAGTACTTCAAAGTTTCGTTCTCATTTAGCTAACTGAGCTGTTCCGAAAAATGACAATGATATCCGTGGACCGGTTCCAGCTTCTGGGTGTGGATGATCCAGTAGGTTGGTCTGCACGCGCCGCGTATTATTTGCCGGATACGGAAATATTATTTTAAATAACTGCGCACAATCATAGAGGCCTGACGTCCTTCATGCCAGTTTACCAGAAGACTGGAATGGTGCACAACAGTTTGCCAGATTGCTGGCTTTGTGCTCGAGAAGTGTCTTCGGACTCGGGGAGGTCGTGTGCGTGTGCACGGGAAATTAACAAAGAAGCGTGCCGAATCTGATTCGAAATATTTGCTTACTAAAAGCTACCATAATTTATTAATTTATTGCTTGTATTTAGACTATGGTCGCGAACCCTTATACTATCGTAAACTTTGTTTAAGCAGATATTAAAAAAAGGAAAAATAGACCCAGTTTAAACCAGTCAGCTGTCAGCTGTTGAATATGTTTTATATTATAAACTACTGTGCAAGAATATTTATTTTTAATGTTAATAAGAAACTGATAATTTGGAGATGGACGGCATAATGTCTTATACAGTTAATACCAACAATAATCTGCAGCAGAACTTCCTTTGTTGTGGCTAGCGTTAAGTTTTTGACGATACACTGTTTATTGAAATCTTATAAAAGCCACGTGTTAGACTTTGAATAATACAACAGGAGTTACACCTTAATTTTATATTTTCCTCAAAACTCTTGAACACGATGCTTGCATTATGGCATAGAAAATCTCTCAGCACAACAAGTATGGTCAATAGTTTTTTTTTAAACCTAGCTATGCTTAATCATATTTTGATCCTTTGTTGATCCTTAAACCATTCTCTAATACCTTATTTTAACAGAATTATGTAATATATCTAAAACAAATTAACATCGAACAATTGACAGCAAATTGAATCTAATTTCAATGGCTTACTAAAAGGTTTTTCTCACAACGAGCAGGAGGCGTTCTCCAACTGTGCGCAACGGATGTGGAAAATCTGGCACATGCCGAGACGGTTGGAGTTATATCTTTATTCCGTCAAAGGGTTCGGCATTAAAATAATTGACAATTCTCAAAGGAAAAATTAAGGTGGCATACGTTTGAAATGAGCTACTCTTATTAAAGAGAAAGAAAGAATTACAGTGTATGAAAAAATATAGATTGAGTAATAGCATATTAACGTTTATCATCACGTTGACAACCGCAAGCAAAGTGACCATTTTCAGCCAGTACGGGCGTTTAAATCTCTATTTAGTACACCTCACTGGAAGCACTATTTCTAAGGGGTAATGGTTGCTCTGCTCTTATGATGATTTTGCTGCTGCTGCTGTTACTGCGACTTTACGTCACCGGCACAGTTGGTCGACGGTCCCCAACCCACTCCAATCAGAAACAACCGCCTGCTGTTGCCAACGAACTAGAAGGAACAGTCGTTCGGCCACGTGTCGCTGACAAACTGCTTAAACACGCCGTTGATGAATTCAAATAGAGTTGTTGCGCTCATTGCCCGGGTTGCCTTGGCTACTCTGTACTACCGTTCGGGTCGTTTGTCCCAGTTCCCAGTTCCCTGTTCTCGACAAATTACACACTTTGCGGCATTTTGCGCTTTTAACAATTTTATTGTTATCGATCGATGGTCGCCTGGCTGCCAATTATCAAGTGCCAGTGCAGACAAGCACCAATTGTGTTAATCAGACGTATCGACATTTTTTTTTTGCGTAAGGTGTGGGTAGTTGAACGGGGTAGGCCAAAAGTCCACTGACTAGACTCGTCAGTAGAGATGAAGAATCGTCGATAAGGCCCAACCAAATATACATATATCAAGCATACGAAATGCAATTAATTATATGGACGGATGGCTATGATAATCACACATATTTTCTTTGATCCCCAATACAATGACAAACATGAAATACATGCCCAAACAAACTAATACATATGTACGTATAAATTCACTCACATTGAATGTATGTTAATATGTACATACACTCGAAACATGGACATGTAAAATGGATTAGTAGGTGGTCACCATAGCTAAGCTGTACGTCGACATGAAATTAAGGATTACACGAGTTATTTTAATTGCCTGCGTAGTAGGCAATAATTTTAGTCAAGTCATCTATATTATGTTTTTATGAATAAGAAAAAATTGATCTGATTTATTTATTTAGTGTGAACTTAAAACAGGCATCAATTTATTTAAAAAACGAGCAACAAAAATAAAGAATATAATGAACAAATATTTAAATGACAATAGTTAGTTCAAAATGTAAAATAAGTTTTTGAACAGCAACTATATTGGAATAATTGTTTGGCCACCTGTCCTCTACTTCTTACCGGTAAATAATTTGAGACATTAGGTAAAAGCAAGAAAGAAACATTTTCAATACATATTTGATCATTGATTCACGATTCACATTGACATATCCAAGTGATTATTATCACCCCACAAGATGATTGAGTGGGAAAGTGGAAAGAGCAGAGTCAGCTACTAAATACACCTGGAATGGTCTGACGATCGAATCTTGATGACTACTACCACTGCGTTTCTACATAGAAACAGATGTGTTTTACGGGGTAACATTTTGTCAGTAAGATGAACGATTACCGATTGATTTGTACCCATAAAGAAAATGTAAATGTAAGTAAGTACAGTAAGTTGGTAAAAACAGGCATTAATTTATTACGTTATTATATATTTGTTTTTTTTTATGCAAAAAATCATCTGAATAACTTGTCGAAGGATGAATTTCTGAATTAAAAACTTTCTGCTTTTCGGACTTTATTATTTCAGGATGTGATATTCCATTGAAAAGTGGACCTGACAGAAAAAAATTAAATTATTGTATAACAAATGTTACGGCAATTTTCATGAATTCAAAATCACTGAAATGAAATAATGGAAATCCCAAAAACAATCAAAGGGATACCCACTCCATAGGTTGCATAGCGGTACGTTTTTTACCATCTATTGGAGGGCGGCAAATGCTGAGCATTCAACACGAAGGAGGTGTTTATAGCCGACTGGCCCACCACCGCAGATGGTCCTGATCCTGCCCCTGTCTGGGGTGTGTCTGTGCCTGTGTCTGTGCACGCGTGCGTGTTTGTTGGTGAGCCACACAAATTTTTGTTCTTTAAACACTAATGTTCATCATATCAAGAAAAAGGCGTAATTCTGTTGATAAAGTTAAATTAGCATCGGACATTGCATATGCTTGCCCAAGTATATATTTACACAGAAATATAATATATATATATATATATATATATGTATATATATATATATGTATATATAAATATACTTATATACATGTATATATATACGAAAATGTTTAGTTTCATTATTATTATTTTCTTTAAACGCAATAATGAACAACACAGCAATCGTTTATACAACAACAATGCGAAGCGCCGAGACTGAGAATAAAGACGACGATGGGCTCTGACGACAATTACAATGAGGATTTGGTCGCAACTGCGGTGGATGGCCGTCATCACCGTGGCCCGAGACAAGAGAGTCCTATAATATAACTCCAGCTCAACTCGCTCTCTCTCACTCATATCTGGATGCTGCCAGTTGACTGGGCAATTATCCATTGAGTTGGAAAAGGAAAAAGGGAGCTTCACCAACAGCATCACAAAGCTGCTCAAAGTAAATTTTGTGAATTCTGCACCCTAGACCTAACCTCAACGAATTCCAGGCAATACGCACTTGCACTAGCTTCTGGTATTCGCCCTGGTAATTGGCAGACATACTGGCAGATTCATATTCAGATTCGAATTCAGATTACAAAGGGCCCACTATTCTTATGGATGGAGCAGTTTGGGATCTTAGCATAGTGTAATTATTTTGTCTGTTAGGACAATATTAATATTAGAATCACACTGGCAATAAGACGTTAGCAAAAAGTTGAGGATTAATCCGTTTCAAAAGTTATTTGTAGTATGTACATTGGTACACCTATATATATATAAATCTACGCAAACCAGTTATTGCTTGGGTTGTATCAATATATATATATATACATATATATCGGGATTATTAACAAGTCAAGCAGAACTAATGCGTTTTATTGCTGTGCTGTAGCGTCAAATACTTGAAGATAATAAAATGCTGAGTTTAAAAGTTCGAAATTGGAATTTAAGTTCCTGATTAAATGCGACATCAATGCCAAACAAAAGAATATACCTAAAAATGCAAACATATATATATGAAGGATTATATTCAAAAAGGTTCATCGGCTTTCTGCGAATTCCTTTTACTTACTTAAGGAACAAAAATTAATAATTAATATTCTCCTAACTATTAGCATTAATAATCTGTAAGCTATTACTACAAGCTATTCGTATTAATATTTAATATTCTACAACGACTTTTGCAAAATATATAATACATTTTATTTGCAAATACTAATGTATTGCCTTCTTGCTTGTGTTATTATTTATTAAACAAAGCAAGCAACTAATAACTTTCAGTATAAATAATTAAAAAAGAATAACTACTAACTGTTTTTTATAATAATTAATACTCTTTGACTTATAAATAAACATTAACAATTAATAATTAATTGGCCAATATTATTTTTTTGCCTTCCTAATTGTCTCTTTTGCTTTTAACTTTGACTAATTTTAAACTCTGCACCTAGCTTGCAAATAAATACAAATGTTATGCAAATATTTTAAATATAACATATGTGCAAATTCATTAAAAATTGTTTAAATTTCTTGTTGGCCTTAGGAGATTCACTGTTTTATTGTTTTGTTTGTTGTTCGGGTCGCAATATTGCTGATGTCTATAATCCAACAAGTGTTGTTGACAGCATCACTTTCCACATTTCATTTGTGTGTCATTAATTTCCGAGTCGAACGAACCGCAACGTGAAAAATAACAGCTGATCCCGCTTGGCTTTACGCTTTGCGCTCGGCATCAGCCCATCAAGTGGAACTAAATTGACATGTGATAAGAATTTTCAAGATAAATCTCAATACACTCACAGTGGAGTGTGGGTCTCATTCGAAGTTGATTCCCTTGTCGCAATTTATTCCCTTTAACCTGCATCGTGTTTCAGCAAGCATGCTGCTTAAGAATTTCTTTTAGGTCAAAGGATTAGGATAACAGAAATTAGAACAAAATATGATTGGAACGTTGCCAGTTTTCTACTAATCTACAACATCTTTTTAAAAAGCAACCCCATATGAGTTTTTCCACTTGTTCATTTTTGAATTAAATAATTTTTTGAATACAAAAATACTTGTAATAAATGCTTAATTAAATCAGTGTATTAAATTTATAAAAGTACGTTATTTACAAATAATAATTTGTTCATAAAATGTAATCTTAATTAAGATATGGCAAAAATCTGTCTTCATCCCCTTTTACATCAATACAATAGTCACACTCCGAATTTATTACGAGAATTCGGAAAAATGCCAAGTAAAACTAAAGCTTAGACTCAAACCAATTAATGTACTATGTTTGCTGACAAAAGCTTGGTCAATTTGAACAAAAGATACACGATGCTGTGCATTATGAGTCAAAATACGAACATAGGGGGCGCTGTTAGGTTTTTCAGAATAATAAAATATTGGCTTTTGTTAACATTGGAAAAAACTGTGGAGTTAAATGTACGCCTAAACTGTGCACACACTTGACGAAACAAGGCGTGGACACAAACCAAATATTGTATCTGGCGATAATATTATAGCTTAAGCAAATTATTGTATATTTTTTAAGTAATCATCTATGGTTGAAGAAGAAACTTTTAATTGCTGAGAAAAGCTTGGAGGGTTTGTACAAAAGATGTATGCTTTTATGGAGCTTTTGGTTGTAAAATCGTCATGAATGTCATTGCGTTTCCACACGGACAGTTTGTTTGGATTACCCAGAAGCAAAGCCAGAGACCAATGCGTGCTTACGCACGCTAGCCACATTTGCGAATATTCGCCAAAAGTTCGGCCATACATGAGATGGCAGATGCCAGAGTTTATTCATAAAATACGTCAACGAACATGTGGGGCTTACCGGCTGGCTTCTAGAACATAAATAAATTATTGCGTGTTTGGTATGTAATTTGGTTGAATTAATTTTTTTCAAATGCTTGTGATGCTTTGCTACAATGTTGCAATGTGTTTGGAGGGAGCCTGTTCATTTTATTTAATTTAATACTCAACAGACGACCACTAATTAGTTTAATAACCAATTAACGTTACTTATTATCAGGCTATATTAACTTTCAAGTTCTAGAAGTAACTTAAAGCATACAAATATATAATCAAATGAACTACCCCGAAAGGACGCATTCCTTTCACAAAGATTTAGTTGCCATGCCCACTTATCGAGACCAAAACCATGTATTCGCTTTCTAGTCGCTAGTTCTCAATTAAGAATGTATTCGTATTATATTCATTTGGATACAATTAAATACTCATGGACACAACAATAATTTAATCGAGACCTATCCTTTTAGGTAAATTCAACGACTGCGCTTCTTTTATCTTTTTTTTTACAAATTAATATGATGTTACTATTAGGCTTTACAGCAAAATATAAAAAATATGCATTACTTGAAAGATACTAACTTTTAAAACCATGTGTCAATCCTTTATGTATATTTTATACTGTGACACATTATTAATAATTTTTTACTGACACTTTTAACACTTAGCTATACAAAATATTTATAAGTATTAAATTGTTTGGAACAAATTGCAAAGGTACGCAATATAATGAAATATTTATACAAATGAAATAATTTGCTGAACTGCAATTTGACAATGTGATGTTACCATGAGCCGCACATTCAACGTTTACTTCTCCAATTGCAGCTATGCAGACCGGTATAATATTATTGTACTGCTTATATTGCTTACATAAAGTTATTTTGATTAAATGCCAACAAAACAAATTAAGTTCAATAAACAAAGACAAGTTTGAAAATTTTAAGGTATGATATGTAAAACAGCCTTTTGACTTTTTCTAGTAATTTATTTCCTTCATAGCAAATAAACAACAAAAGCTATGTACGTTTATATGATGAAATGCGCAGCTATGAAGCCTTTGAAGAAAATACACGCATTGTCAAGGAACACAATAAATATTTCGAAACTGGACAGAGTAGCTTTAAATTATCAACGAACACAATGGCTGATATGGTTTTTACGTTTACACTTTCTTAAAAATTGATTTATTTATATATCACTTTAAATTTTCACAGAATACCGATTCATATCTAAAAGGCTTTTTACGTTTACTGCGGAGCCCACCGAATTCTACTACGGATAACATTGCTGATATTGTAGGATCTCCGCTAATGAATAATGTTCCTGAAAGTTTTGACTGGCGTAAAAAAGGATTTAATACTCCACCGTATAATCAACAGAGCTGTGGCTCCTGTTATGCATTCAGTGTAGCTCAGAGTATCGAAGGACAAGTTTTCAAGCGCACCGGAAAATTACTGGGACTCAGTGAACAACAGATTGTCGATTGCAGTGTAGCTCATGGCAACCATGGTTGCATAGGCGGTTCATTGCGAAACACGCTGACATATCTACATGCTACCGGTGGTCTCATGAGATCCCTTGATTACAAGTATGCGGCAAAGGTAATTAAATTACATCCCATTACGATAAATTTCAATATATGAATATAAAAAACATAGAAAAGAACTTACCTCTGTTTTTATCATTGTCTAAGCCTAAGTAAAAATACCCAGAAAAATGTTTTCTTCCAGAAAGGAGACTGTCAGTTTGTGAAGGAACTAGCCGTGGTCAATGTTACTTCCTGGTCGATTTTACCCGCAAATGATGAGAATGCCATTCAAGCAGCTGTGGTTCATGTTGGTCCAGTTGCCGTTTCCATAAACGCAACTCCAAAAACATTTCAGTTATATAGGTAAGGCTTAAATTATCTATAAATTCTCGTAACTCTGTTTAACATTTCGCAGTGCTGGAATTTATGACGATGTTGCCTGTAGTTCAACTTCTGTAAATCATGCTATGCTCTTAATTGGATTTGACAAAGACTTCTGGATTCTGAAGAACTGGTGGGGAGAGCTATGGGGGGAATCCGGTTTTATGAGAATACGCAAGGGTATAAACTTATGTGGGATCGGAAATTATGCAGCTTATGCCATAGTATAATATTGATTTATTGTATTTAGAATGCTTTGTAGTAAAAAATGATTTATAACATAATTACCTAATCAAATGTAAGTATATTAATAAGTGAAGAATATACTTACAGTTGATTATATGCTGATACGTAAATATATATCCGTCATAGGTCTCAAACAAATGCAATATTGCATAAATTTATTATTATTTATTAACACACTGCTTTAACTCCTGCCCAATAGCTTAATTTAATTTTCATGCTACAATTTTGTTGGAAAAGTTAATTAAATTAAAAGCAATATTCACAGTTCGTTGAATACAAAATACAAAATACGTGTTATTGGCAAATTATGGGCTGAGATGATAAGGTAAGGGTGAGTGTTGGAATTAACTGTGTGCAACTTGAGGGATGCCTCCAATATTGCGCATGCGTTTCGAATATCAAACACGCCTACAATGTGAATCTTGCTCCAATTGGTGAAAAATATTGCGGATATACAAATTCTTATACAGTCAGCGGCTTAGCATGTTTCTTATTGGTAGATATTTCTATCCGCTGTCTATTTATTGGACAGTCCCATTGCAATATTTGAAATGGTGTCTTCAAAAAAGTCGGACAAATGGCAATTGAAAAGCTTTTCCCATTTAGTCTTCATAGTTAATTCGTGACGCTTTCGTGAATTTTTCGCACAATTCAGTTGTTAAATTTGGGATTAGTCAAACATTTATAGAATGGTGCTTTAAAAAGTAAATATTATAGAAAAAATCTCAAAGAAAATACAGAAATAATATGAAATTTACCAACCATTATAGAATTATGTGAATAATACTTTTTAAGAAATTAAGCAAGGTGAACAATAAGGAATGAACGGTGTCATCCTGCCAACAAACAATTTGTTTACAATACATTTAAAAATTCACCGCTTTGTTCTTTGAAAGCTATATAACATTCTATACCGATCTTGATAACGTTTTTAAGGTGGTTAAAAAACACAGGTTGTTAAGGAAAACCAATGGTCGTCTGTAAGTATTAATTTGTGGTGAAATTTCTATGAATTAATTTTTATTATACCCTAAATAAATTTAAAAAAAAAAGTATTAAAAGGTGTAACAGAGACCATTATAGCTTCATCTTAAGGAATATATTTCTCATATACCAATTAAATTAATGTTTGCCTGTTATATTTTTGCAACATTTTCCTCTTCCTCTTTAGCTGCTTAATAGAACCCGTTGGAATTTTTAAGTGCAAAACGGCCAAAATAAACCCTTGTGTGGAATTTAAAATAACAAGTAAAAAAAAAATATATAACCTTTCGGGAATTGTAAAATGCGTATAATTCAGGACAGGTTCTAAGCTAAGGTAAAATATGATTACCGCGCAACAGTTAAGACTACAATGTATTTAGGATATGTCGTATTCGGAGCGATACTATTTTATTTTAAAGCGTGCAATATTAATACAAGGAAGATAATATATTGTTATGGTATTCACCACTTAATCGTTGCACGTTAATCTTCTATTGCCTTGTCTGCGCGTTAAATCCTGTTGCGATTTCAAAAATGCAAACTGTATTGTCTTAAATTGCTTAAGATATAGGCGTTTATCGTTTTTGGAGGCGAGAGTGCTAGAGGTCCAAATTTTCCAGCTTGTAGAGCGGCAAGTGTGGGCGTGATCTGAAAATGTATATGCCGAGTCTGCCTTTCAAATTGTGAGACAAGTGCGGATTTACAAATTAACTCTTTCCGAAATAACGGCTTTTGAGGTTATGGGTGCAGGTGGCTATATATTTTTTTACCGGTTCTTAACCGCTCTAATTTTTACACAATATCTGACGCGGGTAAAGGCCAGTATATTTTCCAAGTTTCAAGTCCCTATCGGACGACCAGACAGAAATCCAATATACTTTGATAATTCTGGTTTAAATACGTTGATAACTCTGGTATTAAAGTATAATAAAATAAAATCGCAAAATAATCCAATTCAAATTTAGCGATAGGACCAAAATATATTTAAGGTATATAGTAGTCGATATTATTTCTCGGCGGGCAATGCTGTTTGCAATGAACTACTATAATCAAGTAAAATGTTTGGGACTTGATTTCTGTTTTTCTATGGCAACAAGTAGACTTACCAGTGCAAAAGTACTTGTAATTAGACAAAGTAAACTCAATTATCCGCGCTTTTCATTTCTAAATGTTAATCGCCCAGCAATTTAACCCAATTAAAAATGCATGATGTTTTACGTGTAAACAAAAGACCATCAACGGCAGCAGTGTAATAATGATTACCCGCCCTCAAATTGAACGAACACCTACTATTATTTGCCTGTTGACAGTAACCACTCAGCCGAATTATTGCCAACTCATCAGTGGGTATTTTAGTCTTTATCTGCCTTTATGCCCCTGTGCCCCGCTGCTTTCCTCAAAGGACATATGCTTTCAAATTTCAACCACCCTCGCTACTGGGACCAAAACCGGGCCTTGCCATACTGTAATCGTTTTCAATTTCAATAGCCTATCGCACACAGACAACTGCTTATATGTAGATGTCGCTGTTCTTATGTTTAGACTGACGTCCATGTGCATGTCATACTTTTGTTTTTTAAACGGAAATATGAGAAATGGGTAATATACAGGAGTGGACACAAGCAGAACGCCCTATATAAATAAAGCACTTAAATTAATTTACGGTAATTGCATTCGCATTGCAGACCTGGTGCGTAATCTCTTTCGTAAATTCATTCATTCAATGAAATAAAAAAATGAGTTTTACTCTACACCTGTTCTTTTGGAATTTGTATAAATACTTTCAATAAAAAAGTGTAAAAATTAGACTACTAACTATGGAATGTTCACAAATGTAAGATAAAATATACCCCTCTTTTGAATTTATTAATTATAATAATGCTCATATGCTATAGAGCAATCGGTCGAAAAATTAGTTTTTCAAATCGCAAATTACTCTGTTGTCACTCTAAAATGTTGGTGTTAAAAATATTAAGAAACTAATATTTTGATATCAGAATCAACCCCATTCAAAATTTCCTAACTTGGCCAAACATCCCCCGATTATTTTTTACTGTCTAACTAAGTACATCTGGCAAATTGTTAACAATCTGCTGTTTTTCTAAATACTAACATAATTTTGTCATTATTTACCTCACTGGTTTGTAATTCGTTCAACCCTCTGGTGGATTTCTCTCCCCTTATATAAGTTAAGAAGTCTCGTAATCATTTGTTTCGCTTTAGGTTTGTGTTTGCAGCAAAGGTATGGAACACATTGGCATTAAGCTTAACAATTGTGCTTTGTTACTTTTTTTTGTAACCTTATTATCTTTAACGAATTGTCTCCAGGGACAATCTTCTTTTCAATTATGCCATTCACACGCATAATATAATTGAATGCGCGGGAGTTCGCATAAGGGGCGAATTTGCACAGATTGAATAAATTTGCACAAGAGTGAATTATAACAATTTATATATATAGCGTAAATAAACAGTTTTTAAATCATTCTATGTTATTTTTCCCTATTTTCTTTTCCAGCAATAGTACTAAATGGCATTCCCTGAGTCTATTCAAAGATCAACTCGGCCTTCAACTCCACATAATGGAATGGAAAACAGCCAAATTTCCGTTTCGCAAAAATCAAATCATGTAAATTATATTATTAGTAATTAAACACCAATTATTAAAATAATCAATAGGTTTTGAGTATAGAAACATAAATAACTAAAAACAAAGATTTAGCTACTTGAAAGAAAACATGGGTATATTGTGGAAGGGGACGGGTGGTTTTTGACAAAGAGAATATAAATCGAAAACAGACAAATGTTTCCCTTGAGATCTTGGATTTTACGTGCTTTGATTCTTTATTTTATTACAATAAAAACGACATTGCCAACGAATTTTCAATGACAGGACCAATATTTCTGCATTACGAAAATAAATATATTATAGAAAAAGGAAAAATGCTTTACAACTGACTTTACAACTATCGATTACCAAAAACAGAAAAGGTAAAATAGAGAAAACGGACAGCTTAAAGCATATTATCTTATTAAAAACAAACCAAGCAACTGTAAACACTCATGGATTTTTTTGTTGTTGTTTTGAGGGTCTAATTAAAAAGTCGATTTTGATTGATTATTATAAGATAATTTGTGTGTGTGTGTGTTTTTCAGGTAAGCACAGTTCTGCTTTACGGTATACCCATTGTGTCATTGTACATCGAGGGGCAGGAGCGTCTGTGCCTAGCTCAAATCTCTAATACTCTTCTAAAACAATTCAGCTACAATGAGATACACAATCGACGAGTGGCTCTGGGAATAACCTGCGTGCAGTGCACACCCGTTCAATTGGAGATATTACGAAGAGCCGGCGCAATGCCAGTCAGTTCGCGACGGTGCGGTATGATAACTCGTCGCGAAGCTGAGCGGCTGTGCAAGAGTTTTTTGGGCGATAATACGCCACCACGGTTGCCAGACGATTTCGCGTTTAATGTGCAGCACAAGTGCGCGTGGGGATGTCGAGGTTCCTTTTTGCCTTCCCGCTACAATTCGTCGCGTGCCAAATGCATTAAGTGCAGCTATTGCGGCATGTTCTTCTCGCCAAACAAATTTATATTTCATTCGCATCGCATTACAACGAACGACAGGTATATTCAACCTGATGCAGCCAATTTCAATTCATGGCGACGCCACATGACGCTCAGTGGTCACGGCCAGGACGAGACTATCATACATGCTTGGGAGGATGTCAAGGCGATGTTCAACGGCGGCACCAGAAAGCGACTAGTCGGCTGCAATGCCAATAATAATGGCAACAATCGAATTCATAGCACGTCAAACAGCACATCATTGGCGACATTATCGAAAACAATTCCAGTTATCGATAACATATGCGAATCACCCCCAACTAATTGTGAGAGTGAGACAGAAGCGATATCGCCGCAATGTTTAAAGCGCACATCACTCGATCATCCATACAATTACAGCACGGTGACAGCCGCGGCTGCTGTGGTTGGAGTGACCGCAGTGGCTGCCACTGTCGGAGTGCCCTTCAACTTGCACCGATCGGCGGTGATATCGCCACTGCAATCTCTCCGTAACGAGCACGATTTGTCAATAATGCCGATATCGCGCAACTTTGTCGTCGACTACACAATGTGGCAGCAACAGAATAATCAGCACTTAAAAAAAATCAATACTAACGAAACGATAAACTCATTTGAAACGTGTCCAGCGGCATGGGGTCGACCCGAAATTAATGTATCAGCAACCGCAGCAGCAGCAGGTGGAAACTCAGTTCGGCTGGTTGAGCATAGTCCATTTAATATAATCAAAAATGAACCCAACTCCGCTTCCATTTGTGGCCTGCCGAAGAGTCGAAAGTTGCCCGACGGAAATCGTCCTGATTTTAATATGCCATCTCTGATAAATTCTTCTGCATTTAAGCCTGTTGTCGCCTCGGCAGCAATTGTGTCCACGTCGTTGTACGCAACGAATTATTCGAACAACAACATCTACATAAGTCCGGCACAGCCGTCGAAAACAACCACAGTTTTTACCCACAACAGCATTACGACAGCCGAATCCCATGAAGCAATATTTAATTCAGCATCAAGTGCATTTCCACCGTCCTTGGACTCCATCCAACTGTGCACAGAAAGCGAGCAATCCGAGTCGACATCAGCAGATGCTAATAATCCACAATCAGTACATTCAATAAACACTGACAACGCGAATAAGTCACCTTCGTCAGATGGAATTTACATCAATTCCAATATTTGCCGAAAAACCAATGAAGAAGATGCAGATGACGACGATGATGACGAAGTGGTGGACATTGAAACGACGGAGGATGATGTCCAAACAATGAGTTCTTCTCTCAATATGTGCCCCCCAAAATCGCCAGTTGATGGAGATTTATCCTCGCGCAGTGCAAGCCATTCCCATTCCGCGAGTCCCAACGATGATGTTGATGTCGATGGCTTTACAACGGATACTGAAGATCAAATTGATGTTAAGTCAAACATTTGCTCATATGACATCAACGTCACCCGCTCAAATTTTAAAATATACAACAATGAAAAGGAGATATCGACAACGGAGGAGGAAATACTACAAAATTACAAAAAGAGAAGTAGTGCGGTAAGAAATGGTGCGAAATATGCGATTTATTTACTGAAGTGTTCCTATACACTAAATAAGTAAAATGTGTATAATGTGTATAATATTTTATAAAACATTTGTGCTTAAAGTATTAATTTTGTTTAAATATTATATTACTTACAGGATGTGGATGGATTAAAACGGTGGCAGCGTAGTAAGTGCTCACATCAACATAAACGTTGTAAAATCTTAAAAATGAACGGATCCAAGATGGAAAAGGATACATTTTTCTCTGCCCAACCCAGCTTACACATTCAGCAACGAGTCTCGTTCCCAGTATTTTTAAAGGCTCATCTTAATTCATTTCGTCAGCGCCAACACCGACAACCCAGTCCCAGTGCACCTAGACAGCTATATTGCTATGATGCGACTCAAAGAACAAACGAGAATACTAAATAAATATACTTATAACACACAGATTCATGTTATTTGTCAAGCTGCAAATAACACATGTATTCCGGTATTAAAAGTCACGGATTAATAAATTGACTAAACCAGCAGAATAATTGTTTTAATTTTTTAGTTCTTATTAAAAATTAATGAAAATTAAATAATATTAATGAAAACATACATACATAATACCAAATACAATGCTACAATCTGTATCTATAAATATTATTTCTAATATATTTATATTGCTATTAATATTATATATTGTACTTGTGCACTGCAACATTTAATTCTTAGCTTTTTTTAGAAGGCGCCATATTTGAAGTCGGCGAAAAGCGCCTTAAATATCTATCTAAATAGGCATCTCATCTACTTTAGGTATTTAACTTGTGTTCTGAGCCGCGTAAATGGTCACACTTTTTAAGATTTGGAAAGCAAGTTACAAAACGTATGAAATAAATAAAGCAAAATAAATAATTAAGATGCAAAATAAATTAGTATATATAAATTTTATTAAATATTTAAGTATTACATTATAAATAATGTGTATTTACACACATATTTGCAAGCAACAAAAAAATACTAGCAGACCATAAAATGCAGGGTTGCTTAAATACATTTTCAAACTATCGCTTACGTACGTACCGATATAAAATGTCTCATGGACGTATTAATTTTACAAGATCAATTGAACAAGTTCAATGTTAAGCATAAAATTCTCAAAAAGTGAATAATTCATGAAAAGCGAATATTAATACGTTCTAGCATAAAGTAATAATAAAATTATTATTGAAATTGGTAAAAATTATTGAATAGATATGCATGAGTTGTGAGCCGTTTAGAAGTAAACAAAATCAGCAGTACCTTTTTGAGTCACTCGTTTTCGATATATACGCAGAGTTAAATACATACATATACATATACATATAAGTGTATGTAGGTATATTATATATATACATATAAATGTATATAGTGGAGAGGCCAAGCAACAACGTCTACGCTTAAAAATATATTTTTTTAACATGTTAAAAACCACATGAAATCTAACCAGCATGGATTATTAAGTATATACACAATATCATTTAATTGTGCACATAACACGAAGTAAACACCCACACAAGCATATATATATATATTTATATTTATATTTAAATTACATATATAAACGTTGCTATGAATTGCTATAGAAAAAAATGATATAAATGTGTGTATGCTAATTTCCACAAACAGCACACGTTTGTATGGATGTGTGCGTATGTGTGAATGTATGCGTGTATATCCAAATTTGATGTAAAAGAGCAGCAAGCAAAGCGAGGAATAAAATCCAATAATATCACAAAATGGACACAACTGAAGATAATTCAAGGTAACAAATATACTTCTTTATTTTTATTTAATTCAATATAAGATAATTCATATTTAAAAATGGAATGTGAGACTCCACAAAAATATTTATTGTTTTTAGCAGGTTAAATAGTGTCACACTTTCTCCAATAATATTTACATACAAATGCAAATAAATGTAATTCTACACATATTTTTAAATTTTACGCTATTTTTTTTGTACCCCTAGATATTCTCGGGCTGATCTGTTGGCGCTACGCTATGAGGATAGTTCGCGACGCCGTCCCAGTTGTGCGAATCGAACGGAGTTGCAAACGTTAAATTTTTGGAAAATAAACGGACCTCCGTTGAATTTGAGCAACAGTAACAGCTGCAGCAGCTACGGAAATAAAACTGGCCTATCCCCTGAAAAAGAACACGTTTCCCTAAACAGTTCCAATGGACTACTTAGTTCCAGGCGAGCCTTGCGAAATCGAGAACGGGCTCACAATTATTATCAACGCTTTACTACTGGCGATCAGCTTGGCGAAGATGCACAGGCGAGCTTAGCATCATTGAGTGGCGGTAATCTATGCAGTGCATCATACAAATCAGCCATAGATCATCGCAGCATTTCCTCATCACATTTAATGCCAGCGTTTGCTAAGCGACGTTTTGTGGTAGCAGTTGATCCAAATGAAACACAAAATGAGAAGGCAAACTTCGAAGATAGCCTTGGCTTGAGTGAAAAAGATAACACTTTTATTGCATGCCAATCCACTGCCGATATGAAGAATCCAACACGCTCCACGTTGGATTCTCCCATGCGTCGGACTCTGGCTAAATCTGCGGAGTGGGAACGCAGTGAGAAACCATCAAACATTCAGTCGGACAGTGAACAGTTGTTGGCGTTGTCGCCAACATTATTGTCAGGCAAGCAGGGGGCAAGCTTAAGTGTTCAAGAGAGACGCATTGGCAGTGGTCGTCTTCTACCACGAAACGATAACTGGGAATATAAGAATAAGGATCCGGAGTCTTCATTGCCCACTTTGGAGGACAGACCGCATAATGGTGGCATTGCCATTCAGCAGCGACAGCGAACATGTTCGACAAAACACAGCGACAGATCGAACGATATTCTGGGAGATCGCGATCGAGATCGGGATAGAGAACGAGAGCGAGATCGTGATCGAGATCGTCGTCTCAACGAACGTAGTCGAGACCGAAATGATGCCAAAAAGAATATGCAGAGCGGACGACGCGCAAACAATAAAGACAAGTTCAATTTCGGTGATAGCACAATGCAGAATAGAGGCAAACGCATCAACATGTATCAAACGCATGACAGACATGAACCCGAATGGTTTAGCGCTGGTCCCACATCCCAGCACGAAACTATTGATTTGCACGGTTTCGAGGACTATGAAAACGAGAGTGCTGTCGATGCCAAACCCGCTAAGGAGGATGTGAATAAGGAATTCACAAACCAATTAGGTAGCCCCACATCGAGAAGTAGCAGCATTGCCAGCCTTCACGTTATCGATTCGTCGAATTGTAACACAAATGATAGCAATGAGATCTATCTATCTAACGGACCGCCAAACAAACGAAATAACAATGCTAATCCATTTCCAAAATCTGAAGTTGAGTTCAATTTTGATGCGTTCCTTAACATGGATCCAATGGTAAGTACTACATACCGATATACTTTTTACTTTGATTTAAAACAACCCCTTCTCTTTTACTTCCAGGGCACTGATGGCGAGGAGCAAGGCGAGGCAAAGGGAACTTCACGGTTTAGCCGCTGGTTTGCATCCAAAGAGCCAACTTGTGGCAGCGAGCTCGGATCTTACGGCAGCTCTACTACATTAGATAGGCAAGGTAAATAAGAATTCAATTTATTATAATTAATATGATATAATGCATAAAAAGATACGTCTTTTTGACTTTTAGAAATTCTTAGAGTTAAGGACTTGGAAGCACAAATGAAAAAAGTGGATTTGCGACCTGAATATGAAATTATCAACACAATGCGAAATGCACAGCAGCCAATTCAAGCAGAGCCAAGAGACAGATCTGTTACCAGAGATACGGAAGGCTTTAAAAGACTCTTGCAGCAGTTGGGCTCCCAAAGCATTGCGCAACCAGCCACGGAGTCGTATCCCTTAATTCCAAATGTACCTGTGGTGCGCAGCGAGCCACGTCCCAATCCTAATGATCGCCATCAGCACATGACTCGAGTTCCGGAAGATGATCTGCAACAATACAATCAACAACGTCAAAAAAAGAATGACTCATTGCCACACAGGCATATGGATGTGGTTTCTCAAACCCCTTTACATCCTGCATTGGTGCCAGGCATTCATGATCTAAACATGTCTGGACTGCTATCTTTGCAAACCCAAACACGAATCGAAATTCAACATTTGCTTCAGGGTAAGTAAATACGACGTCAATTTCATTTATCAGCCGCTGCATTGGCACTTCAAAATATAATTTAAATCTTATTTATTTTCAGGCATTGTTCGCGGAGATGTGTCTCTTGAATTTTTGGAAAAGGAAATAAGCAATCCCAACACAACAGCTCAGTCGAGGGAGATAATTGCAGCAGTACTTTATGAATGTTCCAGTTCAAATCGAAGCTCTGTGCATCAGAAACTAATTCATCCAAATGACTTAAATCATCAAAATGCTATTAAAAATCACCAGTTCTTTAATAAGAATGGGGGCTCCAATGTTTCCGATGGTACGTTCGTTCACGTTTGTTCGTTATTTTGTCATTTCTATTTTAATTGTGTATTTCAGATTTATTTAGTCAGAATACACCAAGTACTGGCTTAAGTCATCAACACCTGAGGCACAGTAATTCGCCGACACCGTTGGCCTTTACGCCCACATCGGTGTTAAGGAAAATGACCGCAGATAAGGAATTAACACCGTCGCACAATAACAGTGCCATTAACCAACAATATCATCAATATCAACAACTATCCACGCAGTATCCGAAGCCAACAGTACACAATCTAATGAATGAGACACCTGTAATACCTGCTATTAACCAAGTGCAACCGAGGATGATCTTGGGCGGCAACTACGTTATGCAACAACAGCATCAGCATCAATTAAATACAAACAGCCCACAAATGTCGCCCAAATTACTGCCACAAATGTCTCAACAGCGAAATCAGCCGAACAAGTGGCCACCAAGCAACATGCAAGCGTTGCACGGGACCAAGTCTTTTGGTAAATTTATATACATTAGGGAAAAACATAGAACCTGTAAATATATTTATATAAATTTGTAGGACGACCAATTCTTAAAGGAACTTTAAGTTCTAGCTCTCAGCAAGCGGCAGCAGTAGCACTTTCAACAAACAATGAATTGCAGCAGATCCATCAGCAAAGACTAAAATCTATGCAATCAACAGACACAATGAAATGCGATAACATTCACGGTGGAGGACCACCACCTATACAAAGTGTTCCATATACCGACGAAATCTCCCAGATGCAGCAGCATCATTATATGCAGCAGCAGCAACGAGCGCAGCCCCGACATCGATTATTTCATGCGGACATTCATAGGCAAACTAATATTCCGATTCAGCCGTCAGGTCACATGGCTGGTAATTTATTTATATATTCATTTATTTATAAATACATACATTATGTACTATTTTATTAACCAACAGGTGGACCCGATAGCGTCGACTCTGCTAATTTAATAAAAAATAATAACCTCGGTCCTATGAACTGTCATAGAGATGATGGCTTATCGCCGACAACAAATCAGTTATCCCAATGGTTTTCGCCGGAATTGCTTGCCAGAGCATCAGCTGGTAAATTACCGCTTTTAAATATGAACCAGGCGTTGAGCTTGGAAGAATTCGAACGTAGCATGCAACATTCCTCAGCCACAGTGCTCAATTGAAGACTTAGAGTGAATCTAATTTAAAAGAGACTTAATTAAAACTAGTTGAAATGAATGATGTATCATTTAACAAGTTATCCTGCAGTTCTTTTTTTTAAATTGATTTCAAGCATGAATATACATATGTGTGTTCGTTGCACTGGTCTTTTCATTCTTTTTTTTATCAATGTTATGCTCACAATTGCATATATTTATATACACTCTGATAGTGAATAAATTAAATAATTTTTAATCGTAGATTGTATTGTAAACAAAATATTTTTCTGTAAATAATACAAATAAATAAAATAAAAAAACCAAACTAAAATGTATCAATACAGGATTATGCAAATTTTGAGACAGTTGCTATTAATCATTTTTTTATTGAACTTCCTTAATTAATGCTTAGATATTAATTATATATTGCCTTTTAATTTGTACAAATTGCGTCAAGTAGTTAAATTGGAATCTTTCAGTGGGATTAAATAATCGATTAATTCAAAGAACCGGTTGGCATGTTTCAAAATGTATTTTCCATATGAATACAGTATTTTGCATTTAATTAAATTTGTAGGTTATTCTATAATCTTAAATATACTATACTATATAGCTGAGCGAATTTTTGCAACAATCTGCAAACATATTTTGATATGTACTTAAATGTGTTCGCATGCATTAACGAGATATAAAAACGGTTATAGGAACGTGAGGTGTGGGTAATAAAGCATGTAGCTGAACAAGTGTCAGACAAGTTTTGTTCGACAGGTCTCGCTGGATTAAAGCTTTGCTCAACTACGGGTAATCACATTCAAAGAATAACATAAATGATTTCCGTCAGCAAAACAACTATTATCTCAATTTTTAACGACGATTTCTAATTTATCTGCTGACCTGTGTTTATATATTTTGTGGAATATTATATTTTTTCCTACTTGCTCGCAATTTTGTGATAGTTATACAACCAATGTTAACCGCATAATAAATAAGACTTCTAAAATTATTTACTACCCATAGGAAGTGATGGATTTTATTTGAATATCCATTGTTAAACTATGAAGAAACGTATACCATGTGGAATAGTTAATTATCATACATAATATGTACATTTATTATTTAATGACAGCGTTACATATTTACTAATTCATTATTAATAAAAGTTACCGTTCATATTGTGGTGTTAAAGAAATTATTCACTGAACTTTGTTTGCCTGGCGTTATTAAAACCATTTCTCTATATACTGAATACAATGATTTTACACCTTTTTTTTATTGAAAATAATGCAACAATTTGAGTGAGTTGATTGGGTGCATAATAAGCTATGCGCTACCGAATTCAGAATACATATGCTAATTCGATTAAATACACAGGTCAGTTATAATTACGGTTTTGTCAGTTTTAGAAGCGATAAAGCTTTATATATTTAGTATATTCGTATATATGTACATACGACCATATATAACTTAAAATGTCTGTCATTTTCTAGACAGTTGTATGCATGTCAGTAATTTGACGAAATGTTGCATGAATCATCAAATATTTGGGGATACTTAATCTTTAGTCTTGTTGATGCAGGATGGGTCAACGAATCCAATGCCGCAATCGCATTTGCCTGATGTAGCAGCACCATTAAAGCATTCCTCATTCTTATGTATAATAACTGTTGGATTTTGGGCCAGCTCAGAAAAAGGACTGCTATTTTGACTACCATTCTGAGACGGTTGATCGCTGGGTGTGGCAATTGCAGCAGCTACACCCGCAACAACGCCTGCATCTGTGGCATCCAATCCGACGGGTGTGCGACTATATCCGGAACTTGTGGGTACACCCTGACCACCCGTAGTTGCCGCCGATCGTCTATAAACTGTGCTATTCATGGTCAGTTTGCGCACATTCTTATCGGGATGAAAGAGCAAAATATACACCTTGGGGGAGTAGAGGCAAACCAGTGCCACCGAAGCACTTAAACTAATCGAGATGCACAACGTAGTTATTTGGATCTGTACGGAAAAGTCGTATATATATCGCAGGTAATACGCAGTTAAATTTCAGTCCATAGTTACCTCATATGAGTTGCCAGTGCCAAAGTAAATTGGCACAAACGCCAGCCAAATTATGCATGTTGTGTACATTGTGAAACCAATAAATTTGGATTCGTTAAAATTTTCGGGTATCTTGCGTGTCTTAATCGCATACACCGTGCATATCGTAATGAGTATCATGTTATATAGCTGGGAGAAAAGGAAGGACATGTCCTGTATTTTGCATTTTAAAATCACCTCGGCACGATCGGGATAATAAAATCTAGTCCCCGGTGGCTCCACAATCATCCAAATCATCGTAATTACAACTTGTATTGCTAAGAAGATAAACGTTATTTTAAAACATACAATAGCAGTAAATTTAATTATTAATTTACAACTTAAAACCAAAATAATTAAACAAAAAGAGTTTTAAATTGTTGTATGTGTTATACTTTCATCTAAATGTTTTATTTAAATATTTAAATACCTACCGATTAGGGAAGTTGTAATCACCACCTGCGACTGCGGACTGATATACTTGAGACGTTGCGCCGATTTTGACGCCGAATGGAAAATTCGCGATATACGATTTGTTTTTGTTAGCAGAGCGCTATAAATAATTGAGAAGCCAACGCCTATTCCAAACCTCTGAAGGACACAGGATCCAATTGTTGGCTTCGCAATCAGGGCAAATGTGTTGCAATAACAAACTAGGATACCAAATAATAGAGTATAGCTCAGCTCTCGACCTGAGGCACGGACGAGGGGCGTATCGTGATTCTTGGCAAACAGCACAATAACTACAACGGTCATCGTGATGCCGAGTATCGCGATCGCAAATGGCACTAAAGAAAAAAGTGAATTCCAGCGCATATACTGGATATTTAGTGCAAAGCAGGACAGCTTGTCGGGATAAGGCCACAGGCCTGGACCACAATCTCTGCATGTAAACTCATCGTAGACATACTCGTATGTCTCGCAACTGTCACAGATCCAGCAACAGGTGTCACCCTGTAAATATAATTTATTTATATGTAAATAGTTTTTATATAGAAATTACAATTACAATTATTTTAATGACCTGTTGTTTTTTAATCATTCCTGCCTCGCAGGGTAGTGAACATGCGGAGGTCGGCGTTTCTTGTTCCTTGTTCCACACAACAGTTTCCAAATTGAGTTCCAGATAATTAAACCATTTTCCAATCACCTAAAAGAAAAATTAATATGTATTTTACAAATATATTAATAATAATATATGTAATAATTTTTGAACAAGCTTTTTTATATTTATAGTTCACAGAAGAGAGCAAACGTTAATATCTAGTACCTTATACTGGTATCCCGAGGAATTATCAAGACGCTGATAGTTTAAAATATCATATCTGGCCAGACCATCGCCCTGTCGATCAAATTTCACCTCACTGCCAGCCAAATCTAAACAGAGCATGTAATTTGTTAGTCATTAATACAGAGATTACATTATGTATTTGATTAGATACTGTACCCACAAAGGAGACGTTTAGCAAGTAATTATTGTAAAAATCCTTGCCATCGTAGCTGGCCATATCGGGACAGGCTTGCGAGTGTCTATCCACTGGTTTTCGATACCAAACCGATTCGCTGTGCTGATAATGCTTCTGCTGGCCAAGATTTTGATCATTTTGGGTGCACAAATCGTTGTGCAAATTGTGCAGGGCATGGGCGAAGGCGTAAACAGCGTCTACAACGAATTGCGTCTTTGATTCCTGCTCATATCTTAAGAATAAAAAAGATATTTATTTACTTGATGTCAACAAAACTGATTAGATTCAATTTACAATAAAATCAAAAATTACATTTAAATTATAAAATATCTAGAGATATTTACCGAATATTTGTGGAACAAAAATTAATAATTATTAATAATATTAGTTAATACATACATGCAACTCTACGGTCTTTTTAAAATAAACTCACCCGACTTTCTCCGAGAGCCTTAAACTATCATCGCAAATGGTTTTTTCCTTTTCGTTGCTAGCCTGTGAATGACCATCTTCGTCTATTGCTAACTTGGCGTCCACTGAGCCCAAAGATATGACACAATTGAAGGTATCCTCCCAGTACTCGGCGAACCAGGGATTGCGCTGATTGGACTTTGGCGTCAATTGCATCATATATCGATCAAAGTCTTCAATTATTTCCGATTGCAACTCAACAGTGATGGCGCCCTCGGCAATCTCCTCCAATCCCTCGAGCAGCTTCTGTTGTTTGCCCCAGCCATCACTGGCCACCCAATGAAATGGCTGCGAAAGATTAGCACGCTTTGCTGCTAGCAGTATGCGACGTGCATCCTCTGCTCTAGTGAATAAAATGACACCTCGAGCATTTGGCTTCTTGAGCAGTTTACTGATAATCGAATCGAAGATTTTGTCATCGGATGCACTGGGTACCTTTTCGGCGGCGGCAATGCAAACGTGTCGTTCGGTTGCCTCCTTGTGAAAGGCCTCTATGCCATATTCGCCGTAGGAGCCCTCCGAGTGAATCGTGGACACATAGGACCAATTCAGGTTCTTGATAATGTCCACCAAGGCGACCGATTGAAATGTATCTGGCGGCACGGTACGTGCAAATAAATCGAAACGTGATTTATCGGACAGCGTTTTGGCCGTCGAAGCTGGCGAAATTTGCGGTATATGGAAGAGTCTCAAGAGATTGGCCACCTGCAAGGATACCGAACTGTACGAGCCACCAATAACACCAAAAACGGGGCCAGATGATGCATTCTTGCGCAGCTGTGGAGTCGATGTGTCTAAGCATTCGAAGACGGATGTGTCCAAATTATTAAGGGAGGCACGCACAAATTGCAGAGACTGATTAAGAGCATAGGTATCCCGTGAGCAGGTGTCCAGGATATGAACACCTATCGTTATGCCTGGCAGTAAATTTGTGTCATTGTTCACCCGGTCGATGGCATACAGCATCGCCTCCAGTCGCTGAACACCCCGATTATAGACCTTAGGACCGCACGGCGGGGCACCCTCACCTTTTTCGTGCACGGGAAACAGGCCGCCCAGTACTATATCGCCGGGCAGGGAGACGGACACCGTATCATAGGACTGCGATGAGCCAGCATCAGCCATTTGGGGTAGACAGCTCCAGAGAGTCACCATCATCAACATGGGAATTATTGATTTATTAATGCCATAGTTATTGAAGTTGGTTTTGAACGCTTCCCGCATTTTGTTAAATTTGTCAAATTTGTTAGTTGCACATTTATCTCAAAAAATTTTTCCATGCACATAAATGTATTTTACACTCATTTGAATTTCGTTTCTTTGGTAACCTTTTGAGCTGAGACTCTCTTGGTTTTTAAGCCGTCCATGGTCATTCTAAATAATCTGCAATGGAATCACGTTAGAAGATTAAAAGATTTTATTTTTGATATGTAAACCTATTAAAATACAGTTTCATCATTAATTTATTAAAAATAAAATATATTGTTCTACATAATCTTCAAGAATTTTTAATTATTTATTAATTAAATTAAAATGATATTTAATATTCATTTATTGGCATTTCGAATATTTAAAAAACATTAATGTTATTTTTATAAATTATGATATGTATATTATTATTATTATTAGGATTTTTACTATATAAAACAAAATTAAAATCATTTTAATTGTTAGAGATACTCGAGCAACTTAAGATGGCTAAGAAAAGTCATCTGTTGGAAAGGATGCGCTTAAATTACTATTCTCTTCAACCAATTTAGAGAGGGTATAGAAATAGAGAGAGCAAGAGAAAGAGAACAGTGATAGAGAGAAAGTAAGAGACAGAGGCACAGAGCTGGCGAATGCGGGAGGTATGAAAAGAGAATCCAAAGTAGGGATGCTTTCCACGAGAAAATGTTGTCCTATCTTAAAATTCATGCAGAGCCAGAACCCTAATATATACACATATATTTGTGCGTGTGTGTGTATTCAATTGTACTTGAGTGTGTGTGTGTGGAAAGTAACAATGGCGACCCAGAAAAAGCTTCGATGCAAGAACTTTACCATAAGTACTAACACAAGAATGGTACCGATGATGATGATGGCAATGGCGACGCACAGGACCGAAATCAGCAAGCATTACAAATATGTATACATATATATTAAAATATATATATATTTATGTATATATATATATATTTTTAATTTGCTTATATTATATACCCACATTAATAATTTAGAGTATAAGTATGTGCGTATAGATAGGTACAAAAGACTTGTTCAATTTTCGAAGCCCGACAAAACTTGAATAGATGTATATATATATTTTTTTAAATTGACTTTTAAGCAACTGGGTGTGTGTTAAGACACACATAAATACAGCAATAGCTAGGCATACACACCGAGATTTATGTTTAATGTATCCTATACCCATATATATATGAGACATAACAACGAGTACTTACTTACACATACATATTTATATAAGTCCGCATTGCAATCGTTCATTTAAGTATGATAGAAAATTAAAAAAAGCTATGCATTTACATACCAACATTGAATTGTAAAGTTGTATTTATAGAATCCTTAATTAAATTCACGTTTTTTTTTTTTAAATTATTAGCCACGAGCGAGGAGCGCGCACATCTGTCAGTAGCATTAACTGTAGATAAACTGATTCACTCATGATAAGCCCAAGCAGCAGTTCTTGTACAAGCAGCAGCAACAACGACCACGAAAAAGAACAACAGCAACAGCAGCAGCAACAACACCCACAACAGCCATCTAACTGTCCATCTCTCCTTGAATGGCCATTTTTCGGGAGCGCAAGCATCGCTGCAGCAGTAGTCGCAGCGGATCTCAAAGAGTAAACGACAACCATTAAAACTAGTAGCTAAAAAGAATGAAACAACTTTAAGAACTCTTACCTCCTCCATATATAAATCAGAGGTCCATCCTGCAGCATTACTTAAGAGCGCCAAAAAAGCTGACTAAAGCTCAAATCTTCAAGCTTTTGCATGCTCTCTTTAGACGCTCCCGATTTTTTTGACCACGCAAATGCAATGTGTTTGTATGTTCATTTGCACATGTAGTTGTTATGGCATCACCTCATTTTATTAATATTTTTTGTTTTTTAATTTAAACTAAATTTTAAATTGCATTTATAATTTAATATCATCAATTTCAATTTACAGTCTGGTATAAAACTTTAAACATTGCTAATTTTGAATTTAATTTTGTATTTGTATTTACTTTGTGTCGTCTGACTTTAGTTGTCATTAAACTTAAGTATATATATTATGATATAATAGTTTAATAATATTAACAAGTTTTTTAATTGTAAACCTCGCCGACTATATAGAAGTAATTAATAATTAATTTGGTAACTGGAATCATGTTTCGTTTACTGCTTTGTCTTATCTGGTGAATTTAATTGATTCTTGAGATTAAATCTTGTTTTTCACTTCACGAAAAATGAATAATTTCACAATTTAGATTTAAATTTATTTATTTGAATATTTTCCATATATTCGATATAAATAAATCTATTTTCAGCACTATTTTCTATTGTTTATCGTCGCAGTTATATTCGATTTTTATAATTATTCAGATCTTAATTTACTTAAAATGAAAATGTTTTTTTTTTAGTTATTATTTATTTTATTTTATTATATTACTTAAATTTACTTTCTGGGGGGATAATCATTAGCAGACTTAGCAGTGTGCTTAGAAGAATATGTTAAAAATATTAAAATATAAATACTAAAAACAATAATGTTTCAAATCGACAACCAACCATGTGCAAAGCTATGTTTTTTAATTTTTTTATCAGAGAGTTGGTCATAAACAAACTTTTTTTTTTTGCTTTTAAACCATGTTTTGGATATCTTACTTATAGTTAACTTCCAAATAAATCTACAAAACTAACAATGAAGAAATAAACTATTTATAAAAATTACACGACAAATCGATTTAGGAAGACATCAACAATGTGATGAAATGGTGTGCTATATAGATATATCGATGTACATCGATATACAATGTTACCATTCCTAAGCAGCACATTGCATGTGGAATGAAATTGATATAAAATTTGTATTTGGAAATAAACATAAAGAAAGTCAAGTATAACTAAGTTAGTGTGCAAGTATACACTTAAAGTGCGACAACTGTTTTCTGTTTGTATTGTATATAATTGCTAGATAATAAATAATATATATATATATATATATATATATATATATATATATATTTGCTGGTCTCGAATGCTCCAGGTAAAATAATGTTGAGAATGAGAACGAGACGGAGTTCAACTAAAAATTACATGATGACATCTACTACTACAATGCAATCTGGCATTGTTTTTGACGTTGCCGTTGACGTTGTTTGTGTTTTACATATTAAATATATAGAGAAATACGTGTACGATGTATGTATTTCTCAATTAATTGTTGTAGATGTAAAAATATAAGTTAATGCAGATTTTTTTGTGCACACATTTTCTTTGTGCACGAGTCGAGGCGAGTCGTTCGCTCGGTCGGTCGGTTGGTTGGTCATTCTCTCCCTTACCCTCTACGGTCGGTCGGTACGCTCGCATTCGCTCTTGCTCGCTGGCAAATACGACGTCAACGTCGCAACGTCGGCAAATGGTTGATTAAAGCATGATTAAAAAAAATGATATTGAGGCTTGCATCTGTTTAATAATCGAATTAATAAAATAAAAATAAATAGACAAAATAAATATTTAATATTTATATAAACATATATGGGTAATAAACATATGCATGCATTTGAAAATTAGAGTTTAGAAAGCAAATGTATGCGACTATTATGCGTCATATGATTGATATGTGTTATTATAAAACATATGTTACTGGTTTTTAAGTTTTTTATATTTTGTATGGTTTTACCTTGCAGGTTGCGTTTTTGTTTACCACTTACAAGAATTGCTACGCGGACATTTTTTTATACAATAGAACTAAATTTTTGCAGGTAAGAAAGCCTACCAACGCTTCCAACATTCTCAACATTCAAAGTTTTCACAGAAGAACAATCCGATGGTTGTGTGACGGATTGGAATCGGGTCAAAATACGCCCAAAACGGAGATTCGTCAACGAAACGGGGAAAAATCAACCGTTTAACGTTTGACAAACGCTTAACCGTAAACAATATCGGTAGTTTCGTAATGCAACCAGCTGCTTCAGCACTATCAACACAAGCTGATATCGCTAAAATCATGCAGCCCCAAAATTTGGTATGTTTCTACTTTTTTCTTTATATTTCATTCAAGTTTCTATCAATAGTATTCGGTTTTTCGAATGTCAAATATGTACTTAAAAAGTTTTGTTTAATTTCATTTTAATTAGATGTTTAAGCATAAAATACTTTATAATATACCTTTGTTTGTTATCCAAATTCAATTAAAATATTTGCACACATTTAACATAAATGATAGGGCGAAGCAAGTTTTTGATTGCAGTTTTATAATTTACTCAACTCACTTATTATTGAGTTATAGTTTGTAAATTATTGATTTTCATTTTAGTCGCTAATTTCGTTTTTCGCTTTTGTATTCTATTTCGGCCAAAGTTAAAATTTTGTGCTAAATTTAACCGGCAAAAAACAAAACTCTTCCTACTTTTTTGCAATCTGTTTGTAGATTTTGCCTTCGAATAAAAAGAGCAAAAAATATGTTTCGCAAGCGCCGCCAACGAAGCAGCAACTGTCGCTGACACAACACAGCACTACACAGCCGCAGTTTCAGATAAACAAGGCCTACAACGTTGTCTCCATACTAAAAACAGCAACATCAGCCACCCAACAACAACACCAGCAACAGTCTTCGACACACATGCAGCAGCCACATCATCAGCAACAGTCGCAAACACAACAAAGCTATGCTAATGTTGTAAATCGAACGCAAGCTATATCAGCTACATGCCAACAGCAGCAACAGCAACAATCGACTGTCATTTGCAGCGGTGGTAACATATTGACAGTAAGCAGTTGTCAATTAAATACGGGTGATTTGAGCTCTGCTGCCATCTATAATCTAACAGGACACCGGCCTCAATTGACTGCTAGCATCGACTCCAATTGTCGATACTTGGGAACGGAGTTGTCGTCGAAAGGTGTTACAGTTTCCAATAATGGTACACAAGTCGGAACCCGTGGTGGTACCGCCGCAAATAGCAACAGTGCCAGCAGCAGCACTAGCTGTGCCAGCAATAATCAGAGCCTCGTGACGCTTACATTGGGCTCGAGCAGTGGTCCCTATATGCACGAGAAGAGCTTGTTGGGGGGCGTTGGTGTTGGCGTTGGCGTCACTTGTATCGATAGTAGAAAATACGACTTTAAAAATAATAATCTACTGTCAAACAGCAGCTTCCAAGCAGCCCAAGAGGTAAAAACCAACTAACCACAAAAACAGCTCGCGAAAACAATTTAAAGTTTAAAGAAATTGTCCGAATATCCAGCTGTGGTCAAAATAATAGTAATAAAAAATACCTAAAATATAATCAAATGTTATACAAATTTGATTTAAACACAAGTAAAAAGAGAAATATATTTACACATTAAAAGTTGATATACCTGTTATATTTACGAACAAAAAACAATTAAAGTCTCTAAATTTATAATTATTTTGACAGCAAAGGCAAATCTAAAACAAGAGAAACTTGAACAATTATAGACTAACACTTAGACTTAAAACTGAGATGGATAATTTTCGCATAAGTCGAAGGTATTTGTAATTTAT
Source organism: Drosophila dives (assembly GCA_035042365.1). Lineage (NCBI taxonomy): Eukaryota > Metazoa > Arthropoda > Insecta > Diptera > Drosophilidae > Drosophila > Drosophila dives. The sequence continues at coordinate 887,527 of JAWNLJ010000333.1, read as the reverse complement.
TTTAATATAGGTTTGTGGATTTTTTCAGTATGTGTCATCGGGGAACAACAGTACTGGTAACACCCGTTCAAATCAACAGAGTGGAATATTTCGTGGACCTCCGCCGACTGCGAATGCGCCACGTGGCACGGGTGCTGGAGGACCCCGCCATCTGCACATGCCGGCAATGTATCCAAATGTGGTGCTGCAACAGTACTCACAATTTGCTCAGCGACAACCGACGTTCCAAACGCCACACATACAATATGGACCCGCGCCAATTCCCTACTATCCTTATCAATATCTGCCATCGCTGCAGCAACAGCAGCCGCAGCCGCCACCGCATTCGCGCACCGGTGTTGCCACAAACGCTAGCGTCAACATCGGTGGCAACACCATGCCCGTGCAGACCGGCCCAAATGGACCGCTGGCTGGTCCCGGGGCAACAACGCCCCAACTACAGCTGCTAACAGGCAGTGTTCAAACCGGCGCGAATACCGTGATTGGCGTTGGCGCCACTGGTAGCGGGCAGGTCGGTGTACCTCCAATGGTTAGTGTTTTGCCACCGAATGTGGCACAACAACCGGTGCAAGTGGGGGCGCCGGCGAATAGACGTCGCCATCAGCACCGTTTGCAGATCATTCATCCCGAAACGAAAAAAAATATTCTCGATGACCTGGATAAGGTAAGTTTATTGCTGTTTACATAAATACAATTAATAAATCGATTGTTATCGATATAAAGAGCAATTCAAATGTGGATCATGAGTACCAGGATCAACAAGGAGGTGCTGTTGTTGCAACGACAATAACTACAACAACTTCCGCCGTCGTTCAAACCAACCAAGATGTTTCAATCTGCATTTCACAGCCAGATGCTGACATCTGTTTAGCGAATAACATGTTAATTCAAAGCCCGGACTCAAGGGCCAATGTCCAGTACAAATTAGGTATATTAATTAGCATCCAAAGTGTATATTAAAATAATAATAAGTTAATAAATTTAATTATTTGTCACAATTTGTATTTAGATCAAATTCCTACTCACCGGCCAGATATTATAATGGGTCAGACCCCCGTGGTCTCAGCAATGGACGCCCCATCTGTAGAAATATTGCCGACGCATCAGAAGACCAAGAGTAAAAAGTAAGTAACACAATCAATATTTAATTTGCGTATTTATCTTTTATTTTTTCGTTCTTACCTTAATTAGAATTTCTATAGTTTCTCCAAGAGATGGCTCTGATCCATCTTCAGCTTTTTCATCTGGTAAGTATTGTATAAAATAATACTGGGGTGAATATTATTACTTTATTCTGTTATCAATCTCCTTGCTAAAAATGAAAGAAAAAAATATGCATATTTAAAATAAGTTTATTTTCATTTATTATTTCGCATACTGCACTGAAATAGGCAACGTTATACGAGGCACCCAAAATCAAAATAATAATATGAAAAATATAAAGTTTTGTTCAAAATTTCTATTGAAATATGCATTTTATAGAAGACTTTGCTGGATTGCCATGCAGCTGCTGCGTTGTAATTTTTAAGAAATCCATTCGATTAAAACAGTTGGTGTGTGTGTATGTGTATGTGTACGAGTGCGTGTACACATTGCGTTTTCGCTTGTCTGCTAATCTACGAATGTGTTGATGAAGTGTACTGGCCATAAGACGTATTATGTATTTTGTCAAACTCGATCCACGTGCTTGTCAATTTTAGATTAAAAATGAACCGTTCATTTACTCCCTCTCAATTGTCTGGTTGGCTCTCTCACAAGTTGTGAATGATCACATCACATTGCTGAGCTTCATGCGTGTGATATATGTATTTAAATCGAACCATGCAAACACGTGTTCCTACATTGTCTTCTGTGTCTGTATATGGATATATTAAGCATGTGTGCGTCATAGAGAGAGAAATTCAGAGCGCGCGTGTGTGCAAACAGTTTCACTTTTTTTTTAGCACTGCTGTGACTTTTGTTGTTTGACGCTGCCTTTCGGCTGGCGTTAGTTGCTTGTGCGTATTTCTGTTTGCCTCGTCTGAGAAGCGATTTCATTTACGGACGCTGCTCGCTGTTCGATCGATGCTCGATGTTTAAACGTTGCTAGCCTCTCGATGCGTTCATTTTTTGGTTGTTGTGTTAGTGTTAGTGCGATGTTTGGTGCGATTCGATATCGTTTCTCTGTGTATGTGTGTGTGTATATATCTATCTATAGCGCTAGGCAACAAAGCGATAATTGCACTGACAACTCTTCAGATAAAAATTGAAAGAAGAGTCGAAGAAATATTATATATGCACACGTACATTTTGAAATATTTTGAAAAAAAAAGTGCAATGTTCTGACACCACTTCTGGGTTAAAAACTGTTCAACAAGAATCATAACTTAAAAACAGATAAGTTAATTAATATCCGAAAAATATATATATACATATATATATGCGTATATACATTTTGTTGTACATATATTTCGAAATAATGCAAAGAATTTGGCATTTAATAAAATATATATTGACAGTTTCCATTTAACTGTCAACCTCTATATTGGACTGTTTATTAACGTACATAATTAAGGCATTAAGGAATCTTATAGGTCTGTATAATTCTTCAAGGTGTTCCTAAATATAAAAATAAAAACATAACAATTCAAATTCAATACGAAAGCGATAACTGCTGATAAACTAATATCTAATATCGATGAGTAGGCTAACGGTTATTAATAGATAACCAATTTTAAACGACATTTTAAAATCTTATAAATAGTTTACCAATTTAAAACGACAACTCCCAGACGTTAGTATCCCTCTTATATTAGCTATAATGTGTGTATAACTAATCTTGATTTTCTATTAAAAGTAGTCATACTGGATGATGCAGCACCAGCGAAAACAAACGTTAAAGCGACTGTCGAGATTAATCAACAGATAAAGACGGACTCTGTGCTTCAGCAAAAAAATCAGTTAAACTTGGGACATCCACAAGCGATGCAGCAACAGTCACAGATAAACCCACAGATACAGCCACAGGTGCAGCAACAGATACAGCAGCAACATTCTCAGTACATGGGGAATGTGATAACTTCATCGCCTGAATTTCAGCACGCTTCGAATGACGCAGTTGTGTCCACGTCGCAGAGTGAATTATTCACAAATTCTCCACTGCAAAATATCGAGGCTGAGTCAGAGACAACCATAGATATTGCAAAGGTTGCCACAGCAGAAAAAATCCAAACCAATATAGAAGTCTCATCCGATGCCGTATCGGTTGATAGGCAATTAGTGGATGAAAGCATTGAAATTGAGGAAACAGAGTCGCCTGCGACTGTTGCACATACACCAACAGCACAGAGCACACACAAGAGCCCCCCAGATGAGACTGATCGAGCCGGGAACCCACAATTGGATGATGAATATATAAAGGTTAGCGATAATGTTGATATCGCAGTAGGTAACACCATGCAAACTAAACAACTGGCTACAGAAAACGTAATGGATGGCACACAACAGGAAAAAGAACAAGAGCTGGAGGTCAAGGAAGCAGAGCAAGATGGAGCGGAGCCTAGATTGGAGACAGTTGAACAAACTATCGCCGAACCACCAATTGCTGCCATAGAAGCAGATCCGATCTCATCGTTGATCAATTACAACGATGGTCAATGGTCGCCGAGTAATCCGAGTGGGAAGAAGCAATATGATCGCGAGCAATTGTTGCAGTTGCGCGAAGCAAAAGCATCTCGCGTACAACCTGTGGTGAAAAATGTAGCGATCTTGCCACAACCGAATCTGATGCCAACATTTATGCGCAACAACAACAACAATAATAATAAGCGTGTGCAGTCGATGGTGGGTATGATTGGTAATCGCAACAGTGATGCGTCCAGCAATTTCGTCGGCAAACAGGTGTCCATGTCCGGAGTGCAGGGCGGTGGCCGTAGCAGCATGAAGGGCATGATCCATGTCAATCTATCACTCAACCAGGACGTCAAACTTAACGAGACGGAGAACGCGTGGCGACCTAGAATGACTAACAGAGTGGAAGCTGAAGCCAGTTCCGACGGCAAGTCCTTCCACGAGAAAGATGAACTTGTGCGTCGCGTGCGTGGAATTTTAAATAAACTAACGCCAGAGAGATTTGATACACTCGTTGCGGAGATAGTCAAACTGAAGATAGATACGCCGGATAAGATGGATGAAGTGATTGTACTTGTCTTCGAGAAGGCGATCGATGAGCCAAATTTCTCCGTTTCCTATGCGCGACTGTGCCATCGTCTGATTAGTGAGGTAAAGACACGAGATGAACGCATGGAGAGTGGCACCAAATCCAATCTGCAACACTTTCGCAATGCGCTCCTCGACAAAACGGAGAAGGAGTTTACTCAGAATGTGTCCCAAGGCGCAGCGAAGGAAAAGAAACTGCAGCCCATTGTAGAGAAAATCAAAAAATGTACGGATACCAATGAAAAAGCGGAAATCGAAGCTCTCCTCGAGGAGGAGGAGCGTAAGATACGTCGTCGCTCTGGCGGCACAGTGCGATTCATAGGCGAACTCTTTAAAATATCCATGTTAACTGGTAAAATCATTTACTCTTGCATCGATACACTGCTGAATCCGCATTCAGAGGACATGCTTGAATGCCTGTGTAAGCTGCTCACAACAGTGGGTGCAAAGTTCGAGCAGACCCCAGTAAATACCAAGGATCCGGGTCGCTGCTACTCACTGGAGAAGTCCATAACCCGCATGCAGGCGATTGCCTCGCGAACTGACAAGGACGGTGCTAAGGTCAGTTCTCGTGTCCGATTCATGTTGCAGGATGTCATCGATTTGCGAAAGAACAAGTGGCAATCGGCGCGCAATGAGGCGCCGAAGACAATGGGTCAGATCGAGAAGGAGGCCAAAAATGAGCAGCTGTCAGCGCAATATATGAACTATAGCGGCTCCCTGTCCACCTCCACTCCTAATGGTCCGCAGTCGGGTGCCGGCAAGCGGGATGAACGCAGTGGCGGCACTCGCTATGGTGATTCTCGTACAGCCGGCTACGGTGGTAGTCACAGTCAGCGCGGCGATGGCGGCAACAATATGCGGCACCAGCAACCGAACAGCGGCGGCAGTGGCAACAGCGGCAACAGTGGCAACGGCCCCAGCACCAACTCTAATGGCAACCATGACGATAACACGTGGCACGTTCAGACCAGCAAAGGCAGCCGCTCCCAGGCGGTGGACACCAATAAACTAGAGGGTTTGGTAAGCTGTTACTCATCTCTATATTGTCATTTACTTATTTATATTTATTTGTATCCATAGACTTTACAGCTCAATCAGAATTTTGATACTAAAAAGATGGGCGGACTTAATCAATTTATTTGGAATACTAGACAATCCTCGACGCCGACGACAACACCTTCCAATTCATTTGCCGCGCTCTCATCTTTAATGGATAAAAACAGCACCGATCGGGATCGGGATCGTGATCGTGATCGCAGTGGTCCCCGCAACAAGAGCTCATTTAACAAGGGCTCCATGGAACGTGATCGTTATGGTGATCGAGGTGAGTAAATGTGATATTTATGTGTGAATAAACTTAATATCATAACTTAAAAAATAGGCATGCATTCACGAACGGGATCGTCGCAGGGATCGCGCGAGAACTCCTCGTCACGCGCTGGTCAAAATCAACAGGGTCGCGGCATGATGAACGCTTCACTACAAAAATCTGCTAGTCACTCAAAATACACGCAACAGGCGCCGTCAAGTCGACATTCTAGCAAGGTAAGTATCTATAAAATATATTTATATATAAGAATTAATGTTCTTAATAGTCTAATTCCTTACAGGCTATGGGTTCATCGATGAGCAGCTCGGCCGCTGGTGTTGGCGGCATTTACCGAGGCGGCGATCAGCAGCAGCAGCCGCCATCCATCTCTGCCACACAGCCTACCAAAGGCTCAGTGCCACAGGCCGTGTTTATCAAGCCGCAAGATAATGATATCAAGCTGTTTAAGACGATCGTCACGGATATTATTGATCTGGCGGCGGCCTCGAAATCTGTCACTCCAACCGCTGTTGAATGTATCAAGCGGATACCGGAGTCACAGCTTTGCGGCTTCTTGTTCTATATATTAACTGATTATTTGCATTTATCGAAGGTGGGCAAACAGTACAGGAGATACCTGGCAATCACAATTGCCGATCTCATACAGCAGAACTACATGTCTGTGGATCACTTTAAGCTGGCGTACAAGGAGTTTAGCGAATTTGCCAACGACTTAATAGTTGATATTCCTGAATTATGGCTTTATATTTTCCAATTTGCTGGTATATACATATTCTATATTTATTTTTTATCCGATACTTTCCGACATACTAAAAACGTTTATAATATATTTTGCTTAGGTCCATTAATAGTCAAGAAAGTGTTGACTGTATCAGACTTGTGGAACAAAAATTTAAGAGACAACAACATGGGTAAAATGTTCCTCAAAAACTACTTGACATATTGTACTAGGGAAGTTGGACCGAGCTTTACTCGCAGCATGTGGAAGAAATTTAACATGCAATGGTCTGATTTTATGCCCGAAAGCGAAGCTATTGTCTTTATTGAACGGAATGTAAGTTCTCAATATGTTTTTGACTTTCTCTATATTATTATCTATATATATATTTTCCAGAAATTAGAGTATGTGGAGAATGAGTCAAAGGCTCCAGTGATTGTAGACCGCTCGACGCACGAAAAGCTTGAAAACAATGTAATAGATCATGTTGAGCACCTGCTAAAGGAAGGAGCAACTGCAGATTCAATAATTGATTACTGCAATGTAAGGATATGTCAAATACGTTACTTTTATTTCAAAGTTTAAATATTTAATATAATTTGCAGGGCAATATTGAGATGGCCGATAAGCTGTTTATAAGAGGGCTGACAACAACCTTAAGCAACTTCGCAATTGTCTACGAGGATAATAGCTATAAGCTGGAACTGGAACTTTTTCAGAAGTTTTGCATACCAGTTTTTCTGCGCTACATTGATTCCAATGAAGACCTTCAACTCGAGTGTTTGTATGCAGTACAACTACTTGTCCACAGCTTGGAACATCCAAGAGGTTTGTCATTTGTCAACAAATAATGCATAATAATAAATTTTACTTACTCTAGGGTTGTTGAATGAACTCTTCGGTGAGCTTTACGATGGCTTTGTAATACATAAAGAGTCACTCTACAAGTGGCGCCATTCAAAGGATCAGTCAGCTGGCAAAGGTATAGTTTTTAATTAAACTGATTACTCATTTAAATGATGCATTTATTCTTTTTTAATACAGGTGTGGCTGTGAAGAGTCTTTATACCTTCTTTAACTCATTAAATGATGATGCCAATTAATTCGTCATTATACTCGTAGAGCTGACGGAAATAGCGAGTTAGGGCAAAGGAAAACAACACAACTTATTAAAAACAAAATAAAACAAAACAGAATACACTTTGAAGCAGAAGAAATATACTTTCATATATAATAAGAAAGAAGTTTAAAATTGGGTGTTAGAACCAGAAAAAATATATTCTACTACAATATATGTATGCATATAAGCTACTTTGTGCGATCTTATAGTACGATATATATGCAATAATAAGTTAGTATATAAACAACTGTGTATGCATGTATGTACTATGAAATAAAGCCAACCTGAAGGAAATTTCTAGTTGTAATTGCTTGCTGTCAATGCTAATATTATTGAGAAGATCGCTTAAAAATGATTCGGGTGACAGCGCAGCTATGAAGAATTAGTTTCTCAATAAAAGAAAATGGGGAATGGATAACAAAAAAATGCAAAAATGGAGTGTCGCATCAAGGCAAAACAAACACGATTCAAAAACAAGAAATTCAATCCCTACATTAAGAAATCTAATAAAATTTTATAGACTTAATTGCCTAATCGTTTATATTTGTATCTCTAAGAGATTTGTAATTTAAAGGTGAACTGATAAACACCTTTTAAATATAATGTTTTTAACATTGATCAAAAACAATTATAGCTATTGTCGCATTCGTGTTTTATTTTGATTTAACTTAACCTTATGGAGCATTCAGAAAAACATCATCGAGACCAGCGACCAGAAGACAACTTTCAAGGCCTCAAAGAGCACTTCATTATTTCACTGCCATTGTCTGCTTAGTGCTGTAAGCCAAGAATTAAATTCAAAGACCGAAAAAGGCTAATCGTGATCTAGGTTAAAAATGCTTTATTTGCAGCTATTTAATTATCATAAATTGATTTTTAATAATATTATAACAGGTATATAACAAATATGTAATTTCAAGGTGGGTTGAATTTTCGATTTTACGTTTCTTAAACTCAGTTTCATCAAATATTAATTTTTATTTTATTGTTTAACTCTTAATTTGTAATCTCATTTTTATATGTTTGCACTATTCATCTTAGTAGACGCTTGTTCCGGCAATGGTTGGCTAATTTCTTTACAGTTACTATTAATTTGTTCGATATATTTATTCTCTAATTGCCTTTTCTAATTTACAAATATATTATAACCTACAGCCTATCATTCTATATAGTTTCGGTTTAAACTATATTTATTTAAGATTAACATCTCATTTTCACATTTTGATTTTCTTTTATTATAAAAGAAACAACAATTCGCAATTTAAGTAACTTGTAACAATGTCGTTTTACGAGTTAATGTTAGAATCTAATAATAACAATTAACTTTTTTATTTACATGTATTTCAGTATGTGGTTAATTTATTTCGCTTGCGTGAAATGTTTGTCATTCTTCATACACGTATTTTGAGTTATACTTATTTTCATATTATTTAAGCTAATCAATTATGTGTTCATATATGCAAAAAACCCTTTAACATATGAATCAAGTAGTACCTTTCCATTGCAGCAAAGAGTATAATATTGTTGTGCAATGCCTTATTTATAAATGAAAAACATCTAATCTTACTAAATCCAACTGCAATCCCACAGCAAGAGGCCCCGCTCAATGAAACGGCCAAATATATGCCAATCTTACTAACTGCATAATCTAAAGGGGCTATTTTTCACCTGTGATTTTGCTCTCATTACAGATTAGAGTATTGTGCTAAATTCTCCTAATTTCCTATTGGTTTCTACTAATTTTGTAGTACAGAGATGCAATTAAATAAATATAGAAATTTAGAGACAATTCGTATTTTTTCTACTATTTTGACAGTACACTGAGAACATTACGTTAGCTTTACCATTTATCGCATATGGCAGGCCAGAAATACCAATTAACCTTAGTTAATTGTGAACTACACCAAAAAAATTGATATACAACCGATAAAATAAATAGGCTCGATTGTATGTACATTCAATTTTTTCTAGTATTATTTGCTAGTACAATTATGAGCTTGAAACTAAACTGACAACTGATATTACAACATTTAAGATAAGCGCAGCTTTCAATCAATGTCCTCTTTTTCTAGTTTTGTTTTGTTATCCATAATTGTCTGTTGACTTTCAAGCTCTGATTACAAAGGCATAGGGAGCGATATAAAGATGTGTTTGTGTAAAATATGCACAAATAAAAGCCATATGCTAATCTATTTGTGTGCGTTTATCAATTTCTTAAAGTTTTCTTATATATTTATATATATATATATATATATGTATATATATATGTGTTACAAATATTTCAACAAATATATATATTTAATATATATATATATACTGCAAATTGTGCGATGTTAGAGTCCTTGTAGCCTGTTTAAACTCTACTAAACATTTTTGTTTCAGAATCATTTTTTAATATGTATATGCATTTACGTGAGCATATGTACGAATTTATTATTATTGTATCCGAGCTCCGATATTAACACCAATATTTATTCTGGCTTCAGGCGGTGCCATTGTACAACAGTTTGTTTGGGTTTCGATATCATATCCTGCCAATGTTTCGTCTCAGAGGCACCCGAACCGTTTTTACCTATGAGAAGAATTATTGTATATTCTCCATCATCTGTTTTTCTCTGAAATCAATAGCGCAATTTTATACCAATTTTCACTTACCAGCCAACAATATTCTGCCGATCAGCTCGTTTCGTCCAATATTATCAAAATCCATAACCATGACATCCAGAGAACATTCTCGTATCTTTTCCCAGGGAACGTTAAAACTAAATGATTCATTGAAAACTGGATTTAAAGTACAGGTAAAAATAGGCGTTTTTCTCTTTTCTACACGCTTATCTCCAAATTGTAGCCAAACCTTCACATAAGGATCTGTAATATAGTTATTAATTTGTATAATAATGGGGGAAGTCCTATCTTTTTCGTAAAATAAAGTAATTAACTAAAAGTCTTTGGCCGGCCCAATATACCTGATTTTCCATTAATATCCTTAGCTTTTAAATTTCGTGCTTTAATCAATGTCAATGTTAAAATTGAATTTGAAGGATGATAGCATAGCGAAGACAATAGTTCGCCGCATTTATCCTTTGCCGGGGGCTTCAAAGCTTTCCAAAATGACTGTTTACTAGCAAAATCAACCTTAGGGCAGATAAGTATTTAAGAAATTATATACATACTATATATCAGCATACGACTTTGTTATATTTTAACGCAATTTACCTGACATAGCGGCAAAAATACTTCTCCAATAGAATCATCTCTAGAAAAACGATCGTAATCAAAGACATGCAAATGAAGAACCTAAAAGATTTTTCCCACACATTTGAGTTAATTTCTTATTATGATTTTGTACTATTTGTCAACTTACACGCGACTGAAGCTTTTGAATGGGAAATCCTTCAAAATAAAATGTTTCATTCCAGCGTGGATTCAAGGTTCTACGTTTGATTTTGGTTTCCAAGCGGTGTTTCTTATCTGGCAACAATGTAACTCGCACATAGGGATCAGAAGTGCCGCTTAAATCTTTGGCTGGAAGTTCTTTGCCTTGAAGAACTTTTAAAATTAGGGTCGTATTTTGAAAATCATATTCCAGAGAAAAATGTATTTGTCCAACGTTTTCACTCGGATCATTACTATCGAGGTACATATCAGTCATTGAGATGCTTTTATTCTAGAATATGTGAAATATGCCACTTAATTAAGTTAACAATAAATAATATATATCTTAAATATTCGAAGTCTGCAAATAATTAATGTGAATGCACAGTTGTAAGTCATTTAGATATATAAGCCCTTCCAAATTCTAATCTAATATAAGTTTTTTATCAAGATACGCACCGCGGAATCCTTAGATGTACCATCATTTGCACCGGCCCCTGCAGCAGCACTGCATGGTTTTGTCGGTGTAGACGTTGAGCCGCTCCTATAAGAAGAAGTTTACTTAATATGCGAGAATATTAAATTGATTGGGATTATGGATAGTTGGTATTAGCAATAGTATTATTTTAAATTATAATATAAGTATTAATTTTAATATTATAATAAATAGTCGTACCCAATAAGAGGCGTCCTGAGACTTAGAAAGCCATTCAGTTTTCGATTAATATTATTTTGTAGAGGAGTCGTTATCGCTTGAGCAACTGGCACTTGTGGCTTACTAGGCGGGTTTCCAGTGTCCACAATATCCTGCGTTGCCCTATTGTAAAATATTAAAGCGCATTTTAACTAAATTGTATATGTACGTTTCAATTCCGCTCGATCTGTTCCTCCATTAAAAATCTAAAAACCTATATTAAGTCATATTTCATTAAAATTGAATTCTACAAAAATAAGAACATATTTTTTAGCTTCACATAAGTCATGGTTGTTGCTTAATCTAAATAAAAGTTTAACCTTAATTTGTTTTGAAACTAACCTTAAACTATAGCTGCTAGATTCCTCGTCCTCGTTTGGTTCAATAAACTGTAACTGTGACCTTTTATGCCTCCACCAAAGGTAGCCACCGGCTAAAAAAAGCGCTATTGCAATGATTAGACCCAATATCGCTAGGCAAGCTATTAATATTATGCTCGCCATATCTGAAAATAGGTTCCAAAGCTTTAAAACATTGTAAACATTGTTCTAATATTTACTCATACATATATATGTATATATATATGTGTATATCTAGATATATATATATATATATATATATATATATATATATATATATATATTATTTAGATATAAATATTCATGTGGATATACATACATATGCATATACATGTCTATATAAAAATATACATATACAATATGTGTAAATATATGTGTGTACATATATATATATATATAAATATATGTCAAAGTTGAGCTGTGCTATAACTGTTATGTATGAATATGTAATATTCATAACTGCATTTTTTTTACCTATTTAATGCGTTCACATGTATCATGTAAACGTTTTCGAGAAACAGGATTTACGACTGTACCATTTATACGCATTAGCTCATGGAATAACAATTTAGGCACACATATGGAAACGATAGTTTTATGGTTTTTGTTTAATGTATTTTTTTGTATATTGTTAAAATTTAAACAGTGTTTTCATTTTGGTTTAATCTCCGTTTTTATTTTTATAAAACACTTTACTTCGTGACTTATGTATGTATAAGTAAATGTAACCAAACCGAAGGGGATGACGATGACAGTAACAGAGTGCTGTAAAGAGCAAACTGAAAAAACTGAAAGCTCATCAAACTAATGAGAGTCAGAGTTTATATCAAAAACCACTGTCACATACTGCTGCGGTAAACGCATACACAAACATACACTTATATAAATATAATAGACAGTATCTCAATAGTTACCCAAGTTATAAATGTGCTTAGTGTTATTTAAATTGACCAACTGGTAGAAAGCTATGATTAACTACTGCTATTGTGAATATGACTTACGAATGGGAATGTGTATTTTTCTCTAATATTTAATATAAGAGTTCTGTGTAAAACACATCACTTGAAAGCTCCTATTTTTTGTAAAAGTTTACTGCGCATGCCGCATTATCCTGAATGCTGATTAACCACTCCCGAAACTAGTCGGCATGAAAACAATCTTGATTTGCTATTTATTTCGATTAGTTCTTATGAACTATTGTTATTATTATTATTATTGTAAACAACTTTAAAATTTCATCGTTTTAACTATCAAATCTGTATGTTTTAAAAGTATTGCAATTCCGCTTGAAATTTTAATATTAATTTAATGATTAAATTACACATATTTAATTTTAATTTATTTGATTTTCATAGCTTAGAATGAAAATTAGGAAACCCTTCACTGTTTTGTGCTTATAAGGAGGACAGTCAGAGGTAGAGAAAGATATAAAGGGAGAGAGCGAGGAAGATAGAGACAGAAAAAGCTCCTACAAAATTTCTCTCTAGGGCCATTCTTTAGTATGCGCGTTGTGAATTTAAATGTGTGCGCATGGCATCTGGTTCACTGCTAACCGATTGTCTGACGTTACTTCACCAACAGAGTGGAGAATATTCCATTTTTAGAACGTTTGAACTTGCTTACTTCTTAGCACAAATCATTTAGCTAGCAAACAAGCGGCTTCTACGAAAAACATCAATTACGTCTTGTAAAGCAAAGAGTAAGTAAGAGAGAGTGAGAGAGAGAAGAGATATATTTATATATGTATATATTTATATATACACCATGTGCGGCTCCTCCGATAGAAATGTCTTATTTTAAATTTAGTTGAAAGGTATCCGTTTTGCACAACGCACCTAGTCTATCACTAATTGGGTTGTGCTGAGTACTTCAGAATATTGTATGTATATGTATGTCTCCTATATAGCCCTAGTGTATTTTCCGGTTACACCTGTGCATGATCTAAATCCATTTATATATATATATATATATATATATATATATATGTATATACACATATATATAAATAATATATATATATATATATTTATGTATGTTTTTTTATCAAATCACAAGTGCATATGTATGAAGAGAATTATGTAGGTATAGCTTCTAATTGACTACGCAGACATAGATATGTTTGAATTTGTGTGAACATTGTGTAATAATTGTGTAATGGTCCAAATTAAACCAAAGGCACATATAAATTATGTTTTTTGCATTATTTTTATTTAAAAACCTTAGATAAATTGGCAATTAATTGTTTCATGTTTAGTTTCGCTGTCATTTCAGCAATCTTTAATTTGCCAATACAATAGAATATAAATAAACCAACGAAAGAGATCAGCAACAAACAATAATATTACAAACAAACAACATTTCTTATTATATCACAAATAAATAAAAGATATGTGAGAAATGGACAATATATGCAGGTAAATATCTATAAAATTAAGTTACTCCTCAGATTATTTATTTCATGAATTATTTTTATTTTAATCAGATTCTTTTCGATGCAATCGGTCTTATAAGAAATTCAATGAAAAATAAACTGCGCAAGGTATGTTTATACCCGATACACTGAGAAGCTGTATGATCGAGACGGACGTATCTTCCTATTTACAAACATCGTCAACTGGACAGGTAAGGAATTCGACATATGAATGAATACAATGAATGAATACAATGTTGCTAATAAAAATAAAAACAACATTTAAACTAGCCAAGTAATACTTTCTGCATATACTTTTAAATGTCCATAAAACTAAAATATATATTTAAAAGTGTGGGCAGGTGGTTTAGATTCCCGTTAGATATAACTATTAATCGTAAAGTAAAAAGTAAAATATTCATTTACTTTCCACAATAGTATAATATTTTAAAGCAGTTCCTAAAGTTTATCATAATATCATACACAGTCAATAACAATGCTCACATAATTCTGATATTGCAACTAATCGAAGTTAATTAATTCTATTGTTAGGTATAAAAATTGCTCTGGATGTTTAGGAAAATCATTCCGAATACCATGAATCAAAAATATTTCAAATGTAATTAACAAATTTTATGATACTTTGGGTTTTAAATTCAAATTCTTGGTGTCTCTTAATGTTGATATGTGTATATGTTTAAAATTTTTTAAAACTACAGTGCACACATGTGTATGTAGACTGCATCTTGTCGCCTTTTTACGTACATTTAATTTGTCAATTTGCATAAAAATGTTTCTTTTAATTCTAATTTACTACATTTACATTTACTATACATGTTTTATCCTTTTTCCTTTATAGAGCAAAGTAAACTGTTGTTGCTTGTCGGTCAACCGATTTTTAAGGACGTTTTCCTTAATTACTTTCTCCGTATTCAATTGTATCAAAATTATAAATAAATCCATGCAAGAAAACGTCCTAAATTAGTATATGTGATTATATATAAGTATGTGTATATTTATTTATTAAGGGTGTTGTGTATTTCATAAATCAAAAGTGTATTCCAAATTATTCAAATTGGATTATAGATCGTTGAAAAAATACCTGCTGAACTCACAACATACATGTTTCCAGCTAAAGCGTTTAAGTAGCTGTAGCCTAGTGTCATATATATTTATCACTATAATACAAACCTCATTATTGAAAATATACAATATATATACTATATATTTATATATATATAAACGTGTGTGTATACAAATATATGTATAAGTAATATGTTAATTTGCATCATACTTGGCATTCACTCATAATCAATTCTATAATGTTTGCTCCATTCAAAATTAATTTGTTCTATGATGTGTACCACTAATTATTTCTGAATGCTTGACCAATAATGTTTTAAATACTTAACCTAAATTTAAATGCGTTGCGGTGTATCACCAATTTCTTTATTAACGTGAACCATTATTAAGCAATTACTTACATTTATATAGCAGCAGCGGACATAAGTTTTCACTTTTCGTACATATTATTGAATTGATTTCGTTGAGAGTGCTGATAATTTGAAAACTTCCGATTGCTGTGTAAACAAACTTAAATACAATTTTTATATATATATGTACCTGTGTATTTGTGATTATCTTTTAATGTAGGATGAATTTCACCCCTTCATTGAGGCTTTATTACCATACGTCAAATCATTCTCGTACTCTTGGTTTAACTTGCAAGCTGCCAAACGAAAGTATTACAAGAAACACGAGAAGCGTATGTCATTGGAAGAAGAAAGGCATTGCAAGGACGAGCTACAGGTAGATTACATAAATATATATATATATATATATATATATATATTTATATTTATAAATACATATATACATATACATATGTATACATAAATACAACTATACATATATGTATTTTATTTCTACCATTACCATAAACCATTAAACAAAATTTATTTGACATATATTCGACAGAATGAGAAAACAGAAGTGAAACAGAAGTGGGCGTCTCGTCTTTTGGGCAAGCTGAGAAAGGACATAACGCAGGAGAGCAGGGAGGATTTTGTGCAATCGATTATCGGTAAACGCAAATCGATCTGTGTTCTCTCCAATCCCGATCAAAAAGGCAAAATGAGGCGCATAGATTGCTTGCGACAAGCCGATAAAGTCTGGCGTCTGGATCTAGTTATGGTTATCCTGTTCAAGGCCATACCATTGGAGAGTACGGATGGAGAGCGTCTTGAAAAAAATCCGGAATGCCTCCATCCTGGTCTCTGTGTAAATCCATATCATATTAATGTCTCTGTCAGAGAATTGGATTTATATTTGGCAAACTTTATCAATACGCACAACTCATCGACTCTAATAGCGGCAAGATCACCACAACTTGCTATTTTCAGTCATAATCGTAATAATAATTTATCAATGGAAAGAAAAGAGGACACGGAGAGTGAGGCAAAAAATAAAGGACTGAGACACAATCCGTACAATGGCGTTGTTTGCAATGATATTATTCTAGCGACTGGTGTATTTTCTTCGCAAGAACTATGGACATTATCCAGAGGTACACCAGTATTTAATTTTTAAAGTAATTAACTTAACTTTATCAAATAATTAACTATAATAATTATAAGTATTGTTTATATCGAAGGTATGACAGTATTTATTTAAATGTTTATAATTATATTATAATAGGTATACCAGTATTTATTTTAATTGATATTAAGTATAATAATGATCTTTCAGATTCAATACTAGATGAGACCAATGACAACAATCTGCATACGAATATCATTAAAAGGGAGAATCTGGGCGCTGTTTACGACTGCAACACAACATATCAACTGACGTCAGATTCACCGATTCCCAGCTCTCAAATCCAGGCACAGGCTGGCGCCATTGTCACCAATGTAATTCCAGGTGGCTATAGCAGTGAGTAGCTTAAGTAGTTCTCTTCACATTGTATTATTTTCATAAAACATAACTACAGCACGCTGTCCTATTAATAATTTTAGTTGACTACGTCGATCAGAATCATAGAAGTGTGCATTTAACACAGTCTCCGCTGCAGCGCACTGATGCAAACAATGGATCAACAGATGGTTGCAAAATCGACCACAGCTCATCGCCGCCAGTTATTTCACGTTCAAGTACTGCTACAGATCACTGTGCCACAGGCAGTTTCTCTGTCATCCTGAGACCGGCCGACAGCATCAATTCTAATGGTGATCCAACTGTTGTCGACTCCCCAATATCGTTGCATCGATTTACACCATTGAATAGCAGGCCGCTGGCAGCCACCATGCCTCAAATTCGTTCCGCTGAAGGTAATAATAATAATAATGTTAATAATAGTATTAAGAATTATAGTAATATTAATAATAGTAGCAATGATAATAATAATACAATTATAATAGTATATAAAAAATAATAAAAACCGCAGAGACTTATAGTGCAGAATAGCCGCACTGTAAAAACAGAAACCATCATTGGTTAGCTCAATAAGCGCGAATTTACAAATAAGCCCTCGCAATCGGGATTATTTCGTCAACTACTTCATCAACGTAGCTGTTTTTTTTATTTATATTTTCGGGCACTGTTACACACATGCACACGAATGGAATCTAGCTGTCTTTAATCTGCTCCCAGCATGCATATGTCAGTGCGTCAGAAGCTAAAATTAGAGAAGGTATTATTACGTAACTAATAATAATAATATTAATAATAAGCAGAAGCTAATAACACTTAAATATGTATATAATACATATAAATATAAATACATATAAAAACATGAAATATTAATTTTAATACTACATCATTTCTTTCTCTTACTTATTTTCAGCCATTTTACACCACAACTGCTCTACGCTGCTAGCAACCTCAGTTAGCCCCGCAAATACCTTGTATTATCCACAGCATGGCAGTCCCCGAATTCAGGAGCCCGAAAATGCACAAACGCAACAACAATCACAGCAACAAGAACAACAACAACATGCTGATAGCCATGATATTTCTGATTTTGTGACTTATGTTTGTCAAGATGCTGCCCATTCTGTGAGTTTAGCAGCTGGTGGCGGTTCTATAGAGAATCCAGGGTTCCAGCATACCCACACGCATCAGTTGGCTTCGCACAGCCACTCGCCCCACTATCAAATTCACCCACAATTAAGGTGCTCAAAGTTGAGTGCGGCTCCCACGACCCACTATCATAGCTCAATGTTGCCTCCAATGTTGCCGCCGATGGCACGACCAGTTGCCATTATACGATCAGGAGATCTGGCGATGGTTCAATCGCCCCCAACATCGACAGCCAATGAGTCGTCGAGTCTTTGTTTGCCAAAGGGCACCTTGGTCGACGATGAGAATCGCAACGAGCCGGTTAACACCATTGAGGGCAATCATAGCCCAATTAACAGCACCGAGGTGGTTCCAAATACAAGTACGGATTGCACCACACTTGTGGCGAGGACTTCGCCGCAACCACATCCACCAACGAGTCCGCTTATTTCTGCCGAAGTGGGTCGCTGTAAGATACCACACATTGGCTCAAATGCTGTCACTCGCATCGCAGCGCCAATGTATCCCTCAACCAATAGTCGGGAGTACTTTAATCACTTTCACACTCAATCAACATCGGTAAGTAAAGTTGTACTTACTAATATCAAATTTGGGGAATATGAAATATACTATGATTATGGACTAAAAACAAAAAGAACTGCTTGGGAGGAAATATGTAGTGAACTAAATTTGTTGGAGACTGAACGCATTTCTCATTCATAATTTACTATTTTCATTTCGATGAAAAAAAGTATATACATATATATATAAGTTTATTATTATTATTATCTAACAATATATATTTTCTCCAATTCGAGTAAGTTGTAATCGAAAATGTATTTTCATATTGATATTGCAGTTACTGGGCTATGCTGGATCTATATCGACAATGTCGGGTGTCATAAGTCCGACAAATCTAAGCCTGTACTCATCACCAACAATGGCTGTGACTTCGGCGCACCGTTCGAGCAGTGGCAGGTCCCGTTGGAACACTACACTTACAGAAGACGAGTTCAACTTAATTCCGCACTCTGTAACTAGTACAAATATAGAAAATACACAGGTTATATTAATGGAAGATTGTTAGTATTTAAACTTAATTATTATTATTACGAACAATACAGATTTACAAGTATTTAATTTAATTTATTTAATTACAGCTACGGGCCGATTTACTGATGAATACTCTATAAATCCCAACCGGGACTACGTATCGTGATTTATTATTAGAAATCTGGGCTTTGGGCAAGCGACAACTGATATATATATATCAGTTATATATAAATATACATAAAAATATTTACGTACATTATATTTCATAATTGTATACGTTGCTAAATTGTTATTGAATTGTACATAGTAATACTTAAAATAAGTTATGTATTAAAAAGAAGAGAAGGCATAATATATTAGTTACTTAGTTTCTTATGCATGGAATATAAAAAAAATGTATGTATAATTGCCGATAAATGATGTGCATGTTCTTATCAATGGTCTAAATATAGGAACATTCTTTCATTTATCTGCAACATCTAAGAATGTGTGCTTGGTTGTTTGAATGCGTTTGTATTTGATTATAAACAGAAATATTGTAATGACTGAATATATATTAAGGTCAAGTCAAAATTACTTATACATGTATGTACAGACGGAGATTATGGAATGTGCAATTTTATGAAGACGTATGCCTATTTGCATACAGAATTTCGACCAAATGACATTAGTAATACAACAGCAATATACAAAACTTTGAAGATACAATAATTAATTGTTTTGAATTATACATAATATTAATATGATTTTTATGTACATACATTAATTAAAATATAAAATTGAAAACTTATTCTAGACTACACCTATCTAATTACAAGAGCAGTAGGAAATCCGCCCATATTTTAGATTAATTTATTTGCGTCTTGATTGTTTTCGCGTATACCTTCAATTTTTAATTCTACTTCATTTAATTACTGTAGTTAATTGGATGTTTATCTATAGTTGAGCTGTAATTTGTATGTATGTAAATATATTTCCTTGCAGTAGGACTTAAGTTTACTTAAAACACATAAGATGACAAACATAATTGAAAACATGTGAGAATTAAATTTAGGGTAATTTATTTAAATTGAAGGCTAATAACGCACAGCATAAATAAACAAATATTTATGCAGATATCATAATAATATATATGAAGCTGCAGATTACAAAAAAGGAAATTATATTTAATTGCGACAATATTTAGATCTAGTAACAATTGTGACAAATAAAACATATACATACATAGGTACTTTTGTGCAAATACATATGTATGTATACGTGATGCTAACTGGGAGTTTGCCATAAAAAATATATATGCTCGCTCATACACATGTAATTTAATAGTCTGTAGGTACACACGTGCATATGTGTTTGACATATGTACTAAATACAATATACAGATAATGGTCATATATATGTATATATATTTATATATAAAAATATATAAATATACATATATATAACACAAGAATCGAATTTTGATAGTCATGAAATAATTTAAAATATCTATTATATATAAACAAACTAACTAACTGTTTAAAAAATAAACAAAGTTACTTAGTACAATAGTCGTAAGACAAATGGCAATGGGCATGGCAAAACATTTTAAAAACTTTTATTGTACGTTGACAAATTGGCTGTGAACATAGTATATTGCTAAAAAAGCTGGTTAGTAGAATACTTAAAATGGCATTATAATTACATATGTGTGCATTCAACATAAGTCGCTTATGTATCTATCATTTGTAAAAAATTAACTAAATATTACATTCTCGAGTGTAATCAGTTACTGTATTAGTACATAGCTATACGAAAATTCGATGTATGTAAATCACAAAATTGTAAAGCTAAATAAAAGGATGCATCAAATTAAAAAACAAGAAAATAAACCATTATTTATAAATACGCTTCCAGATTTTAACGTTTGGTTGGGGAAAGAAAATAACTCTACATCAGCTAAGGTCTGAAAAGATTTAGAACATTGGAGTCACAACAATCAATTCCAACGAACTGCATTTAAGGACTATGGGATCTGCGAAAACTTAAAATAAAATGATAATTTTTGTTATATTTTTTGAATCGTTATTTTCATATAAAATGTATATTTTTCGAATAACAATATTCCATATTAAAAAAGGTCAACAATTCTATTCGTTCTCGAAAAAAAAAGAAAATCTAAAATAGAGACATCTGGAAAAAAAAATGGTTGAGCGAAAATAAATTTCGTATGAAGCGCCGAAGATGTACTCATAAATTAATCATCTATTAGTATAAACTAGAGAATTACCTCAAACATACTCACTTACACTATGGAAATGCATATATTTCAACATTTTTATTTATCACTTTAAATTTATTTATACATCTAGATATACATACATCCATATACAAATATATTCATAGGTATTTTCACTTAAATAACGTATGTACATAAGTCCACACAAATATATACGTAGATATGTATAATGTCAGCGAGAGAGTGTATTAATGCATTTGAATGTGTGGGTTGACTCACATGTGTATACATATGTGTGTGTATGTATGTATTTATAAACATATGCATACATACAGCCATATTTTCTCAAGAATAAACTGATTTTCTTTTCTTTTATTATGTATTCTATCTTTTTATGCGTGCTCTCAAAATATTTTACGCTATTCTCGAGACATGAGTTTGTTGAACAGTCTAATTCGTTGTGTTTTTAAGATTTGTAAAACAAAAATATTAACTTGCAGAGATCTTTGTTTTATTTTGATTACTTTTGGGTTTTAAACAAACGCAATACATCCGATAATGTGTTGCATAAAATTTTAAATGAATATGAATAATAAATTACAAAGTCGGCATAGAAATATCCGTCCAATTTGGATATAATAACGTAATAATTTCTGTAAGTATAAGTCCACTCATTTTTCTGAACTTCAAATCAATATATATGTATATAATATATATATAACTTCATGTATGTATGTATATGTATATACATATATTACTTCGTACATATGTAAAAAGAGAAGAAATAAAAATTAAATCAAAGTGAAATTACGTGTTTTTGACGAATGTGCGTTAAACAAATATTAAATTAAACATATATTAAATACTCAAGCGTATGTTGCGGAAAAAAATAATAAATTGTTGACATCGCTTAGTTAATTGTGTAATTAAAATAGTTAGAAAGGAGTTTAGCATTAATAATGCTTAAGCATATTTTCAAAACGTATACCTTAGCTTGGTGTTTATTTTAGCATTTTTAAATATGTGATTTCTTTTTGTGTACTTAATTACACAAGGTAAGTAAAGTATGTGTTTCTAGGCTTTATTTGATGTAAAAGGAAGTCTTCCATTTTTACTAAATATTTATTCATCTCTTCAAAGACTGTTATGCATATTTTATATGTATGTAAACCATAAAAATAAAAAAACAATGGTGGCCTATTAAATGCATAAAACGCATATTGAACCGGGTAAAATTATTCACGGATTATGTTCGTTTCAGATGGCATCATCAAACATAAATATACAAGCAAATAAAATGTTTGGTTCGACCGGAACGCTGATGAATACTTTGCGTAGACCCGTGATAGTGATAAAAAAACGATCGGGTCCATTAGATGGGATGATTGATGAAGTCAACCGAGCCGAGGATGCAACTACAACTACAGCCACGAATTTTAACGCCAACGTGAACCCCAAATCTAACTCTAACTCCAGTTCGAACACAATATCGAACTGCAACTCGAACGTAGTTGACAGCAATCAGACGGAGCGAGAGAGAGCAACAACAACGCGGCTTGCTTTGGGTAGAAATTCCCCTACTTCAGCGGGACGACGGCGTTGTCTTAACAAGGAAAAGGAGAAGAAACGGGAACGCTGGCTCTTAACGCGAAAAACATGGCGATATATGACAGATGCTGGTCGAAAACTGTTACCAGATGGCATACAACATGGGGCGGATAGTCTACCCCTCATCGAGGAACAGTTTCAACGTGTCTGCGCCTCGGAGCCACGATTTATATTATGGCGGCGAAATTCCTCGTTTCCAGGTGCATCGAAAACTTGCAGAAAACGACTTAAAATATTATCGCGACATCGGAGTAGTTATGCGGTCTATTTAAAGTCGGGCGAAAGCGAACTTAATGAGAATGTAGACCAAACAATTGAACTGTTGCAAACCTATCTTAAAATACGTGATTCTTATAAGACAACAACGCTACTGGGCACTAAAACAATTCGGCCCGATCAGACATCATCACCCAGTTCTCAGCGCCCAAATTATGGTAAATCACTATTGAGTTCGAAAAGTTTCTTACCTGCACTCGATTTAAATTCGAATGCGCAACAGCATATCGAGTCCCTGCTTTTGGATCGTTTGAAATTTCTAAAATGTTCATCACTAAGCATCATCCAAATAGGAAATGTGACACCGGAAATCCTTGAAGAAAAAGCCCATCTACGAAAAATCTATAATATATTAAAAAAACATCAACTGCATCGCATTCTACATTCCTCAGAGCCAACAACAAAGTCGAACCTTATCGGAGCAACATCATTTTCGAGTCTATTCAATTTCAAAACTAATTATGAAAATACTCCAATAGTATTTTGCAATTTTGATGAGCGTAAGACACAAAAGCCCATATTAGAAAGCCAGCATCATATGAGTGCAAAACTAATACAAAGCGAAACAGCAAGAACAACATCAAAACGGCAACAAAAACCGCCCAAATTCCTGGAGCTCAGTCACAATACAAGAAATATATTGAATAAGAGTCCAATTAGATATGCTAGGCCTGTTCAAAAATCCACAAATTCTTGCGGAACGCAAACAAATTTTATACAACTAAGCGAAATTAAAATACTGGCAAAAAACTATGAATTATTACTGGAAAATTCAGAGCTATCAGAGGCCGAAGAGTGGGCGGCGAGTGGCAATGCGAGTCGGCGGAAAAGTTCCATTGATAACGAGGATGTCTCACAATCCGTGAGCGATACAATTAAGCGATATTTAAGAATGGCGAGGAAGAAAAGCGTACACGATGGCGATGCAAACCGCTTTAGGTCGGTGAACTATGATCGGAATCTGAGAAATATCAAGGCAAAGGGAGAAATAAATCCACCGGGCATTGATGAGGATAATCATAAGGCAGTACAAACATTAGATGCTTGGGCACTGGTTGCCTTGGATTTTATACGTGGCAATGAGAATTCAAGGAATTTGCAAAATGCACACATCGCCTGGCAAAAAGAGCTCGACGAGCGCATTCGCAAGCGGGACGAGTGGGAAATGAAACGGCAACAGGTGCGAAACAATAATATCGCCAATCAGTCCAAAAATCATTTTCAACCTGTTTCGGCTCCAAACTCGCCTACGAGATCTCTGCACAGTCTTAAGGAGAAGAGTGGAAGGACTGCGGGATCTTTGCTCAGTTCTAGTTCCCAGTTTTTATCCAATTTGTGGAACACAAACCAAACTGAACAAACGACTTTCCAAGACTATAAAAACGGAAATGTAAATGAGACATATCCAAGTAAGTAATACTCTTAATTAATATTAAGTAGTTTACAGCAAGTTTAACTGTTTTTATATTAAGAATGTAATAAATAATAAAACTCATTCACAGCAATAATGTTTTAAATTGTGGGCAATATATATATCTATATATGACTTATTCATTTATTTTTATATTAAATGTCAATAGTTTTGTGTCGATACAATACAAAAAATGTATTACCATATATCAATTTAAAAATATCAACATCTCTCAGTGTTCTGCTTTGATTTGATTTTTAAGAATCTTCTTCCAAATTTTATATTTTGTAATTATTTATTAATTGTTTAAAATCTTTGATATTTATATATAAATATGTATTTATAAATATATATATATATTTATAAATATATAAATTATAGATTTTAAAAATGTAACAACAAATATGCAAAAATCAAAATCCTTGTCAAATGTTGGACAATACGTTTCAAGAAAGATTTGGGGAAGTCGCTCCAAATGTCAAAGCAGGCAGGATCACTGCCAGGACTTTCTGGCCCATCGTGAAAAGTGGTCGCCATCGGTAAGAAGCAAATATCAATTAATCTATTATTTCATTAAATTTATAGTAAACATTTTCTGAATTTTTTCAGGTAAACTGCACATGGATATCTACCCAAGGACAGATGCTACAATTAACGGATACATCCTTGGAAAAAGTATCCGATGTCGAAGCAGAAATGCTTATGCATATTGCTTTAGAAAAAATTAAGGAACTAAATATTGGAATGAATATTGGTAAGTAAAATTACAAATTACAAAATAAAATTATGTTAATTAATAAATTTCAATTTTTTAGATTTGCAACGCAATGTTTCGAAAAGACGAGTAATCTCAAAGAAAAAAGCTCTGACAACAAGTTTCTTTGATATTGGCAAAAGGGATGAAAACAGTAAGTGGAAAATAAATTATAACAATTTATTGAATTAATTAATTCATGATTGCTATTTTATAATTATATCAAATTTAATTAAATAAGATGGAAGAAATATTTTATTTGGGGCCCCGCTGGAAAATTGCTTATCGAGGGACAGAAAACGGGTCAGTGATTTAGACCCAGGCTCAAAAAATTCGCTGACTTCAGTCTTTCATAGTAAAAACGACAATCACTCTCGTCGCGGTGGACAATCAACTGATAATGTACGTAATTCTTAAGTTTTTATTTTATAAATTTAATTATTTAGGCTCCCAATTTTTTAGGTACGTTCCTATGAAAGTTTACCAACGAAATCGTTGGACTGCGGTCGCTGTTGTCCCTCAGAGCAGTTTATGGACCTAAAGAATTCGCCATCGATATCAAAAAAAATATCATGTAGCCAGTTTGATATGCGACACATTGACATAGATATCGATCAAATCTTATTCGAAGAACCTAAAAATTGTTTTATGTTAAATGTGCCGATATTCGTAACGATCTGCATAGAATATCTGCAGGAACATGGACTACAGAAAGTGGGACTTTTTCGCGTTAGTACATCCAAAAAACGGGTTAAACAGGTAAGTAGACCATATTTTTATGTATACATTTACATATATATTTTTCATATTTTTTAAATTTAAACGGAATTTTTTTATTTATTAAAACTGTTTTTGTTATTTTAAGTAAGGAAATAATTCTCACATTACGTATTTATTATTATTGATAACTTTTTATTATTATTGATTATGTATGTTTTGGTTTATTGCAGCTTCGTGATGAATTTGACAAGAATAATGGCATGTGCATTCCTTGTAATACCTGTCCACATGATGTGGCAACATTGCTCAAAGAATTTTTAAGGGATCTACCAGAGCCACTGCTTTGCAAAAGATTATATACAGCATTTTTGGAAACTCAACGTAAGGCTAATAGATATAATAAATTTGAATAAATTGAGTTACATAAATAATATATTTATTTATAGGTATAAGGAATCGTCGCCTGCAGTTGGAAGCCATATCACATCTTATTAAATTGCTACCGGTTGTGCATCGTGACACATTATATGTTTTGCTCAGGTTTCTAGGAAATGTTGCCACCCATTCTGATGATATATGCTCCAGAGATGGAAATGTTCAAGTGATTGGCAACAAAATGGATAGCAATAATTTATCAACAGTTTTTGCGCCAAATATTTTGCGTGACTCTATGCCAAAAGCAGCTGAATGTAAAGAGCAGGGAAATATAGGAGACGCAATTAACGTAATTAGGTACATTATTATTTATTTATATCGAAATAAAACTATAAATATCTCATTTAAATTTTTTACAGAATAATGATAGATCACTATGAGGAAATCTTTAAAGTACCTGTGGAAATAATGGATGTTCTTTATTCACATATGCTAGACACTTGTCCGGAAAAACTGCACGACTTAATAACAAGCAAAGTGGATCTGTCGTTAAGGTATTATTCTTATATATGCTATACGTGTTAAATTTGTATTCAAATATAATTTATATTTTGTGTAGTAATCAAATCGAGAGCTCTACTTCAACTAAGGCGCGGGATTACTATAATTCGGCTATTTTACCTGATGAAAGGCGACAATCAACTCCAGTTGCACTTGATAATTTAAACGTATTCTCAGCTCGTCTACAAATATCAGTACCGGAGGATGCCTCTCTGCAAGCAGCCAAGGCAACTGCTCTCAACGGTATAACTTCTATATAAATAAATCGCAACAGTATTGCAAATTTAAATATTTATCATCTAGAGACTAAAATACAAATATCGACTACGGAACCCAAATTACCAGCGAGTATATCTAATATCGGTGGGGCAACAATGCATGCAAAGACTGCGGAATTTGAGAGAACGTCGCTTAGTAAAAATACCATTTATAATGGAACACAATTGCCAACCGCTAAAACGAAACCACTCTATAAACGGCAGCAATTAATTCCCAGTGCAAGACGATCAAATTAATATATATATAAAATAAATCAAGTAACACTAGAAATACTTATAAGCGCACATGATTTAGTTAAGATTGTAATTGAAACTTATTTTTGGATATATGTATGTGTATATTATTAAGAAGAAATTGTTGTATCTATATACGTATATAAGTATTTATTATTGTAAGTTTTATTACATACGACTATAGGAATTATACTTAATATGTAGTATCTATTGTATATTAAACTTTTGGTAAACATGTTCTTTTACAATCGTTCCATTGGAATATTCTTCTCTTATCTATTTATGTATGAAAATGTAATGTGGGAAGGAAATTAATTTAATTAAAAACAATATATATTTAAATTCGAATTGGAATTGAATGGTATACCTTTTAAAGAACAGCTCGAGTCTATGGCTAAATGAACTAAGTTAGTCATCTTGAACTTCGATGTACGAGTATGTATTCGGCTAGGTTTAAAGTGTTAACCAACAATAATACTTCTTCTGATATGATGATCCAACACGTAATTCGGAGTGCCATCGATGCATTTAAAATATTTCCAATGCTAGTTTGCATTGCAGCCGGCTGCTCGCCTATAACATTTTCGAATAAATTAAAAAAATTATTAGGAATTTGTAAAGAATATTCGCGGATGGTTTACCAGTAAGCACGTGGACTCGCACGGAGGCCGGAACGGCTGCGTTGGGTACGCATGTATAATTTCCGGAGTCTCGCAGCGAGGCACGCGTCAACATTAATCGGCTCGTTGTGCCAACTTCGGTTTTTTCCGTTTCCAAACTGATGCCGCCTCGCAACGAATCAAAGTCAACAATCGCCGACCCATGATACCTTTAACGATTATAATTAATTACACTGACAAAAAAGAATGATTTATTTATGAATACCACAGCACGGATGAGGCGTGTATATTCACTGAACAGGCGAGCGCAATTGTACTATCTCGTTTTACGTGTATCTCTGTAGAACCTTGAATTTTGGCACGTGCCGCTTTAATTTATTTAAATGTATATTAAATAGTTATAAAAGGTTGCACGTTTAATAGTTTTATTAGCATAAATCAAACCTTTTGGGTCATAATATAGTTTTTCCGAATTTCTTTCTCTCATATCACTTTCAGCTGTAAAAAAAAAAATAAAACATTAAATGATCTAGACGCGAGAATTGGTACTGTTATTAGCTAGCTTTGTTTACATGCAAGTGCACATGTGCCCGGCGCGACAGAGCCATGAATTTGAAATTTGTGCATTATCAGCAAATATTTTGAGCTGTGTGCTGACACACCATGAAAGTCATTCTCATAAGAAGGACAAGCTCACTCCGCTCCCGAGAAGATTTTGTCGCAGCGAAGGCGAGTCAAAGAATGATCTGCGTTCGCTGCTCAGTCCTGCTACACGCTCGACAAGTTGCCTTCGGCTTGTCAGTCTCTGCACACGAAGCGGCTTTTCGACCAAGCAGAGTAAATGCAACCCATCGAGCAATTAGTTTTTGAAACATTATTACCCTATTTCTTTTAATGTACCTGTGATCTCTAAAGTAATTGCCAAGTTGATTTTGGGCTCCGTGTTTACTTGGCACTCATAAATGCCACTGTCCCTGGCTTGGGCGTAATCGATCTTCAAGTCCCAGTCGTCGCTGCTTGGCGTATGAATGACAGCGAATCGTTGGTCACCGGTATACGTATAAATGTTCGTAGTTAGAATGTGAAGATCCCGTTTTCGCATCCATGAAACCTGCACATTAAATTCATTAATAACATATATATGCAAAAGATTCTCTATACGCTTACAGTTCGATTGCCTTTATTCTTAACGCGGCATCTCAAAATTGCTGTTCCGTCGACAACAGCTGAAATATTTCTGGGGCTTATGTCATCAAAATAAGGTTGATCCATATTGACCAAGTCTAAAAAAAGTGTTTGATTTATTTTAAGACTAAGTTGATAATTAATTTCAGCTAGTTAATACATTACCATTGATATTTACAAAGGAGGATGCGCTCATATGCTGAAATCGACTATTAAAATGCAAAATGAATACAATGATTTTTTTTAATTGATTTCCATATGAAGATAACATTTTTGTCACTTGAGTTCCTCTATTATTATTCTATCGACGATTAAATCTGCAAACCAGAAAAATCACTTCTTAAAAAATAGAAAGTTATTTGTTTTAAAAAGATATCCAATTGTGATTGAGTTAATCACAGCTTATAATGATTTTTAATCTTCTTCATCCACCTTAAAGTCACATATTATTTATGTTTGCATTTTGTTGCTGATAAAAAAACCATACAAATTATGGGCATGTGAAAATTGAAAATAAATTAATTATAAACAACTTAAAAATTATAGAAATGGCACTCGATAATGTAAAATAATATTAACAATTAAATTACTTACTTTTTTAGTAGCTTGAAACCGTAACCATCCTTTTTATAAGATAAATTGTAAAATATGTGATTTGCATTCTTGATTCACATGTTTGTTTCCTTTTATGATATTAACGCTTCTGACCACTGATAAAGTTGAATAAAATTTTGTGTGTGTTTTTTTTTAAGAATTAGTAGCTTTAAAGAGGGAAAACTTTTTCAATATATTTTTTATTCTTGCAATTTTTATGCACAATTTATTTTATGGCTTTAGTGCGCAACTCGCTTTTATTCAACCACCAAAATTACATCGGGCCTAGCTCGGAATGTCCGAGTGGGAGCTTTTTTGTAAAGCTTCTGTAAAGAGGCAACAGCTTTTTCTTGGTGTGTATAAGGTATACTTTTCATATAGATCTGAATATATCGCTCAAAGTCTGAGCAAACATCTAGTTTATGAAAAAAAAAATGTGAAATTGGCTGACTTACTTTGCCTCTCTGTTTAAATAAGACGGACTTATTTTTTCATAATTATATATTTTTATTTAAAAGACGCAAATAAACAATCGCAATGAATATTAACATAAATATATAATCGTATGTATTTAACGAGGGCATAAACACATAAACATAAATATGAATGATTATATATATATTTATAGTTGAAATAAACATAAGCAAGTCGTAAATCGTAAATGGCTTGAAAAATTTAAAAACGTTCATTACGTGTGAAACTCCAGTTTGATTTTTTTAAAAGTCCGAATAGGGCAGACCCTCTGCAACTGGAACCTTCGGACAATAGATATTTCGTTGGGGATGCGTCGAATCTGCGCTCCATCCCCGTGCGCTGTTATTAAAGCACTGACCAGGAGCGGAACGCACTTGAGGCGATGCTGTTAGTGGGGCACTGTGTGTAATATTCTGACAATAGCCGCCAAAATGCTGTTGTTGCGATTTTATTGGCGGCGATCGATGATCAATAATGCCAGTAGACCCAAACGGAGTTGGCGATGCATTGCGTACACCGCTGACATATGTTGGCATCTGTTTGTTCACATTAAGATATCGTTGATTTGGCGACGATTCCTGAAATTTTGCCAGCTTATCAAAGGACAACGGTGAAGGATTGAAATTGACCTGGGGCACTGATTGCATAGAGTTGGGTGGCACCTTCTGATAACTTTGTGGGCTGTACAATTGTTGTTTGGGCGTCACTGATGGATATGGGTTCGTTAGGATTGATATGGGAAACTCAGTCGCCGAATAGTCAACATTTGCTGAACCCGGGAAATTATAGCTGCGCTGCTGCTGATCCTTCACCTGGACGGGCGGAGGTGCATAGCTCGATAATGAGATTTCCTTAGGCACATATAAACCTAAATAAATAAAAGCTCAATAATTAATGAATTGATAAAAATATAAGCATAAACATAAACATATATATTTATGAGACCGTTTAATATAAATATGTTAAATTTTAAAAAAAGGACATATTTTTTTGCAATTTAATTTTTGTTAAGTCACACGTTAATTATATATGCGCAGATGCAAAAATAAATAGGTTATTTAGGATTTTGCGATATATATTTTAGTAATATGTACACATATATTTATTATCAAGGACATGAAACAAGAGCCGAGGGGTTTTTTGCAATTCGTGCCTTCGCTTTGATTTTGTTTATTTTCCTTTTCCAAATTGTAATTGTCTTCGTTCATTCGCTTTTGGCATCGATTTATTTCCGATTCTCCCAGTTCTTTTAGCGATTGTTGTTCAAATGAATAAATCAATTCACGAACATTAACCGGTTCATTAATATCATCGTCTTTTTCTGCTGCACTCTCTGATAATGGTTTACTTGGTGCTGGCTTAGTTGTAGTGTTTGAAAGAGTTTGTTTTGTATTTGTTGGATTAAAATATTTAGATTGTTGACCTTCATCAAAAGTTATTATATTTTTATAATCCCTATTAAGAGCAGCCAATCTTTGCTGTTGCATAAAGCAATGCTGAAATTGTTCTAATTGTTTTAGCCGTTTCTGAATATCATCGTTGAAATTCCGAACCAGAACTTGTTCGTTTGCGTCAAAATAATATTCATTTATATTATCTATATTCTCGGTTTCATACTCTTCAGAAAAATATTCTGTAAATATTTAATTTAACATCAAATGAAAAAAATAAATCGCTGCTTAAGAAAACGATTGTTAATTTAAACGAATTATGCTATATCTCAATACCATTTCTAATTTGTTTAACATTTACCTTTTGGTAATTCAACATTTCGACCGCCCCAGCCCTGGGCCACAGTTGGCTTATAAGCCAGTTCTCTCTGAGGGTTGGTAGGCTGAATTGGCGTATCAAATTGCTAAATATATAAATAAATAAATAATGGAATAATTAGAAAAAGGCAATGACTAACCATTTTACTATACAGATTCTGTTCAGTGCAAGGCGATGGACCCCCATGGGCTACCGGTGGAATGCCCTGGTAATCGGTGACATCCTGATTAAAGTTCACCGGTGATGCCAGCGAAGCTGTTGGCGTTTGACTGCGATGATTGGAACCATCCAAAAATGCTGTGCTTGCCGAACCGGTCTGAAGAGCCGCTTCCCAGGGTGATTTCACAACTTGAATGCCAGGCTTTGAATATTTCTCTATCAGTTGATCCTGATGTAGATTGAGCTGCACACGATGCTTGCCCGCATCCGAATAGGCGGGTAAAAGATTGGGCGAAGTTGGTGGTCTTGCCTGATATTGTTGGTAATCTGGAAGACCAGACGGACTATAAATGCCGGCATTTGTCTCATCGACTACCCAATTTTCCGCCTTTCTACGACGTTTGGCAAAGAGCTCAGCTCCTTGAAAGCGATTTGATATTTTATTTAAATTTGATGTATTTGTTTGTAATTATTTAATTATTGTTGAGTAGAGCGCAGATAAGCAGACCGAGGAAGTGGCAGTTAAAGCGAATTTATTGTGAGGTACATGTTTGAAGAAATTACAGATTGATTATTTATGGCTTGTCAAACATGTTATACTTGTAGAATTATATTTATATTAATTAAATTTATATTAATTAAATCGGTATTGAATAATAGGCCTTTTACTACTTAATATAAAACCTTTTAAATTTTATCGTTAAGTGTCTTTCTATAACGGAAAAACGGCAGCAAATATCAAACTACAGACTGACAGATAAACCCCGATTGCTCCAAGAAAAAAAAACACCTTACTCCTAACACTGTAATTAAAATGATAAACATTTTAACAATTAATATTAAAAAAAATTATGAATTCAAATATTAAAAATGATTTAACTAGATGAGTTAAATGATATATGTTATTATTAATTATTACCTCGGCCCTTATGCAGTTGCAGCGCAGTTATTAGATCAGCGCAATTGTCAGGTGATAAGAGACCTGATTCAATATTTATCGATTCTTTCAGTGAGTTATAGTCGCGCATTTGGCCCCGTGGGTTCATGACAAGTTTTAATGGCGTTTTTTCCGGCGGCTTGGTTAGTTCCGTCATCATCAAATTTGATTCAGCATTTTCTTTATTTAATGATTGCGTATCAATTATATCATCTTCTCCTATATTCATGCAATACCAGTATTTATTATTTAAAAATTTAAATATAATACTTTCATAACATTTAACAAATCACAAAGAACATGTAAGTTATCTTAAGCATTTACTTCGAATGTATGAAGAAGTGTTTTTAATAGAATTACAAAATTAAAGTAAATTTAATTCCATTATTAGTTGTTAAACCTTAATCTATTTAAGAGAAGATTATTATATTTAGTTATATCTTTGAAATGAAAGTATAAAAAAACCCGTTTATTGATTTATAATTATTTAAAACAATATATGTATAAACCTGTATATATTTTAAATAAAGTTAAAAAAAATGTATGTACTCAAATTTATGACAAAAAAAAAAATATATATATATGTATATATATAAAAAGAGAAAAGTTGCTTATATAGAATAAACAAATACATTAATATTTTTTATTATGTTTATAATAATACTTATATTGTATTATCTCAATATTGTCCAATAATTAACAAGGCTGCCTTCTCAATGACTCAGTGTTCAACTAGTTGTTGTGTGTGAGTATTGGATGTATCATATCAAAAAAAATATGGATAAGATAGGTCCTTAAGCATGCATTGACAATTCTATTACCTTGACCACTAGCCTCGTGTACCCATTTAACAGAGCGTTTCTTCCGATTCACATACATTGATTGACCCTTTGATTTTTGATTGCTAATGTCACTCAATGAATGTGAGATTCGGCGAGCGAGCTCAACCTGGTCCTCCATAGTGGGATGCAGTGTTGGCGAATAAAATGCCGATGAGGCATATAGCTTTCCTAACAAATTGAAACAAATTTAACATCATTCAAAAAAGGAGTCGGTAGACAGTTAAAAGGCGATACGTAATCCACTCTGTGTAAGTCCTAAATAAGCAAAAGCGAATTGCAAATAGAATGCATGCAAAATATGTACAGTTGCGATCTTGTTATAGTAGTGCTGTAAATCTAGTTGTTAGAAATTATTATCATAATATATATTTATTATTTAAATAAGAAGTTCATCCGTTCAGTGGTTTTTTTTAATTAATTCGAAAATTATGGCAAATTGTGTTTAATAAAGTTTTAATCATTTTTTAACTCTATTTTAAGAATTTTAATGTACATTTTCTAAACACATGTGTGCACTGTTATTGTTTTGACCGCAGCTGTGTTTGTGTTATCTGATAATATTATAAAGTGTGTATGATAAAAAAAAAATGATGAAAATGGCAGAAAACAAAGTAAATGTCATTGGCATAAATTGGGTAGCCGTATGTTGATAGAGGTATTCAAAGTATTAAGATTTGCATTTATGTTAATAATCAGAATCTTTTTCTTCTTTTTTTAAATTTACGTATCACCTTTTGTTTTTGTAGTTTGTTACTTACGGTTCTTGGGCAATATTTGAGGTGCATCAGTAGCTGGAGTAAATATTTTGCGCAAATCAAATGTCCTCGACACGTTTGAAGATTCCTATATATTAATTACATACATACATTCATGGTTTCTAATTCAAAGGTTGTCCGATTTATCATGCATATTTTTGTATGTGTATGTATACATTTGTGTATATTTAATTTGATTTTGGTAGCAGCAGAGCTACGTACATTTTTTCTTTGCCACAGTTTTTTGCTCAGCTCGAGTAAAACTCTCTTTTTATGTTCATCGTAACGATCACTTGGTCGAAAACCACGTTTCCGATCTATTGATGAGTTCTTGGCCCACGTAGATAGGGGTAGTTGCCCCCTAAAATGGCTGGGTGTGCGGCCTTTTTGCATGTTAGTCAGTTAAATTGTGGGACTCGCCTCAAGAAAATCATAAAAAACTGCTAAATTTGTTCGATGCTAGCCGTTCGTACAGATTAAATTTTTTTAAATCGAATCATTCACACTCACAGAAGGAATTTGTAATTTAGTTGTTTGGAACAGACTAAATTATACATCAATGTGAAGATCTCTCTCTCTCTCTCTTTCTGTCGCTCTTCGATGCTAATTATAGAGACACTCAGTAAAAAAGAGAGAGAAAGAGAAACAATGTGGGTAAGATGAACTCGGGTAGCACAATATATATATATATATATATACATATACAATGCAATATATTTGTATGCTTATAAACAGAGACCAAAATATTTTGTATATATATAAAAGAAATGTACATAAGAATGTACTTATATCTCTTATTTATAGATATCACTTATAGCTTATAGCTACCATATCTTATAGCTAATATAGTATAAAAACAGCGTTTTAACTTATTATATTAGGATCAAAAGAACCGCCTTGGAAAAGAGCTGTGATATATACTTTGAATTATTATTGTTATTACCCTGATTAGTATTATCATTATATAACTAATGATATATATTAGTTATATATTTATTTTTTTTTTTGGGAGTGTAAATGCTGACTCTTAAGATTGGAAAATAACTGTGATATATAAGTATTTATCTAACTAAATAAATCACATTTAATTTTGTAATGGTACTTACTTTTGAGTCATAGGAATCTTCTTTTCGGCTATAGGTTTTTGTATATTCCTGCGTTAATTTTGCAGCTGCCTCCTCCTGAGACAAGACTTGTTGCTGGTGTGGCAGTTGCTGCTGTGGCAGTTGCTGCTGTGTCAGTTGCTGCTGTGGTAGTTGGTGCTGTTGCATTTGGTGCTGTTGCATTTGCTGCTGTTGTTGCAACTCTTGTTCTTGCAATCGATTTTGGGCAATTAACCTTTGGGCCAGCAACTGTTGCTGCTGTATTTGATGAGACAATTCCTTCTGTTTCTGTATGAGTTGCAGCTCCTGCTCCTTGAGCTGAGTTATATTTTCTTGAGCCTTTATATTGATATCGATGTCGGATATAATGTTCTCAATTTGATTATTAATATCCTTCTGTTAATAAAATAAAAATAGAGTATAATATTTAAGTAAATGCTTAATATATATATTATTTTTTCTTTAGAAGTTTAGTAGAATAACTAACATGAGCTTTTCCATCTATCTCAACTTCCGTGTTCCTTACTTCAGATTGCTCAGCAATATTAGCTTGAACTTGCACATCTTTAATCTATTATTGAAAAAGAATTATTAAAATCAATTACTGCAAAAAACATTTAAATAATATCTAGGCTAAGTATTTTTCATTTTAAGTTATATTAAATACCTTATTTTTAATATATTATATGTTCCATTAAAAGTAATAATAAAAAATAAAAAATATTGTTGCTTTTGCATTAGGGGTTTTAAAAAATGCGCAAATTAATAACATATTTATTTTAAATATATTTATACTTTTTCTGCATTGATCTTCGCCTCCGGCTCTGGTTTTGGCTTAACTGACACTTCTGTCTGCTCCTCCTCCTCCTCTTCACTCTCACTTTCCGCGGATTCGTCAGCAATCACTGCAGCTGTAACGGAAATCGTTTTTTTTTCTTTTTCTTCTTTCACACTCTCTTCCTCCTCTTCCTGCTCATCATCATCCTTAGCTTTCGTAATGACAACTGTTGCCACCGTTTCGTTCTCTGTTGGTTCCGTTTCGCTCTTCGTAACAATAATGGTATTTGTTATATTCGTTGTTGTTCTTATTTCTTCTTCTGCTTCGTTTTCATCGCTCTCCTTCTTCAACACTTTTAATGCGGATTTTATCTCTGTTTGGGGCTCTGAGTCGGCATTTTCCTCCTTGGTAACTGTCACCGATGTTGTTGTCGTATCTTCTTCTTCGCTATTCTCGCTCACAGCGGCGACGATATTCGTAGTCGCAGATTTAAAGTTGTCTGCCTCACAGACAACACTCTCCGCTTCTTTATCGCTCGAATTGTTTGTCTCCTTTTGAGCTGTTTGTTGTTCACCTGTTTTATCAACTGCAATTTCTTTTGATTCAATTGCCACTGGCAAACTATCCGTTTCAGTCACATTTTTCTTTATCGTTGGAATAAAAAACATATAAATAGTTATATACAAAAAAATAATAATTGAAATAGCAATAAGCATTAAATTTTAAAGCTCGGATTACTATCAGATGGGTTATATCGGATATGGAAATTAATAAAACACATTTTTATAAATCGGCTTAAACACGCATTTTAATACAACTAATAATTAAATATTTCCCAATTAATTAAATATTAAGTAAGTGTCAGCAGTAAGGCATCTTGCTTGAGTATACTAAATTAAATGAATAATATATCATGATATACATTTTTTATCGTATCAAATATCATCTTATATTAAACTTACCATGCCCTCAGATTCCATCGCTTACGAATAAAAAAAGTACAATTTTCTAAAAAAAAATATAAATAAAATGTTTACAAAAATTAGATTTTAATAATTATTATAACACAATTATAATTAAATTTATGTTAATAAATTTATTAAATGGGTGACGCATAGCAAAAGATGAGTATAAACTTATTAAAAATTTAAGCATGTTTTAGAAAAAACATTTGCTTTTTTTCAAACATTGCATTTAGCACCTGTTGACACCTGTCAATCTACATTAAAAACGCTATGTATTTTTACGTATATCTGTATATATATCAATGAATTTCTTTATGAATGTATCTAATAATAAATATAATATATATAATATAATTATACTAATTACATTTATAAATATATATTTGAAATTTTAAATATTTAATGCCCTTTAATGTGAACTGTATAAAGGACTGATGTATACCACTGTCACATTATATAATTCCCGTTGGTTTGAAGGCATATACTTTTAATTCACTAGATTTTTGCATATTTATTACATCATTTTATTATTTACTTACCACAGTATATTTTTATTGTGTTAAAATTATGAAAATTGCAAGTTAATTGCGGCAACTTAAATTTAAGATACGATAAAATAAAATTCCGACCGTACTTAATTAAATAATGACCTCGAATGAATAAAATCAAGATACATATGTGTATAGATATGTATGCAATACAAAAATATATATATTGTCGATTTATATGCCGATTCAAAGAATATGAGTGCACATCAAAGATAGCTTCCACACTGTCCACATTCTATTTATTTACTACATTGGCAGCCACATTTTCCGCGCACATTCACAATATCGTATTAAACTCATGTATGCATCTGTGTAGGCGTGTGTGTGTGTATCTATTCATACATGCACACAAATCAACAACACGCACACCAAAGTTATTTTTTATTAAATACAGTTCCATTTAAAAATACATGCGTATGTACATTAACTTATAAATATATATATGAATATGATATATAAATGCCGATATTTAAAAAGTTGCCGGGAATTACTTGCTGGAAATTACTTGAGAATGATGAATTCTGTATAAATTTTTATAATTAAATATACATATGAAAGCCATTAATATATTTTAAATTTCCCTGGCTATTCTAATAAAAAAATTTAATTCAACTTTAAATAACGGCGAATGATTTTAAGAGCGCATATGTCAACATTTAACAGTGTTGACTTTCATTTAGCAGCACAATATGTAATATTAACAGCACCATTTTGAGAAATTAACTTTTTAAAATAAAGTATTTTTAAAGAAAGCTTTTAAATTGGGAATATTTGAC
The DNA here is from genome assembly GCA_035042365.1 of Drosophila dives. Taxonomy (NCBI): domain Eukaryota; kingdom Metazoa; phylum Arthropoda; class Insecta; order Diptera; family Drosophilidae; genus Drosophila; species Drosophila dives. Next base: position 848,268 of record JAWNLJ010000333.1, on the reverse strand, counting down.
CATCTTTAGAAATAACCTTTAGATTTGAAAATATGAGCTGTATATGCGCAACAGTGTGTCATTTTAACATTGAACTCCGCCAGATGGTTGCTAAAATTCGTGTCTAAAAAAATCAATGTTGATTTTACACCTATCGATGTATCGATAGGACAGCAGCATCCCTAAACAAAGTTGTACAGACATAATGTAAGAAAAACAGAGACAGCAAAAAAAAATAAATAAAATGGGGGCAGCGATGGCAAAAAATGGCAATTTACTGGATGCCTTGCCTTCACAGGTCAGCCATAAACATCAGCTTAACATTTATAAATTGCACAGAAATCTGATATTTACAGGGAACGCTGCACGTAGTCATGCTGGGCTTGGATTCAGCTGGCAAAACAACGGCGCTTTACAGACTCAAGTTCGATCAGTATTTAAACACAGTGCCCACAATTGGCTTCAATTGTGAGAAGGTAAACAATCTAAAAAGGAATGCAAACCAATAAATATATATTTACTTATTTATTTTGCAGGTACAGGGCACACTGGGCAAAGCGAAGGGGGTTCACTTTCTCGTGTGGGATGTGGGCGGACAGGAAAAACTACGACCTCTCTGGCGAAGCTATACGCGGTGCGATTTTCTTTAGTTCAGTTTATATTTATGCATTATATTCATATATATATATATATATATATATATATATATATATTTATGCATTATATTTTTATTTATATTGTCTATTTTGTAGTTGCACAGATGGCATTCTCTTTGTTGTGGACTCTGTAGACACTGAACGTATGGAGGAGGCCAAAATGGAGCTAATGCGCACAGCTAAATGTCCAGATAATCAGGTAAGTATAAACAAAATATATAATTTATGTATTTAATCGTATCATTTTCAGGGCGTGCCTGTGCTGATATTGGCCAATAAACAAGACCTACCAAATGCTTGTTGCGGCAAGCAGCTTGAAAAGTTGCTCGGCTTGCAGGAGCTACACAATCCAATTTCGAATATATCAACAACTAACTCGACATCGACAGGCACCATTGTTGGCTATAAAATTAGTAGTAGTAGTAATTATACACCAAACCAAAGTAATACAACATCCGAGCTGGATGAGGGCAGCGATAAGCGCAGGGAGAAGGCTGCTAGTTTATTAGATGGTCCACCGCTTGCATCAGCCACAACAGGGATAAACTCTTCCTCCTCGCAATTTACAAGAAAGCTCAATAGCTTCAGCGCCTCTTCCTCCGCCTCCTCTTCGATGCAGCTAAAAGGCTGGTATATCCAACCAGCATGTGCTATAACTGGTGAGGGCCTACAAGAAGGGCTCGATGCTCTATACGAGATGATATTAAAGCGACGTAAAATAAGCAAGTCTCATAAAAAGAACAAACGGTAATATTGTTTTTAATACATATATATATATATATTAATTATATAATTTATATATATATATAAATATAGTCTTAGATATTAAAGTCTGCTTAGCACAATTAACAAGATGTACATGCACTACAAATAAATATCGCCTATGTACAAATGTACGAAATCCTTAATCGTTTTAATATTTAGGAAATTTTCCGATTTTCAGCTTAATGTACATAACTAATTTGTGCAATTAATTAAAATACTTTTATTTTCACTGTTTAAGTCTTTCTCTGAAAAATGTGTTAAATAAAAAATCATTAATATTATTTAAAACCATGGTATTTATTTTGTAATATTCGCTTTTTATTTTGGAAAGATCCGATACAAAAATACATACAGTTACACATATAATTTATGTATATGATGTATATGTATATGATGTAAACATCATTTACTAGAATTTAAAAGCCTTCTCCAAAATCAAAGTTCTTAATTAAAATAGTTGTAATGAACGCCCAAATTCGGCATTGTTACGTTTGTAACGGGGACATAGGTGGACCCAGGAGCACATTTTAAGCAATCCCGTTTTATTGCTGGTCTCTGCTTGGACTTGGAACCCTGGCAGTGCATCGCAAAGCGCAACTCCTCGGCCATTTCCGAACACAAGGATTGATTGTCGGTGTGTAAGTTCTTCTTGGAATTCCAACAAAACTCAAAAATGGCCACAACAACAGCCAGCGCCAGGCCGCAAAGTAGAACAACGAATACCCCACCTAAAATAAAAGATATAACTTAATCAAATAAAAATTAAATATTATATTTAAATATATATATATTGATAGCTATCGATAATTTACCGATATTTTCCACACCCAATGCATTGGCTTTTGATTCTTTGCTTTTGTCATCTCTATTGCAGACATCTCCCGTATTTTTCCACCATTTGTCGTACAATATCTGAATTATGCCTTTTTCTTGCAACTCTAATATTGCTAATGATATTTTATCGCGCCATGGCGAACCTTTTGGTGTTGCAATACCGTACCCCTTGGAGTCCAGCAAGCCACCAATTTGTGTTAAATTACAGTCCCGCTGAACAGCATAGTCCAACATCGTAGATTCCATTAGAAACGCATAATTGCCCTCCATAACACGTTTAATACCGTCTTCGTAGGTCTTCACAAACACAGACGACTTACGGTTCTCCATGTAACGCCACATCTTTTGATATATACCAATCTTGGAATCCTGCAATAAATAATATTAATCATTTATCTTTTAAAATTACTTTCCACAATTCTTCACCCTAAAAAAAGTCATTGTTGAACCGCCCTCCAAGGTGCCGTAGGATATTTCTGTTTGATCTGCTAGGTCGGATGCACTTTCAATTGGGGTTATCATACGCTCGACAGTTAGAAATGCAGCTAAATTAGCTGTATATGATGAGATTATTATCAGACAAAAAAAAAACCAGCATCCGCCAACGATTCGCGTAGATGTAGCCTAAAAATTGAATAAGAAAAAATTTGGTTGAAATGTAAATCAGTTAAAAAAAAATATATAGAAATTTATTGTGTCAACCAATTTTCCCTAGCTTTCACTGAAATACTTAATTTTTAAAGGAATATAAATTAATAACTAACTGGGATTAATTTAAATTTACATTCAATTCTCATTAAAAAAATTTGATTAAACAAATTAATAATATTACATAAATATAGAAATAAAATAAGTTAATACCCTAGGATATAGATCGGCCCCCTGCTGCATTAGGGCGCCAATTGTAAACCAGAAACTATTTTTCAATGTAAAATCATTTTGGACGCTTACTAGCTCCAAAGTGTCTTCGGAATCGTTATCGTTATCATCATTGTTCTTGTCGGCAAGAAAATCTGGCTCTTTTCTTGTTGTTGTTGCCAGACAATCCACAAGATCAGTATCAGTATTATCTTTATTTTCACTATTTAATTTTTCATTAGCACCCGGTAATGATTTGAGTTCTAATTGCTCGTATAAATAATTCGCTTTTCGTATTTTATGCAACATATGATCGCAGGCCATGGAACAGGCTGGTTTGGAACGGACCCATTCCACTGGTGATAATCGGGCTACAATCCAGATACAGATCGAAACTAGAATGTAGCCAAATGCTATATAGAACCATATTTCGATCGCGAGCGGATTCATAAAAGAGAAAAACTTCGTTTGAGCACGATCTGAGATCTGAAAGACAATACAAAACTCATAATAATAATAGCATAATAAAAATATAATGAAAAATCCATAATTTAGCTATTGTAAAAGTATATATACAATACTCTATTAAAATTTAAGTACAAACCTTATTATTTGTAGAAACCTGAGTAGCTGATCTTACCTTTGGATTTAGACCGGATCCTTGTCGTAAGAATGTGCCCGTTATAAACCAAAAACTGTTGGAAATAGAAAACTGATTCTCAACGATATCGGTTTCCTTGTAACAGGGATGTGGATTTTTCCATTCGTACGGCGAAAAACGAGCCATCACAAATAGTGCGAACGATACTAGGATATAAGCAGCTAGCACATAAAGCCATATCTCGATTGCCAAAGGGTTCATAAAGGAAAACAGTCGTGTGGGTTGACTTGTCGGTATCTAAACGATTACAAGCGACACACATTGCAAGTAAACAACTAATATGTATTTTTTATACATAAGAGTTTAAAAAAAACAACTAATTTACCTTGAAAAGTATGCCAATTCCGAGATTCATAAATGGTTTTGTAAAATCAATAACACTTTCCCTCGCATAATTTATAGTCATTGAGGCGACAGCCAAATCTGCGCGCTGAAATTTCAAGACTACTGTTAATTAATTTAGTTCACAAACTAAAAAACAGAAATATCTAAATTTAATTGCAATTCTTAGTTATTTTGATTCACAAAATAAAAGCCAGAAACTACTAAAATATAAAATATATTAAATACTCGCCCTTTCCATAAGCTCCTGTACGATGCCATTCCATGAATTGGTTTCCGGTATATAAACTCCATACATATTATCAGGCACTAATTCGATTTTATATTGAAATCCCACTTGCTGTGCGATGGCCTTTAACAGATCAATGCAAAAGCCCTCAAATCTGGCATTACCCGTTAGATTAGCGTCATCCTTAACCATTACATAAGGTCGTTCCTAAAAAAACCACAAAATATGTATATATATATTTATATAAGAACCAATTTAAGCAAACCTCTCGAGTCATGACGACCAACGTTATATTTGCAATGTTCGAGTCGTAAAATGCTGTTGGATCTGATATATTAACACCCACATCCGGTTGCCAATAACCGACTTTTTGTATTATTTCCTGCTTTAATTTGAGTATATCAATTTTGAATTTATTACGACGACCCTCTATAAAATTAACCCTTCCAGTCAAGCCATCAACGGCGGCCTAATTAATAAAAATATAAATAATTAAAAATAAACATAGATTATAATATATATCCCACCGAATTTATATAATTATAAAGTGAGAGTCCATCGCTCCAGACTTGATCGGAGTTGCAGGAAAGATTCTTGAAAGACAAAGTGTGACTGCTATCCAAATGTTTTAGGCCATAGGCAAAGGCATAAACCGAATCAAACATAAGGGCCGATTCCGTCTGAAATAATATCATAAACGTATATATATTGTAGAAAAAGATTATGAAATTTACTTGTATGTAGGGTATGCCATTTATAACATCTAGTCCGCTGTGCTGTAGCTTTTGCATGTGATCTATAACTTCCTGGTAACGTTTACTACCAACATCAACCAGGCGGAATGCGGTGATATTTACGCTGTTATAGCGAAAGTCTTCAAGATCATATGTCTCTAAATCCTATAAATTTAATTTATAGAAGTCATAGCAAAATAAAGAGTATGCATTTACTTACGAATGTTGTAAACATATAATGATAGCGATGATCATTCATTTGTAGCTGTAGAATCTGAAATATCACATAGAAATATGTATAAATTTCCTTACATTATCTATATATACAACATATACATATGTATGCATCTTAAAATAATAATAATATAATGGCAAATAAAATGTAAATAACTAAGGAAAGATATATTTAGCGATCCATTGATCGAGAATCTAAAATATCTTCAACAGCTGTTGATTATTGATTAATAGTAATAAATATGTTTCTTAGATCACAAATGCATACATACATATATATGATTATGTAAATACATATATAAATAATAATTGATGCATGTTGCGTACAGATCGAAAAAAAGCTTTGATATTTGTTGGATTTGTGTCAACAATGATTTTGTAAATTTCCTTTTGGCGAATTGCGCGTAAAACTTGTCGATAAGTCTCCGGATTTGCTTGCCTTATATACATTTCAGTTCTCATCTCCGCTGATGAGTGAATCAAGTCCTGCTGCTTGAAAAGTCCTGAAGAAACATGTTAAAATTGTTGTAGACTAATGAAATACTTGGGATATAGTTACCATAGTCTTCTTCGTAAATAATTGCAACTTTTGTCCAGTTGAGATACATCATCAAGTCACGATAGGCCAAATTCATAATGTTATGGGCCGGATACAAATTTATGGAGAACTCCTTGACACTCATTTCCAAATCAATCCTTACTTCAATGTGGGGAATATCAAAGGCTTCACAAATCGATTGAACATGGGCTGCGAGCAGTGGATCTGTAGGTCCAAAGATGGCTTGAACACCATCCTCTAACTGGCGACAAACTTTTTTGGTGGTCCTGAAGGAATCATCTCTGGGCACATATTCAATATCATAGACAAGTTGGGTGTGGGGAAGCAGAGACTTTTCTTTGTTGATGCGATAAATAGCATATTTAAAGGCCGATTCAATGCCACTCTCACGTTCCTCCTCTGTAAAAACAGCTCCTTAATAATATATAAAAAAAAATAATATAATATTACAGAATATACAAATAATTTACTCACCAACTCGTATTACTGGTGGCAGTGCATTGACAACCAATAGCATTGATAGCAGACCTATATGGATTATATAGTAGATCCCGTAGGATGTGTTCAAATTAAGGGGCTCCCTTGTCATTAAAGTAGATTTCTGTTTTCCATTTATATTAGCTAAACATTTGGTATAAGCATCTTGCATATTTTCATCGGTTTTTTGTGTAAACTCAATTTTAAACTGTCTTACGCCATTTCCATACACAATAAATTTTTAAATCTATAATATATATAATATATAATATATTTCAATATATTATTAAGTGTGCAAATTAAATTTATGCAGCCAGAATACTTTAAATTGTGTCACATTTTATTTAATGGGGTAAGCTTTCGTATGGCTTTAAAAAGCTTTCAATGCTTTCTAATAAAAGCGCATGCTCGAAAGCTCGTCCATACTACTTGCAGTCTTATACCAAATTATAAGAGTGCCCTATAATTATTAATATTATATTATTGAAACAGGCTCGTGCAATGTTTAATTACAGATTTGTGTTGTTAAAGCTTATCGATTATATCGATTTGTAAAAATTTCTAGAAGTAAAACTACACAAACCAATTTATTGTACAAACATAGATGCAACATACATACAAGCATATGGCCTTGTAATTGTCATGCATTCAACCGCACATGAAAACAAAAAAAAAGCCCTGCAGCTGGCCATAGCCAACTACGTTATATACTCCAACAACCGAGCAGGCAACTGTGTATTACACTGACAACAGAGCAGTAACACTTAAAATATTTCGTTTCAAGCGCAGCTTTTAAAGTCTGTTGCCAACTGTGTGATACTCTGACAACCTAGCTGCAACTACATGATATTCTGTACGCAGTAACAGCTTTATTTCTATATGTGTATATGTGTTTATAGAGTACAAATGAATGTTAAGTAGCACTTTTGAATATTGGTTCAAGTTCAGGTCATTGATTGGTCAATAAGGCCAGTTAGTATACAATGTCCTTTCCACATTATCGCATTACACGTTCAACAAATAATAGAGGAAAAAATGGGCGAAAATGTTAAAGTCATTGTGCGGTGCCGTCCCATGAATCTAAAGGAAATCGGCAGCAAGTGTAAAGTACGTGTTTTAAAGTTAATAAATAAATAAAAATAAAGTATTGAAGTAAGTTAAATAAATAAATACATAATAAGTAAATATCATAGAAATTATTCTAAAGATATTTGACTTTTAAATAAATAAATAAAAGTAAATAAATAAATATGAATCAGTTAAATGGATAAACACATGTTGGTAAAGTAATGTGTTAAATTTATAAACACAAATTTGTAAAATATTTTAAATAAATTAATTTGCTCTTCATTATTAATCACCAATTCAGTTTAAATTTATCAATTCATAATTTATATTTAAATTCTCAGAGTATTGTGGAAATTGGTGACTACTTTGTCTCTGTGTTAAACCCCTCTGCGCGTAGTGCACCAAAAAAAACATTTACATATGACAGCGTTTACGATGGACATTCAAAGACTGAAACAATCTATAATGATATGTGTTACTCGTTGGTCGAAAGTACCTTGGAAGGATATAATGGCACAATTTTTGCCTATGGCCAAACTGGATGTGGCAAAACACACACAATGCAGGTAGGTAAATAATTAATTAAAAATAATATATATCATAAAATATTTTTTATAATTAATAAATTTTCAATGTCTAAAAGGGTGATGGAATTTCCGAAACTACTGAAAACAATGGCATTATTCAGCGTTGCTTTGATCATATATTTGAAACCATTTCGATAGCAACAACTGTAAGATATTTGGCACTGGTCAGCTATTTGGAGATTTACAATGAGAATGTAAGGGATCTGTTGAGTGCCAATGATACGACAACTATAAAAAACCACCCACTTAAGGATGTGCCAGGCTTGGGAGTCACAGTTCCAACATTAACCACTCAAGCAGTTATGAGTTCAACAGATTGTTATAATTGGCTAAATATTGGTAATAAAAATCGGATCACAGCTACCACCTTGATGAACGAAAAGAGCTCGAGATCTCATACAATATTCACCATAAGTTTGGAGCAAATACACGAAACGTGCTCGCCAGCAACAAATCCAATAATTGGGGGTATACGTAGAGGGAAATTAAACCTAGTCGATCTCGCGGGCTCCGAGAGACTGTGTAAAACGGGGGCGTTTGGCGAGAGATTAAGAGAAGCAACAAAAATTAATTTATCCCTATCAGCACTGGGAAATGTAATTTCAGCATTGGTTGATGGCAAATCGAAGCATATACCATACAGGGACTCAAAGTTAACTAGACTACTACAGGTAGTATTTATCTATTTATATAAACTTTATTTTAATAAGTAAACTGAAATAAATATTTAGGATTCCCTGGGTGGCAATACAAGAACTTTAATGGTATCCTGTATATCGCCAGCCGATAACAGCTATGATGAGAGTTTATCCACTCTACGATATGCCTGCCGGGCGAAGAGTATATCAAATATACCCACCATCAACGAGGATCCCAAGGATGCACAGCTGCGGCAATATCAGGAGGAGATTATGAACCTGAAACGCATGATCGATGAGAATCAACAGGAGAATAATTTGCTTTACGATAGGAACAGGGAATTGTGGATGAAGGAGGAAAAAACCAAGATGCGACAACAAATGCGGGACAAGATGAACGCCAAAGAAACCAAAAGAGAGGAAAGTGAGGAGAGAAAGAACATCAAAAAGAGAGATGAGGATTTTCAGTTGCATGCACGCAAACGCATCGATTTAATAAAACAAGCACTCATTGGCGGGGAAAGAGTCGATGATTTACAGCTGCGAGAGCGACATAGAATGCGCAAACTGGAGGCACAACGTCATCTGAGTGCCATTGCCCATGCCCTGAGCCGCATGCAGAGCGAGGATCGGGATCTGTTGCAGGGACATTATGCCAGCATTCAACAGGAGATAAATAGCAAAAATGAACGCATTAAAATATCCAGCCAGAAAATCAGAATGCTGGAACGAGAAGTAGCTGATCTCAATTCAGAGTTCCAGTTGGATAGGGAAGATTATTTGGATGAAATAAGGCATTTGGGTCGTAAGCTTAAATTCTATCAATTACTCCTCCTTAAAGCACAGCCAATTCTGCGCAAACATGGCAAAAATTGGTAATTATAATCATCATAATAGGCTCAATATATAAAATTTGAATTTCTTTCATTAGGAATCCAGAGAAAATAATGGAAAACTCTTTGTGGAATGATGATATTAAATCGTGGAAGCTACCAAATGATATAGAAAATAATATCAAATTACCACCAGCGGATCTGAGGGTAGCTTTTCAAAAAATCAACTTTATCGAATCGAAAAATGCTGTCTTGGAGACACGCAATGGAAGAGATATATGTTCTACAGAATCGGAAGATAGAACAGTAAGTATTAGTATTGCGAATCTTATTTAATTTATTTTATGCTTGTATTATTTTTTAGTTAATGGCTGAGGAATCACCCGAAACGTACAAGTCTAATATATTAAAAAATTACTTTCGACCAAATCGTAAGTTAAATGATCAATCACTGCAACGAACTAAAAGCTCACAAGCCTATATGCGTGGTAATTATATAATAGATCCCTCATATATCTCTTTAATTGATATGGCAAATATATATATATATATATTTACAGATTACACATTACGCAAAAATACGCCGCTGCCTATTAATGAGCATCAATTAAATAGAACGTGATTTCTCTAAAACAGATCATCGGTGTTAATTTGATTTGATTTCAATAAAATCAAATATAAGTTCTATTCAAATAAGATATAAGATAATAAATGGCTTATGAATGTCATAATTCGAACTACAACTTCGAAAAAAAAAGTTGCAAAAAATTCCTCGTATTTCTGATCAGAACTGTAAAATTGAATTATTCAGTCTCACTGTTTATAAGATGTTAAAGGATTACACGAATCATTGTACGAGAAATAGAATAAAGATTTATTAATAATAGTCTACTACGGTGAGAAGGTAAGCTTACATTAGTATTTCAAACAGTAAATTGTTTTTGTACGGATTCTACTCTGTTCACAAGAACCTCGTAATTGGGTGACCACATATAAAAGCCATATTTAAGAATATGTAACGGTGTTCTGCAGAATACATACAAATTTACGCTCACGTCGATTATCATGCCATCTCTTGCTCACACTTACGCTCGCATAATAAAGCATAAGAAAATGGTTGAGGCAGTTGGTCGAAATTAGAGCAACACGTGACCATAACTGGGCGATTCCTATCCGATCTTGATGCAATTTAGGTAGTTGATTCACAATATGCATATATCCTGTATAAATAAGAAGATTCTGCCTTTACAATTGTGGCATTAATTGCTATCGAAAATCAAAATGTGTCGATAATCGAGAAAAAGCTATCAATAAAATGATTTTGTTCTGCGGTTCAGAGTATTAAAAAAGGATGAGCAATCTTAGAAATGTAGATTATTTAATAAATTTGTTTTCTATTTAATAGTAATTTTTTGAGAAAATAAATGTCTCTTAATTTAGTCAGATAGTTTAACTTAATATATACACCCACTATGTACCTAATATAATTATTTTTAATTTTATAATTAAATGTAGTAATCCTAATGAATAAGGATGTTAATCGGCATACATGACGAACGATGCGGTGGCATGGTTATTATCAGAAATCGTAGTAGTATTATTTGTATCACGCAATTCGACTTTAATTAAATTTGTAGAATTATTCCCGGGACTCAGGGGCTCTGAGTTGCTGAGACAATTATTATGGCGCGTAGTGCCCGTATTACGTCTGCAAAAATAACATTTAAATACATAATATATATATATATTAAATATATATAAAAATTTGCTTACTTACTTGGCCTTGGCATGGGTTAAAATATGTGATTTTAAGTTTGTGGACTGTGCAAATTTCTTGTTGCACGCATCGAAAGGACAAACAAAAGGACGATCTCCCGTGTGGATTCTGACATGCGTTCTTCATAAATAGAGAAAGAGATTTTACAAATATATACATATATATTTGATATATTATTTATACCTTAAGTTAAAGTCGAGCGAGAAGCGTTTGCCGCAGCCTTCGAAGGTACATTGAAATGGCTTTTCGCCTGTGTGAACCAGTTGATGCCTCTTCAACTTAGAGCTCTCCACAAATGCCTTGCCACATTCGGCACAAACGTGCACTCGCGGTCCGTGTGTATGCAAGTGTTTGCGCATAGCTGATGAATCCCGAAAATATTTCTGACAACCCTTGTGCGGACAGGCGATCTTCTTATCATTGCTGTACTGAGAGAAATCTGAGGCATCTCCAGCAGCAGCAGCAGCTCCATTTCCAGTCGAGTCTGAAACTAAAATGAATACAAAAGTAACAAAATACAATAACTTTTGTCATTCAATACAAAATAAATACATTTAGATATACATATCTAAAGTTGAACATATATTTGATATAATATAATATAATAATTAGTTATTTATTTATTAATAAGTTGATTGTCAACAAATGTCAAAAATGATTTAAAATGAAGTTCCAATTAAAGAACAAATAACAAATGGTCATACTTGGCGTTTTAAATGCAAAAGAAAAACACAGAAAAAACCATTTAATCAAAAGGAAAACAGATTTTAATGAAATGAACACAACTTAAGCCTTTTTTCAAATCAATATTATTAAAAAAAAACGCACAACATCTTTTTTAAATATTTCTTATTTTTATATTTATATTGAAATGAAACAGGGAAGTAGTACAACTTATCACTATAACTAATATTAAATAGTTGAAATCTAATAATTAGCTTATATTTAAGAGTTGAGACTTACCTGAACTCACTATGCTATAGTTTGAGAGTGTTGTTCCAGGATTAGTCGTTTCAATATGATGATTGACCAGGTCGCAATCATTATTGTTGCTTAACAGGGGCTGATTTCCATTTGAAAGATTTCCGCTCGGATCACTATTAATCAGTCGACAATTATGCGAGGAAATTACAGCAAATGTTGACGAAGATGCTGAATTTCGCTTCGATTGTTGTTGTCGATTGTCGCATTTATCTGTTACTGTTGCTGGTGTGGTTGTAGCTAAGGTAGTTTCAGTTAAGGGTAGTATCATATGCGGTTGTAATTGAAGAAATTGCTCCTGCTGGAATAGCAATTGTTGCTGCTGCTGTTGACTTTGCTGCTGTTGATTTAATACTGTCTCTTGTTTTTGTAATTCTATTTGTTCTCCGGCAGCATTTAAATAATCTATTTCATCGATAGTTTGCTCGGAATCAGAATATTCATCATCAGATGTCCCAGATGCCCACATTGTGACACTAAACTCCCCCTCCATTGTCTTGATTTGAACTAGTTTTTGTTCCCAGCGTCGGCATTTTCGACTCTTTCGGTCCATCATCATATCAACGTCTTTAATTTCTACTTTTTGTTGTTGTTGTCGTTGATGAAGATGTTGTTCTTGTTGTTGATGATGAAGTTGTTGTTGTAACTGTTGCATGCAGTTGTTCAAATCTTTGCCGCCTTCTTCTGTTCTTTTCGATGTATCGTTTTTCTTTCTTTGACTACTGCAAATGAGTGCTAAATAATTAAAACAAAATAATTAGTAATTAGTTCTAAGTTTGACTTATTTTATTGAATCTTACATTTAATTTTATTTATTTATTTACTGTCAATGTTATTTAGAAAATTTTTGAATTTAAATTATATATACAGAAGAAATATTTATTCGATTTGTGAGGTTTATCAAAAACGATGAAATTAAAAAAGTTAAAGCTTTTGATCTCTGAAGAAACTTGTAACAAATAATTGTTTTATTTAAATATCTCAATTTTTAGTTTACTCTTAATTAAATAAATATAGGAAAAATATATTTAAGTATCTACTTACCATCATTTAAATGCTGGACATTTAATTTGTTTACATCATCGGTCTTTGAAATATCATCGTCATCATTTTGAACTAATATGCCATAATGTTCATAGGCAAAATTTGTTGGATCCATTACAGGCTGGTTTACATCAATTGTACATTGCATTAATATGTTTTATTTGCATACGTGTAATTCACATGTTATCCTTGCAGCGTTTCCTTATTATTTATTTACATATGTTATGCCCTTATTCGCGATGCTTGCAGCGTTTCCTGAGCGTTGTTCTCTACATAAACACATGCATGTATATGTTTATTTTATTTACATATGTTATGCGCTTAACTGATTTGTTTTAAGCGTTTCGGTTAAATTTATTTATGGTTGGTGTTGTTGTTGCTTGCTTCTCAGTTTAATTTGTACATTTTTGAATTACCAGCGAGATCAAAAGATATTTTTAAACGAGTCAGAAATGCCAGAAAAAATCATGCAAAACACACCACAAAATAAAAAACTATGCTCTGATTTCGTGCCTGTATGTGTGAGTTTGTCCTTTGATAGCGTTGATAAAAGATGCTTTTCTTATGCCTTTTTTGAAATTTAGTAGAACAATAATGTACTGTAAGATAATTGTGTTGAAAAGACAAACAATTTTGAACTTTACTTCTATCGCTAAAATAATTTAAAAGAAACTAAGCGAACAAAAATGGATGCGATGAATATTCGACGGTGTGACCAGAGTTTTAATGCCGTAAATACCTTGTTCTTTTGCCAAAACACATTACATAAACACAGTTTCGATAAGCTGGTTGTTTATTTGCTTAATGGAACAATTGGATAACTTTGTTAAACGAAACAGTTATTATAAAATGTTGGCAACATACTGATTATTATATAAATGTATATATATATATTCCTATTTGGTTTATTAAAATAATAAAACTATAATAAACAAGAGTAAAAATGTAGGATCTTGTTAATTTAATTACTTTTAAATATTTATGTTTTATTGCATTAAAATAAAGAAAACTATATCAAACCAGTATATGATTATAACATTTTGTTAATTTTATAAAATCTTGTGAATTCAATTACAATATAAATATTTGAATATGAGTTTAATATTCATATAGAATATTACAAGCATATATTAAATTTAAATGTATTCAAGTTGTTTCACATCGTTCAAAGTTCCAAATGCGCTTCTGTATTAATTGTAAATGGCAAGTGTGGCATGTCTTTTTTGGACAATTAACAACACTGTTTGCTGGCAGCAATATTTTGACAGTTGTGACAACGTGACTCTACCTTTTCCGGTTCAGGCGTTCACCATGGCGGTCGGCAAAAATAAGGGTCTCTCCAAAGGCGGCAAGAAAGGTGGCAAAAAGAAGGTTATTGATCCCTTCTCGCGCAAGGATTGGTACGATGTCAAGGCACCGAACATGTTCCAAACACGCCAAATTGGCAAAACCCTTGTCAATCGTACGCAGGGCCAACGCATTGCGTCTGACTATTTGAAAGGTCGCGTTTTCGAAGTATCGCTGGCCGATTTGCAGAAAGACATCGATCCCGAGCGCTCTTTTCGCAAGTTCCGCCTGATTGCCGAAGATGTGCAGGACCGCAATGTGCTGTGTAATTTTCACGGCATGGATTTGACTACCGATAAATACAGGTGTGTGAGTGCGTACTTAAATGTGTGTATGTGTTTAAATTATGTGTGTGAAAAATATTTGTTTATTATTTGCATTTAAGTATCTTCTTGAGGGTCATATTTACACTATGTCATGTATATATATATACATATATAGTATTAACATGTACATAATATATGTGTTCATGCATTTGTAACATGCAATCATATATATAAAAAAAACTAACATGTGCATGTTAGTAGTGTGTACACATGCAGTATTTACGCCTTCTGTTACAAGTTGCATTACGTTAACACTTTCCATTCTGCAAAAACAGATCGATGGTTAAGAAATGGCAAACGCTCATCGAGGCCATTGTCGAGGCCAAAACCATCGACGGTTATTTGTTGCGTGTATTCTGCATCGGATTCACATCGAAGGATCAACAATCGCAGCGCAAAACGTGCTACGCTCAGCAGTCCCAGGTACGCAAGATTCGTGCCCGCATGACTGACATTATTACGAACGAGGTGAGCGGAGCCGACTTGAAGCAGCTGGTCAATAAGCTGGCCTTGGACTCAATAGCGAAAGACATTGAAAAGAGTTGCCAGCGCATTTATCCGCTGCACGATGTCTATATTCGGAAGGTTAAAGTGCTCAAGAAGCCCCGCTTCGATGTCTCCAAATTGCTAGAGCTTCATGGCGATGGCGGTGGCAAAACCACGGAAGCCGTCGTCTCCGCTGAAGGCGCCGTCATCGATCGCCCCGAGGGCTATGAGCCACCTGTTCAGGAGGCAGTTTAAACAACTAAATTACACACTTTGAATTCTCATTTCAAAATGTCAAACAATTAAAAAAAAAAACATGTAAATTTTGTTGACTATTTTTGGGTATTTTTTCGGGTTTTTTTTTTTTAAATTTCTTTTCAGGCATTACCAGAAAAATGTTGAGGGTCCTTTGAAGTGAGTAAAAAATGACTTAATAAACTTATTTAATGATTAGTTTTAACATTATCTAATTTATTCTCCGTGTCTTTTTCTTCACGTTTTCAGTCTTTGCAAATAAAATTTGTTGGCCTTTTAAAATTGGTAAGCTTATCATTTTAATTTATTAAGTTTATATACTTATTTTTAAACATGATGTTTCAATTATTTTTCGTCTCTGTACAAATAATTGATGAAATCTAAAGCTAAGCTGAAAGATATAAAGCAATTTTTACTTTCCATTTTTTATTTATCTTTATTTATTTTTAATTTTTGTGTTTTCACTATTTTTGCAGCAATTTTCTTCTTAAAATGGTAAGCCGTCTTTTTACAATATTATATTTTTATTAGTATTTATATTTACTGATGATCTTTTATTTGCTACTCTTGAATAATTAAATTGATGAAATTTTTCACCTTTGCAACTGATGAATCCCTTTTTGAATTAAATATTTGTATTTATTGACAATAGTAAATAAATTAAGAACTGTTTATTTTTCACAGTTGCACAATTTGAACTGAAATAAATAAAATCTATTAACGGTGAGTTACTTATATTTTTAAATATGTATTTTATTTCCTCTACTGATGATTTTTTTATTTATTTGCTACTCTTGAATATTCACTCTGATGAAATTTTTACCCTTTGCTACTGAGCCTACATTTGAATTAATTTTGTACAGTTTAATTGTTTCACAAGATTTTAATGAGTATTCTCTATTATTTCAGATAGCTACTTACTTTTCGCTCTACATTGCAAAAACAAGGTTTGTTAGCCTGCTTTTTATTTTTTTTTTTAATTAAAACAAATTTACGATGATTTATTTTATCATAAAAAGAATTGTTCAAAATTTAACGCAAACTAGTTAATTGCTGAAATTATATTATAATTAATAAATTAATAAAATAAAACCTATTCTAATTTCGCTTTATACCCTTTTAATTGCAGTGTGTGGCATGATGAGAAAAGTGATTTCTATATCTAAAAGTAAGTTCGTAATAAATATGTAATAAATATTAATATAGGTATAAAATATGATGATTTATCTACGGATTTCCCATCATTTGTGCAATAAATGACAAATAATACTACTGACGTAAAATGTTAATTTTTGCCATTTGTTGATTTATGTTTTTAAATGCATATATCATTTGTTTTATTTTGCAGATGAAATAATACTTGATTTCCTCCAGCGACTTTTATTAATATAGCCAAAAGGTTAGTTAAATAAAATATGTAATAAAACGATTAAATGTATATAATAATGATGACAAACTTACCCAGCTCGCTTTGATTTATCATGAAGAGAACTGTTCCAAATCCAACGCAAACTGTTAATTGCTGATATTTGTTTTATAATAATTAATAAATTAATAAAATGAAACCTTTTCTAATTTGCTTTATACCGTTTTAATTGCAGTGTGTGGCATGATGAGAAAAGTGATCTTTATATCTAAAAGTAAGTTTGTAATAAACATTAATATAGGTATAAAATATGATGATTTATCTACGGATTCCCCATCATTTGTGCAATAAATGACAAATAATACTACTGATTTAAAATGTTAATTTTTGCCATTTGTTGTTTTATGTTTTTAAATGCATATATATAATCATTTGTTTTATTTTGCAGATGAAATAATACTTGATTTCCTCCAGCGACTTTTAATAATATAGCCAAAAGGTTAGTTAAATAAAATATGTAATATAACAATTAAATGTATATAATAATGATGACAAACTTACCCAGCTCGCTTTGATTTATCATGAAGAGAACTGTTCCAAATCCAACGCAAACTGTTAATTGCTGATATTTGTTTTATAATAATTAATAAATTAAAAAAATGAAACCTTTTCTAATTTGCTTTATACCATTTTAATTGCAGTGTGTGGCATGATGAGAAAAGTGATCTTTATATCTAAAAGTAAGTTTGTAATAAACATTAATAGAGGTATAAAATATGATGATTTATCTACGGATTCCCCATCATTTGTGCAATAAATGACAAATAATTCTACTGATTTAAAATGTTAATTTTTGCCATTTGTTGTTTTATGTTTTTAAATGCATATATATAATCATTTGTTTTATTTTGCAGATGAAATAATACTTGATTTCCTCCAGCGACTTTTAATAATATAGCCAAAAGGTTAGTTAAATAAAATATGTAATATAACAATTAAATGTATATGATAATGATGACAAACTTACCCAGCTCGCTTTGATTTATCATGAAGAGAACTGTTCCAAATCCAACGCAAACTGTTAATTGCTGATATTTGTTTTATAATAATTAATAAATGAATAAAATGAAACCTTTTCTAATTCGCTTTATACCGTTTTAATTGCAGTGTGTGGCATGATGAGAAAGTGATCTTTATATCTAAAAGTAAGTTTGTAATAAACATTAATATAGGTATAAAATATGATGATTTATCTACGGATTCCCCATCATTTGTGCAATAAATGACAAATAATTCTACTGATTTAAAATGTTAATTTTTGCCATTTGTTGTTTTATGTTTTTAAATGCATATATATAATCATTTGTTTTATTTTGCAGATGAAATAATACTTGATTTCCTCCAGCGACTTTTAATAATATAGCCAAAAGGTTAGTTAAATAAAATATGTAATATAACAATTAAATGTATATGATAATGATGACAAACTTACCCAGCTCGCTTTGATTTATCATGAAGAGTACTGTTCCAAATCCAACGCATATTAATTAAGTGCTGATTAAATCTACTTTATTTATATATTTATGTCAAATAGGTTATATTTTTGTTAATATTTATTATCTTTTGCTTGAATGCAAAAAGTTCTGGATTCTAGAAATGTATTGTGCTTCGGGTGCTAAAAAAAAGTAAGTAAAAATAACAACAGAAAAGCAATTTACTATTAAAAACTTTGTTTAAATTAATGATGAAAATTTAATCGTATTTGAAATAATCATGTGAACGCTTTTGTTTAAGATAGTAGAACTGATTAGCATATTGATTGCTTCATTAAATTGTAATTATTTTGAAAAATCGTATCCTAATGAAAATTATTTTCTAATTTTTTTTAGCAATTCCAAGATTTGTTAATTTCTATCTTAAGAAAAGTTCGTTGTATATTGACTTATAACTATATTACAATGAAAACAAATTATGATGACCAACTTACCCAGATCGCTTCGATAAACCATGAAGAAAAATGTTTCAAATCCAACAAAAAATAATTGCTGAAATATTAAAAATATTATCTCCATTACAAAACCCTCTGCTAATTTCTCTTCATTATAATTTTCTCTTTTATAGCATGAAATACGCCAATCTATTTCTAGATGAAATTGACTGAATTTATAAAAATACACTTTAGTATAGTAGGCTAATACATAAATTTCTAATTTTTTTATTTTATATGAATAATAAATATGTATGATATTTGCAACAATACAAAAATTAAAATCGGCAGTTATTTCTAATTAAAATAATTGCTACGACAAAAAAATAATTAATTTAGAAGAGAACGACTGAAATGGAATTAATAAATTTTTTCAAATACTCTGGTCAACTGGTTGCCTTTATTCCAGGTTTACCTTTAGAATATAACATACCCAGCGCTAAACTTTTTGCACTTGTAAGAGTAGTTTGGCTCGAAATTATATCGATAATATGAATTTTAGCTCGTTTTGGCTGCTAAAATTGATATACATATTATAATCGATAGCAAGTAAATGTACAAATTTAATTGATCGATATTTTATCTGTCAAACATCAGCTGTTTTCTGTGTCGCAGCGAGTAAGGCTTGTTAACAGTTGAAGCAACTCGCCTGTTATGGTAACAGTGACTTTTTGAAATACGTACACAGCGCTGGATGTTATTATTAACAGTTTTCAGTTGTGTTACGGAAGCGTTCGAAGCTCTGTTAATTTCTCAGTTTTTGTTGCGCGACGTTTGGCGAGCGGGTGTGTGTGACATTTTCAATCGTTTTTTTAATATCCAATTTACCGCATTTCAAAAATTGCACTTGCCACCAAAAGTAGTCGTAACTTTTTGATGGTAATTTAAAATTAAAATTTTCAAAATGAGCTAATCAATTGATATTATGCACCAATTAAGTAACGAAAGAAAGAAGGATCGTGCCAACGAAATTTTACTTCTTGACGAAATCAAGATACATATTCACTGGTGTGTATGTATGTGAATGTACATACTTGTAAAACAGCAGAAAATACTTATGCATACGGACATACATGCATGCACACATACGTATCTTCTGAGCATGTGTCAATGTGTGTGTAGCGTGTGGCGTTTTTGATCGGGATCGTCGTCATCGCCAGCGTCAGCCTCTGTGTGTGTGTCTGTTTTAATGTACGTATGGTTTGGATCGGTCAGTGTATTGTTGGCATGTGCGTTTGACGAGTAAAAGTTGACAAAAAATATATTAAAATACAAAAGAAATAAAAAAGTGGAAAAAATATACATGTCAAAGCAAAATCAAAAATTGTGTATAGCAAAAATATAAATTATGTGTGTGCTATAGATCAAATGTAATATTGTTTTAGATATTACAGTTTACATATGAATGCACATGTGTGTTAGTGTATATGTGTATTCGAATGGATATAAAACATACACAAAAGAATATTTAATAATAAATAATTAAATGTAAATTTACATATTAAAACGAGTGCCAATTTAAAGTTAATAAAATAAACACATATGTTTTACCGGCGGCAAACAACAATTTTCAAATCGTAAGTTTTTTATTTGTTGTATCTAAATAGCTCAAATTGTAGTCTTTTAATGTACACAATGCTATTTATTTATGTGTATATATATGGGTTTTGCTGAAAATACAAAAGTTCTTTATATTCTCTGCTCTTCGATTTTGAGTTTTTTCTGTGTTCTTCTACCTGTTGATATTTTATCCTACTATCACGTCTCTAAATAGAAACTCGTTGTGTCATTAGCAGTAGTGCTGTTGTTATTTTGGGTCCGCTTGTTACCTTGAACTAATAGTTAACCTTATTCCCTGCTGTGCACACACACAGACCCGCACCACATCAGGTATATGCGTTTGTATGTATGTGAGTGGATGAAAATAGACGAAGCAATGTTTGAAACTTCATCGTAAACCCTACGCGCAAACGAATACTTACCTAAATATATCTTGTGTGTGTTCGTTTTCCATTCTTTCATTGTCTCTTCGAAAGAGACAGTGACAACAGCAACAACGGCGGTGGCGTTGGCTCGCCTCGGCTCGGGATCGAGCTTCGTTTGGCTCCGCTTTACTCTCTTCGGCTCTACACACTAAAAACAAACAGCAGAAGAAGAAACACAACACAAATGCAAACACTGATGATATTGTTCTAGGAAGTCGTTTCGTGATCGGCTGTCCGCAGTCGAAAACGTAGACGAATGCGAAGACGCAGGCAAACGCGCAAAAGGGCCTTGTGCATTTTTACTTTTAACAAAAATTATGACAAGTAGGACATCGAAAACATACATATGGATGATATGTATGTTTACTTAGTGATCGTTATACCTGCCAGCAGAGAAACTGATAATTAACACAAATGTCTGTCTGTATAAGTGTTTGATTTCTGCAGTGATTGAAACTAGTTTGTTTTATCATTTATTTATTTTTTTTATTTATTTGTTATTATTTATAGTTTAATATAAATTTTATTTTTTATTATAGTTAAGAAACAAACACATACGTTAAGCAGCTCGTCTTAGGCACTTTTCGAACTATTCTTGCGTGGACTCAAAATAAAACTAGCTAAGATTTTCCCGCTGTTAAAAATTATATATTCATGTGTATGACGGGAATACATATAATTAGAAATTGGCAAATTTTCCCAATATAAATTAATTATAAATAGTCGGAGAGATCAGGAAAATGTTTATTTACAATGTTTATTTGTAATGAAGTATTGTAATAGCTCCACTTTTGTTTATTTATATTACATGTCTTTATTCAGAGCGTTAAATACCCATGCAGAAAGCAACTTATAAAAGAAAAATAAGCTGTGCTAAGTGCATTGTGTGTTGTAATTTTAAAATTCATAAAGATAAGAATTAAATGATAAGCTTAAATGAGATTTAATATCATATAAGATGTTAGCTGTTGTGGTTTAAGACACAAATATTAATGGAAATCTTTTTATTGCTTACAGGCGTGGACATTTGGACGCACTTTGATGTAAAGGCGCATTAGGAAATTATTTGTTTCTATTTTTTTTGCTTGAAAGTTAGCCGGTAAATGTGCTTAAGGCGATATGGCCGGCAAATTAGTCAATTCGGTATTAATCCAACAGAAGCACTTTAAATACGGAATAGTTGTTGTGATGATGACGCTGATGATGACGTCATGTTATGCAGCATTTAGCAACAGCTCCCCGAAGGCAATATTGAAATAAATTTCGATCGCACTATTAAACGATCTGTAAAGTGGCTGGAAAGTGTCTGGATAGTGTCTGGCTTCGGCTGCTGCTGGTGTTGGGAAGAGTATAAAAACAATGCCGCATACACATTCGCGTCATGGTTCGTCCGGTGATGATTTAGGCAGCACCGACGAGGTGAAGATATTCAAAGATGAAGGCGACCGTGAAGATGAGAAAATATCATCCGAGAACCTTTTAGTCGAAGAAAAATCCAGTCTTATCGATTTAACAGAGAGTGAGGTAAATTCTACTTGCCAAAAATAAATTTACTTATTAAATTATATTTATTAATTATATATTATAATATTTATAGAATAGAATATTTACAGAATATTAAATTCTCTATATTATACTTATTTATAATTTATATATTTTGTAACAGGAAAAGGGCAGTAAAACAGTCACGAGGCCGGATCACAGTCCCGTATTCAGTAAGTTCCATTAATTTATTTGAACATTTATATTATTTTTATCATTATATCGTCTCTAAAACTGTTGCCCTGTAGACCTGAACTTTACTAAATACTCACATGCATACACTAACTAACATACCATAACTGTTTCTTCGACCGTTTCGAGTAAAAAATGCACTGCCCATGATTTCATGTAGTTATCGCGCATCGATCAAATTAAATGCAAGCTGATCAACAGCAGTTCGTACATATTATTTGTCACTGAATGCGGCTGGCGAGAAAAACTTATAAACAAATTGGGTCTAAGCAAAAATAATATTGGCAAGCAAGCTGAAAAAACAGAAGTGCTGCTGATTACTTAGCATTGACAGCTAACCTTTATTGTCTTGAGAATTTTGCTTGTGCAGAGAATATCTGTTTTTTTTTAAATATAGCTAGGTGAGTTCGGCTAGCAGGCAAGGTGGAAATATGAAACTCCAAAAGGAGCAGAGAGGTGAATTTAAAATGCACATGCCCAAGCGACAAGTATTGGAAGCAGAAGCAGAGACAGAATAGCTGTTTTTTTTTGTACACCGAAGTGAGTTTGGTTCATGGGCAAGCGGTAAATATTGGAAACCCAAGAGGACAAAAAATTATCTTACTATCCAGGTAAACACATTAAAGCGCAACAAGGTGGGTATTACTGTATATATATTATATATATATATATATATATATATATATAATTTATAGAAATTAACATGAAGAACTCATTCATTATGCAATATTTTTATAAATAAACTAAATGAGAAAGGCGGCAAACATGAAGTTGGGGCGGATAAAAAACCGGCTGCTGCTGTTGCTGCTCTCAGCGTCACTTTAGCTTTTTGGTATTTGTTGCGTTCGTTTTCGTTGCATGGTTGGTGCTAACAAGGTGATGCAGATCGCTTCGGCGACACGCTACTTCATTTCTTGTTTTCTTGTTTTTTTCTGTTTGCTATATTGTGCTTTCTTTTCGCCGGCTTATTCCAAGCGTGTCTGTGTGTTTGTTCTTTTTAAAAGAACGAGTGAATGTTTGTATATATTTGTGTACAGCGATATGTGCAAGCATTTATTGATGTATTTTTAGTGCACATACTTATATGTTTAATTATTAGGTTTGCTTGCAAGGCAAACAGACCCACACAAATATTCTTATGCATATGTATGTAAGTATGTTTGCATGTGTGTATGCAAGCGCTTTAAATTTGAGTTCTGTTTGCAAGTTCATCGTTAAAAAATGTAAAACAATTGGTAACATAAAATTTTTCTATTCATTATTCATTGCACGAATATAAACACTAGTATTGTTTTTTAATTCTCAGAAATTATTTTTTTAACTAGCATTGCCAAAGATTAAATAACGATTATGACAAGTGCCAAATTACTTCTCTTTAACATTTAATGCTGTTAAGTTGTATTAAATGTTATACGTACATAAAGCTTAACAATGTACTAAGCATTTGCATTACCGAGCAATACTTAAAATTGCAAAGTACACATTTGTACCCACTTATCAGCAGTGCATAACCAGGTAATGCTTTTTATAAGCATGCTTTGCATATAAGGATCAATACTTTACACTGTTCAGCACAGCTCACACGCACATATTTTTTACCCTATCTACCTATGTACTTGTCTATGTAAATTTTTAAATACATATCTACACACATATGTGCTCAGTTTGCAGCAAGCGTCGATTGCGACTGTAAGACAGGCAGACATACATAACTTGTTAACAACCCGACAATGCCGTCTACACATTTTGTTGTTGCAGGTTTTTTTTTAAAGCCCATAACAAAACACTTAACGAGCTTTTTACCTTTGGTTGACCACACTCTGCAGGAGAATTCAGCAGAACATTGTTAAGCAGAAGAAGAGGCGTAATCAGCCAAGTGGCTTTTTAAAGAAGGGTTGCTTTTTGTGAGGCATCAAAAACTTAATACCAAAAAATATATTTAGATAAGAATTAATTTCTTAAATTATCTATGTATATTAATTTGTAATACTCTACAATTTATTATATGTAAATGATCCCTAGCACTCTAAATCGCGACGACCCTGAAAAATCTGCTTGTGAGTATGTGTGAGCATTGAAAACAGTATTGCATACACAAATGCATAAAAATATACATGTAAGCGCACAACATACATACAAGTGTGTTTTCAGGGCAAACAACATATACACACACTTCCACACGAAAAGAAATATAAATGTAAGTCGGACACTGTAGTTGTGTAGATATATCGGAACTGAGTTTTATATATATAAGTGCGGCAAAATATATATTATTTTGCAAATTATATTTGAGATATATAAAAAAATTAATTTCTTAAAATATATTTTTAAATGTCAGCTGCTGTACACAAAAGCATTCGGCTTTCCTGAAAACATCTTATTAAATTACGTGACAATTTCAAACTACTTTGCCCACTGTGCGTCGATCAGTTTAGTTTAATGTTGAGTGTGCTTGCATGCATGTATGATTGTGACCCTTCATCTTCTGCTTCTTCTATACATGCATAACCGACTTGCGTATGCATGCACGTGTGTGTTTGTATGCATATACATATCCCCAAGTACGTCTGCCTTGCTTGGGTATTGTGTATCCTTGGAAATTAATGAGTTTTCGTAGAATCGACGAGCCTCCGCTGCCGGCGTGTGTGTTTGAAAGTTCTTACTGGCTGGATCGCTGCCTGGATGGTTGGCCGAAGCTTCTTGTTTCCAGAACGCCTGGATTATTTTGTTACCCACTGTATTTTTTTTGTACCTTTCATTCCTTTTTTGTTTGTTTGCGTGTGTGTGTGTGCATTGCCTGATTCTCATTCCGTGTTTGTGGCTTCCTTCGCCTCCTACTTCTGCTTAACATTTTGATTTAGGAAGATGTTTTTGTTTTTTTTCTTTGTGCATTGCTGCGTGTGTTTTGTGTTTTTAGGGTATCTTAGCGAGTCTTTTTTGTGCTTGCTTTTCTAACAAGCTGTGAATTATTTAATGATACGACTGTGATATTTTCCCAATGTTAAAATTATCTTTTCTCTGTGTGTGTGTGCAATTATAGGTATATGTCCATGTGTCTATATAGAAGAAGCAGAGCAATAAGTGCTAAAAACAAATCCGTATTAATTTCAGCTTCTTCTTTTGTCAGTTGTCTTAATAAATTAACGCAAGAAAGATAGAAAGAGAGACAGAAAGTGTAAGTGTGAGAGTTTGTAGAAGTAAGCATAGTGGAGATTTCTCCGAATTAACGCTTCCGCACAAAGAACCCTTGTGTTCCTCTTCATCATCCACTCTCCTTTCTACTTCAATTTCATTTTATCAATGTTTTTCATCGCGCCTAATAATGTGTGTTTATTACCGTATTGAAAACTAGGAAAAAAAACAAAATTATTGACTTGTTTTTTACAGTTTTCTTATTGTTAAAAATTTGGGTCGTTATTATCTTATTTCAGATAAACTCGAGCCGCATACGCCTACCTTTAATATGGGATATTTGGTGTCTCCCTACTCATATGCCAATGGTGGACCGGGTGGACTGCCCGTGACAATGGTAAGAATTCTATAATCTTATTTTTTCCTAAATATATTAACAAAACAAAAACAAGTAACGAAGATACGGTGCAAATTATGAAGTCCGAGCGTAGTAATCTTCTTTCCAACTTTGGTAGCTATAGTTCTTAAATTGCGGGAGGGAAGTGTTCCATAATTTTTTTTCTGGATTTTTGAAGGGGGTATTTAGCAATATAGCTTTTAAATATGATGATATTCATGTATGAGATTAATGGTCTATTCGATCTATACTACATCCAATTGCTTATCGGGAGTTACAAGTAATTTCTAGGGCCAAAGTTTCTGGGCGCGGCAGGTGTGTGTGCTTTGCATATACCGATCACTGAAGGGTATCGGCAAAAACCATTCAAGTGTAATGAATGTAGCTTAAAAATTGTGACATATATGTAATATTTAAATTAAAAGAAGGTCATACATAAATCAAATATAGTCATAAGTAAATAAAAAAAACGGTAAACAAACATTAAAAGCATTTTAAAATAGACTCTTATCCAATCGCACATGCTCAACTACTTTTATTTACTCTAAAAGTATAAAACTAAAAAAAAAATAGCACATTCACCGACTATATAAATGATATTCATAAAATGCATGAAATTCAAGGCAGTTTATCTCAAATCCACTGCCCAAAAAGAATGAAAAGAACGAAATGCATAAAAGCATAAGAAGACTTATCTCTGTAACAGCATTAAAAGAAGAAAAAACAAGCACAAAAATTCTCATATATGAATGAAAACATGAATAATAAAAAAGGCAGATACAAGAATTCAATTTACCGTATAAGTATTATTATTATTGAGACGACAAATATAATAGATAGAGATAAGAAAGCATTTGATTTTTATTACAAATTTCTGAGAAGAAATAACGACAAAGTTTTATTAAATTATAAATAATAAATAATTCATTTTAACCTTTAAAATTATTAATATTAAATTATAAAGTTATTCTCTTTAATTTTTTCATTTTAAATTATAAATATATATATAAATTACTTAATTATAATTATATAATTACATTTCTGTAATATTAAATATTGTTAAAATGTATTAAATTAATTGATTAATATTAAATATCAAAAATGCAGTTATTAAATATTAAATAATATTAATGTACTTAACTAAATTAATATAGTAAATAATTATATATTTATTATATAATAATATTATTAGTATTCAATGAAATATTTCCTTTCTTTTTGGCAATGTAACGACTATGTCAGGGGATGACATTATTATATAGTCTACGTTACTTACTTATTATCGGCAACAAAAAAAGGGTAATTTCATTTAAAGTGCTCTTTGAATAAGGGGAAATTAGGGGATGGTTTTCTCAACCTTTTGTAATTGTCACCCTTTTCTTCTCTTTTTTTTTATTACGGGATTATGCCCATCCTGGTCTGAAATTAAAACTACTCACATGTGTGTCAATATCATATCACTATCAGCATTAACATCAACAGCATTTATTGTCAATCCCCACATACACAACATTTCTCGGATATTGTTTAGAGCTTGAATAGTACAAAATATAAACCTATATCTCTTTTAACATGAATTAAATGAAACTTTTTTGTTAAAGCGCTGTAAAAAAAAACAAGTATAGCGTTTTGCACCCAGCTATGAGCATGCTTAGTCAATTCTTATAGGTAGCGCAAACCCTGAAGAGTAAAAAGAAACGAATGCAGTGCATATTTTTACTCACAAGCCAGAACTGATCCCTAATTGGCTGGCTAGAAACACGTGCATATACATACATACATACGTAGACACACAAAAACATATTTACGCTCGCATCGATTATCTTGACATCTCTTTCACACACATGCGCTGGCGGCTGCTGGTAGAAATGAGATCAATATGAGAACTTATTTTTGACCACAACTTGGGTGTTTCTTATCCGATCTTTGGGCAGTTGATCAATATAATGCATAAGCATATCATGTGTTTATAAGAAGATTCTGTTTTTAAAATTGTTGCATTTATTTCTATCGCAAATCGAAATTATTGATAATCGAGAAACGTAGGCAGTAATCTACGCCGTATATACGAGAATCTTTATGCAAAATTTTAAGTCTTTAGCTCTCATATTCCCTGGGGTCCGCATGTTCATACAGGCAGACGGCTTTATAGACACGGCTGCTGATCCCGAGTCAGAATATATATACTTTATGTGGTCGGATTTCTTCTTCTATCTGTTACATATATTTGCACAAACTATTATACTCTTTCATTCGTTTTTCAGGGTATAATATAATAAAACACATTTTGCATTATTAAAAAATATAAAATTTTAAGTTTCGAATTGGATTTTTTTGTATTAGTTATATTAAAAATTAAAAACAATTTGAAAAGTGTATTATTAAATTTAAGGAACTTATGAATTAATAATTAATAATAAAAAAAACCTATCAAAAAATTACAAGTCCGAAAATCAACAATTCAAATAGAACTTATAATTATGAATATTAAAAATCAGTAAATGTTTAATAAAAAGTGATTTACATTTTTGAGCTATTTTTTGATTAAATTGAAATAATAAAAAAACCTATATAAATAATTTGAATAGAACATTAATTGATAATGCTGTTTATTATTTCGCAACTATTTTGGCTAATGGTGCTATTGTTTTGACCTCAACTGTTGTGGATGCAGAATTTTCCGTTTGAGATTGGTTTTTGGATTAGGAACGGATATTTATTCGTTTAAGTCCAAACCACCTGATGCCAATTGCCAATTTGTTGTTCGTGTCAATTGAATTTTTGGGCGTTCAACCAGATAAAAAATACCTTTAATGTATTTGCGAAGGCAACAACTAGAAAAATACAACAAAAAAACTATACGCGCAGACAAATAAGTCAAAATGGTCAGCTTACTTTTGCTGCTTCTTATTCTTGTTCATCTTCCACTTCTCCGTCTTCCTCTTCATCTTGGAAGTACGCATGGGCGCTTTTTCTGTTGGTGTTGTCAAACATTAGTTTTGTGTGATGCTTTGCGCCATTTCAGACAATGATAACAATGAAAGGTTAAGTACAAAACACCGGCAGCAAACATCCTCTAAACCAAACAAAAAAATGCAGGAAAAACTACAGGCCTTTTTATCCTGCAACAGGTTCACTCTATTGACTGGAAGAAGGGTAGTGGCAGTCCTAGTTAAGAATTTGCCCTTGTAGACAATGTCCCTTTCCATTTATAATATTATTTAAGGGTGGGAGACATTTTTTCTGTGGATATTTTTGTTTTGGGCTTTATTATTCTGTTAATATTAATTTATTTTATTATCAGATACCGAAATTATTTATTTTATGTAAAGTAGACTAAAAGATAGTTCAAATTCTAAAAATAGAAAATTATAGAATAGATAAAATTTGTACTTTACTTAAAGTTAAAATTTAAATTAATAAATATATTTAAATGCACAATTTTTTTAAATGAATAGTTAATCATATTATTATAAAAAATACATTCAAGAATATGTAAAAAATTGTATATTAAATATGAAATTAAAATATCATTTTATGAAAGCAAATTTAAAATGAATAAAATAATTTATATATACAATGCTTTAAAACGAATATTTGTTAAATTAACTCAAACTTTAATTTTTTGTTTTGTGAACTGTGAGAATAAATTTTGTTAAATATAAAATAAAATGTTTAAAAATGATAAAAAATCAAAATCTATTTTGGTTGTTTTATCTTTTTTTTTAAATCCTTTTCAAAACTTTAAGAGTCATGCATTTCAAAATCAATTTTACCTATTAGTTCGCTTAGAACTCAGTTAAACCGAAAAAAAATATTAACAAAGTTTGCTTTGAGACATAAATTTGGAAAAATGACAAAAATAAAGTATTTTAATTTAAACCGCTTGAATCAAAGCACAGCAAACAGCGAACAGTGTTGCACAGTGCAGCACACAACACCCCCAAAAAAAGAGAGAAGAATAAGATTTGCTATGCTCCACCCTCTCCTCCACCTCGGCTACTATCGGTTCGCTGTACGTCGTTAGTGGTGGTGCGTGTTGTTGTTGGTGCTTTTAGCATTCGTTCGTTACGGATACACATATGCATACCCACATTAATACAGACGTCGCTGACTCTTGCTTGCGTTCCCTTTCTCTCTTACGCTCTGTCCTCGGATTCACATGCACAGTAACTACTACTACTGCAACTACTACACATGAAGACACACAGAACTAGCGTTGTTGTGTGCGTGCGTTGTTCCGCACAAAAAAAAACCCTAAGAAATCCAAATGTACAAAAAATTGCGCGCCGACTAATACAACTACAAAAACTAAGCAGAAGTAGTGACAGTGGAAGAAGAATCAGCAACAGTGGAAAAGCAGCAGCAGAAAAAAAGCAGCAATAAAAACAGAGAAGCAGCGGAAGAAGAAGCAGCAGCAGCGCTGCAGCTGCAACAGCAGAAGAAGAAGAAAAAGCAGCACAAAAGCAGAGCAGAAGCAGAAACAAAAAAGATGAAGCAGCTGAGCAAAAGCAGCAACAAGCAACAACCACCCAAAAGTGAGTGCAGAGTGCTGTTTCTGATATGCCTTTTTTAATGCGAGAGATAGAGAGAGGAACAAAGAACAACCCCAAAAAAAATATCTTCGCTGCAGTTTTACAGTTTTAAACAATGGCGTCCAATTTCAATTCCAATTCTTACAACACATCCTTCTTCCCATTCGAGTCATTTAAAAAACCATTTACAAAAAAAGGGGTAATGAAAAATAATTGATGCTGAATATGATTTAAAAAAATAAATAATCTATGAATTTTCTAATGAAAAATAATAGCTTACAGAGAATATATATAAAATTAAATAAATATATATAATGTTAACATTAACATAAAAAATATAACATATTACATTTATACATATTTATTGATTGATTTTATTAGAAAAAAATAATTAGTAAACAATATACATTTCTTAAATAATTCCTATAAATAAATAAATATGTGTTTAACATAAGGTGATAAACCTATTAAAGTAGTAGTAATAATAATAATGATAAAACAAAATATATATATATAATATATTTATATAAATATAAATTTAAAGCAATAATTGACGCTGAGTATAAAAAAATAAATAAATAATCTAGGCTTTTTCTCATGAAAAATAAGATAATAAATAAATTTAAAATTATTGACCATTCCATTTCCATTTCATTCCAATGTATTTCTTTTCTATGTGAGAGCGTCGAGTAATTAACAGATGTAAATGTATAAATTAGCTTTAAAATATTGTATACATAAATATATACACTTATAGCCAAATCTGATCTATCTTTGCTTTTAATTAACTACATTCAGAAACGTTATAAAAATATAATTATTTACTAAGAACATTGGAATTTATATGTATAAAATGAAAAAACTTTGTAGAATTTGTAGAAGAAATTTAGAATTATTGTAACTTGAGACTAATATCGTTGCTTCATGGAGAGTTTTAATTATAATTTATATTCGTATTATATATATTTGCTAATAACAGAATGTAAAATTTGATTTTCTATTAAAAATTCTAACTTACAGTGTGAACATCTGTAAATTAAAATGTGCGCTTAAATTCTTTTTTTTAAACAATATTAAATTTATACAACAAACGCTTAAAAGTGAAATAGTAGCTGCTTTAGTTTTAACCATTTAATAAAAAAAAAACAGCACAATCATACATAACGCAAAGAAAAATATATAAAAAAAAACCCAAGCAGACGTCAAAACAGCTCAGCAGCGGGTGAGGCTGTGGCGGGTGGCGGGAAATCGACGGCGGCGGCGTTGGCGGCACTTTTTATATTCGTTTAGCGGCGGCAAACATTAAAGACATATTTTCGTTTTCGCTTGCTTTGTAGCCGCTGCTTGGTGCTGCCGTCGCTTGTTATTATTCTTGTTTTTGTTATGGTTGTTTTTGTAGTTTTATTCATCAAGCCACGAGTACGACAACAACAACATTGATGATAATACGCAACAATCTTACAAATATGCACACTAATACACACACATATCACTATCTAGCTGCATATATATATGTATATATATATATACAGGCATATACGTATGTTTAAATTATTGTTAGTTTGTATTTTTTCTCATTACATTAAACATACAAAGTTGACAACAACAAATTGATAACAGACGCAGGCAATTGTTCTTTATTCTCCGATGTCAAGGCATAGGCATAGAAAGAAGATGTGAAAGCTTTTTTATATCAAGCCAAATATTCTATTCCAGAGAGGGAGTGAGGAAGAGCTGTTCTTTTTTTCCAGAGGAGGGTGCTAATTGAGGGTGCGCCTTGAACAGTTTTAGCCATGTTTAAGCTGCATGAACAAATACAATGCAAATATTTTCCCTATTGACGAAATACCACTTTTAAAATTTTTATGCTCAAAGTGATCTGCACTCAATTCAAGAGAATGTCTCCCATTTTTATGCGCCAAAAATGGGTATATTGGTTTTGTGCTAATTAATGTAACATACAGAAGAAATAGTTGATTAAGAATCACCCACGTTAAAGTCATAGTCGTATATCACACTCAAGCATTTTGGCTATATATAATTATACGAGCGCATCTGTGATAATAAGATGGCATGATAGTCGACACAAGCGTAAATATATATACGTAGCTTATAACAATTTCGCCCATGTCGAGCTCAAACTAAACTATTTACAAAACTGTTGAATTGACATATTTTTGATTAAATGAAATGACCAAATTCGAAACTATTTACCATAAATAATTAAAGAACATAGTACATTAAAGTATAGTCACTGTCTTTAAATTGATAATGTGCATTTCGATGGAGCAGGGAAAGAGAAGGGATAGATAGAGAGGGATAGAGAAGCTGCTGGCATAAAAGATGGAAAGGGAAGGTTAAGCATACTCCATACTGCGTTCTGTTTACCAATTGTCCGCTCTGCTTTTAGCCTCTAAGTACGCTTTCTCTCTCTCTCTTTCCTTCTCCCACTACTTTTTACGTTGTTTATCTGTGCGCATTTCTGCATTGCCTGTATTGGCTGCAGTTGCTGCCAGGTTAAGAGAAGTCACCGCTAAAGGTCAACATAAGTCCAATGAACTCTGACTCGGACTCGAAGTCGAACTATTTAAAGTTTGTAATTTTGAAGTGTTCTCATAGTTGCCGTAATTTATATACATTCTCAATGATGTTAGCAAAGCTTTATTCGATTAATGTTATTGCTAAATATGTTACTCATACATTGAGTTGACACTTATCGTGCATTGTGTCAATATCGATTTTATTAACTAACATAATTTGTTATGTTATCGATATGCCTGTTGAGATCATTTACATATATTTACTAAAATAATTCTATTTTGTCATTATTATAAACATAATATATTGCTTCTATATTATCGGAATGTTATATTGATATTTTTCCTAAAATTTAATTTGTTTTTTTAATTTGCAGGCAAATAAAATTGGGCTGCCGCCTTTTTTTTGTCACAATGGAGATCCGTTAACAACACCACCGCCCGCCCACTGTGGAATACCTCCTTATCAGTTGGATCCAAAAGCAATTGGTAAGCAAAAATAAAAACACTTTGAAATAATGACAATTTCATGTTGTGATTAGTTCATGCCTTGTTATTATACCCTGAACCCATAAAAAACGGGTATAATGGCTATAAAGGTGTTTTGCAAATTTATGTAACAGGCAAAAAAAAGCATCCCCGATACCATAAAGTATTAAAATTGTCAGGATCAAAAACCGAGTCGATATAGCCATGTCCGTCTGTCCGTCCGTTCGTTCGTCGGTATGTGCTTCTGTCCGTTAGTCTGTATGAACACGGGTATCTCAGGGACTATAAGAGCTAGAGGCGTAACTCTTTTTTTTGATAACTACCTCAGTTTTCCGTTTCTGATACATTTTGATTTCCGATAACAATAAATTGCACAATTTTTAAGGCAGAATCTTCAAATTAAAATATAATGTGCATATGCATAATATTGTTCAAAGGATCGGATAAGTAACACCCAAGTTATGGTAAAAAATATATTCTCATATTGATCTCATTTTTACAAGCAGCCGCAAGCATTTTCTGTATGCATAAATATGCGAGCACATGTGTGAGAAAGAGATGGCAGAATAATAATAATCGATACGAGCACTAATATTTGTTTATGTGCATTCTCCAAACCCTGTAAACTACAATTTCTTGTACGTTTATGCGCTACATTCTTTTTTTTACTCTTTAGTACGTGTAGTAAGAAATGAGTTAGCCTGCTTACATTTGGGAGCTTTGAAAGAAACATTTGTCAATGAAATTAAAATATATTTAACATTTGGGTTCAGGGTATATACTCGTCAAACTCACTTGACTTCAGAATTCTTACTTGTTATTATTATATAGATCTGTTCTTAATCCTCTTTGAATGAAAGCTTCGAAAATAAGTTATATGTAAATAAATATAAATAATAAATAAAACTAATAATAATATAAATAAAATAAAAATAATAATATTATAAATATAATAATAATAGTACCATTAATAAAAAAAACCTGTAGGACTCAGACTGTGCTTAGTCATCTTAATATTTAAAACTATAAATAAATACGTTCTGCCTGTACTTTAAATTTCTTTACACTTTATAAATACATTTGTAATCTGGGAAATAAAATTGAGAAGCAGAATTTGAAGGCTAATCGAAAGGGGAATGCTTTTTCTTTTTCCTTGTCTTTATTTCCTTCGATATTTAAATGCAAATTTTATTCCAGCTCGATTTAATTCGACTCATCGTAAAATGACATGAATATGATAATTTTTTGGCAATTGTGCGGAAAATTGCAATCATTGTTTTAAGAACTCACTTCAAAATAGACTGTACATATATATAATATATACTGGGGAAATGTAATGTAAATGTGGCTAAGAAGCTTAAAAATTCCAAGTAATACCTTTGAATGTATTTATTTATTTGTTATATTAATGTTTCTTAAAGGTTTTATTAAATTACATTGCACTTACTCATATAATTATATAATAAAAATTCTGAAATATGAAATGACGCCATATTTTTTTTGCTGCGATTGAGGAAACCCAGCAAAAAAAGAAATATGTTTCTAAGAAAGTAGAAATAAAAATACTTATAGGTAATTTTATAGAGGTCAATAATGATATATATATATATATATATATATATATATATATATATATATTATATTATCGGTTAAATTGATGATACCATATGTCTCTAGAAATATGCCAACATTTATTCCCTCTTTGCAGCATCGCTATATGATGGTAATTTCTAATTACTGTTATGCGACAAAATACTAAACGTTGTAAAATACATCCGTAATAATAAGAAAGCTTTACAGCTATTTCACAACTTTTATTTTTACCGGCACATTTATACTTTTTTTGTTGATAATTTTAAAGCTCTCGCATCTTTTAATGTTCATTTATTTTTAGTACAATTTTTAGATAAAATTTGCATAATTTTTTAACTAAACAAAGTATATTTTCCGAAACATATGTGTGCACTACTGTATATAAATATACTGTTATATATATATTTTTATAAAAGATATATGTGTAATATAAATAATAATTGCATGCACGCAAAGCCCACTTAAATCAGCACTCGCAACAAGCAATTAAGAAGTCGATGATCTCAGTTTTATATAAATAGGGTAACAAGAACTAACCAACAAACCTAAGAACAATAAAAAGTAACTCAACCGCAAAGCTATTGACTTTCTCACCCTTCACCTTTTTAACGCTCTCTCTCTCTCTCTTTCTGTAAACACGAAATTCAAACAAATTATGAAATAATAATTGCACATGATGCGATTTTTCTTACTATGCTCGATTAGGGTGTACAAATTCATTCGGTATTCATACGGCATTCAATAGGGCATTCATTCTGCCATATTTCCCTCGCTTCAAAATATTTCATAGGGTTTTTTTTTTTTTTTTGGTGGTTGGCCGCTTAAGGGCTCTGTTAATGGTCCGTCTGTCATACTGTCCGTATGGTCGGATCTAATGAGTACCAACGGCGTAAATAAAAGGCATGCACTTAAGAGCCTGCCTGGCGGATTACACGGCATTATGATCCTTAACAATGCCAAACTGCCATACTAATAATTGAATAACACAATAAAATCTCAGCCAGCTTCTTTTTGCTTTTTTGTCGATCGAAGGGGGAACTAAATAATGCCAAATATCAATGCATGCACTTTTTCATATGTTTGTGGTGGGATTTCAAATACAATTATGTGAGTGGCGTGTAATTTGTTATGTTTATTTTAATGATTATGCATAGACGAAATGTCTTGTTTCTAAGTCTTTCAACCATTTGTTGAGTGTGGAATGTGCAACAGCCATTTTTGCGAATGGTATTAATTCTGCCCAGAGATAGTAATAACAAAAAGATATCAACATTAAATATAAGTAAATATATATATAAATATAAATATATAAACCAACATAAATATATTAGAATACATATAAAATTAAAATAAATAAATGTTAGTAGGTAAAATATATAATTATAATTAATAAATTACTAAACCAAATATATAATATATTAATTGTGGCAAGATTTAGAAAAATACTGTAATATATATATATAAACATAAATATAAATATATATATATATATATATATAAAATTACTGTCTTTTTCTGTTATGTCTTTTATGTGTTACCGATTACTTACATACGTATACATACATACTTAATATATTTGAAAAGTATGGGATATGCATTCATTTATATATTTATATTTTTATTTATATATATATATTTTTATTTATATATATATATTTTTACTTATATATTTTTTTTTATTTATATATATATATATTTATATATAATTATTATAATTCTATTCACATAGAAGACAGGTATTTAAATAGTGTGTTTTGACAAAATCTGTTAGCGCTACATCATGATTAAACGTCTAATTGCTGGACTATTAGTAGTGCTGATAAGGGGGCGTTTTCAGTTTTCTCATCACCCCTACTATAAACTGGAACTGTGAACGCCCCCTCGATTTTCCCTTTTGTGTATTGCACGCCACTCCAGAAAAGGTCCTCGTGTTGTATTTTATGTGTTGTGTACGTGTAATCAACCCTCGTGACCCTGAATACAGAGCTCTCTCTGGTTCCTCAGGATCACAGTCGCAATCGCAATCGACATCGTCATCGGCACATGCCTGTTTTAGCAAAGAGATGCCATGGTAATGATATGCAGCACAGCTTAAATATTACCCAAGTATTGGCTGGGTTTGGGTTTTGTATCTGGAACGGACTCTGCCCATTTTAAAGTAATAAGCCTTAATATGACATTTTTCAGTGAGGGGTTGACAATTTAAAGCTTTGCTATGTTACTTGTAAATTGTGTGGCAGAGTTGACTAAATAATACTCTATATTTAAATATTTTATCAGACTCTCTTAGAAATTAAAAATTAACTTCAAATAGTTTTATTATTAATATAAAAGCGTTTATTTGGTGATAAAAGAAATATTTTAAATGCTTTATAATAATATTTTTATTATCATTATTATTTAGGTACTTATTTTAATTGTATATTTCTCATTTCATACATATAGAGAAATTAATTTGTATAGACGGAAAGTCGATATAAGTTTAGAAAAATTAATTGTATAAAATTGTAGACCGCATTATAAAAAATATATAAGTATCATTTTTAAATAATTGTCCAACTGCAGTAAGGGTATTTCATTACATATATATCAGTATCACAAATACTGCGCTACTCATTCAACTTGAAATCTAAAATTCAACAGAAAAAAAAATTCAATAAGAAAAAAACGTCTAATGAATAAAGAAAAACATGTTGCACACAACCACATAATAATGATGATGACATCCTTTTTGTCGGCACTAGAATTGTAACCCCGGAACGTCCTACCCCCACCCCCTCACCCCTGCTGAGGCGGCACACGCACTTCGTCCGCGGCTGATTGCTGGGAATAGTCGCCCTACCCTGACCATACCCAGAACCCTAGAGCGTTTTTTACACCCCTTTCCTATCCCATCCTTTCGTCCTTCTTCATGTGACAACCGCTTTTTTCATTTAGTTTTTTTTTGATACAACTAACTTTGGTTTACTACAATAAAACTTGAAAATGACAACAAATGACAAAAGGGGGAAAGATGCGACAACAATTTTTCAATTAAAATGAAAAGGGCAAGAGAGAGCATATATATGTATAGAAAAGGAGAAAGTACAAATCGCTAAATAATCCGATATTTACACGACCACTTTAAGCTCTATCTGAGAGGAGGTCAGATATTCCTCCCCTT
Organism: Drosophila dives; assembly: GCA_035042365.1. Lineage (NCBI taxonomy): Eukaryota > Metazoa > Arthropoda > Insecta > Diptera > Drosophilidae > Drosophila > Drosophila dives. The sequence continues at coordinate 809,680 of JAWNLJ010000333.1, read as the reverse complement.
TTGTTGTAATAGGCATTATCCTGCATATTACTAGCGATTGCAATTATTCCGTCTCTAAGGGAACCAACTGATTTTACCCATAGATAAACAAATGTTCACAAAAAATTATTTAGAGTATTTTACAGTCGAGAGTGCTCGACTCCAGATTTTAAATATTGAATGGTTACATAAATTGCGTTTTATTTGAAATGGTAGTCAGCTTGTAATCTGCACATGAGCCTTACAACTAAATTAAATTACATAATGTTTTATAATTAACTCAATTAACGACTCTTTATCTTCAGCATCTACTACATCATTTACTTTCAATTATTCTAAATTAATAAATAAATAAATTAATAAGAAATTAATTTAATAAATATTTTTGTTTATTTGTTCTCAGGTCTGACACGTCCAGCTTTGTATCCATTTGCTGCCAGTCAGTATCCATATCCGATGCTTAGTCCCGACATGACTCAAGTAGCATCTTGGTAAGTTTATAATGAAACCAGATGAATTATTAATATATTTATAAAATAATAAATATATATTATAGATGAAAACTGATTAAAAATTAATATATTGATAAAATTAAATATATTTTAATATTAATTTAAAATGATATGTGCTGTTTAATATTTATTAAATTAAAAATGTTTTAAATTTTAATAAATCAAATTTTATATTATTAGTAGACAAGCCCCCAAATGTGTATTAAATTAAATAACATATTTATTAAATATTAAGAAACTTATTTAAATATAAACTTATTTAGATAAATATTATTAAGTTGTTAAGTTATTAAGTATCTTCTGCAGTTAATTTGATTAATATGAAATATTAATATTAATATGGACATTAACTAATTTCAGGCACACCCCGTCGGTTTATTCAGCGTCTAGTTTTAGAACACCTTATCCCTCCTCATTACCGATTAATACAACGTTGCCCAGGTGACTATAACTAGCTATATGTTTGTAATATATATGGATATATTAATTATATATATATATAAATTAAACATTACATTTTTTTTTTAGCGATTTTCCATTTCGATTCTCACCGAGTTTGTTGCCTTCGGTGCACGCCACACCGCATCACGTTTTAAGTTCGCATCCGGCAATTGTGGGGTCTAGTTCAAAACAGGATTGTGGCGTACAGGATAACACATCAAACAATCGATATTCAAGGTGAGATCTGCACATATATATATTTATATATAATACGTAAATTATAAACATATATGTATAGCAAATTAAATTAAAATAATTTATATAAATAATACTTTATTTTGTAAATATAAATATAGAGAAGGTGATTTAATTTTATAAATTTTTTATATACAGTAAATTTAAGTTAAGGATACTTGTGCAAATTATATGGTATCTCCTAAGTATTATGCTCTCTACTTAAAGTTACATTCTAGATTTTGTTTACATATTTATTATTGTTTTGTTTTGATTTTTGTTTTCTTTTTGTTGTTTTTGTTATCCCCATTCGACTAGTTTCACACACGGTCATTAAAACTTCGACACAAACATACACATATATTTATACAAACAAATACACGCACACACACATACTTTCTAACATTTGAATGTGTGAGTATCTTCTGCTAACGGACGCCATATTTAATTTTAACCCCGGCTTTACACCACAAATATATGTAAGTATGTGTATTTATGTGCGTGTATGTATGTTTAATGAACACGCTTACAGAAATATCAAGTATGCTATTGGCCAATTGGCGATTGGTTTGCGTCTGCGCCTTTAAAAATTTAAAGCTTCCAACCCTTAAAATGGAAACATTCCCTTTTAATATAGTGCAAGATAGAATTTGTGCATATAAATAAAAATAGAAGAAATCCGTAAGTATATTATATAAAGTTATTTTAGAACATGTGTTTTCTAACTTACGTTTTTAGTTTATTAAGATTTGAATACGTATGTTTATTTTTATTTAAGTTAAATGAATTTATTTCTCTCTTGAAAATTTGCAGCGCTTATTACAAATATTTGGCTCTGTTATCGAATCTGAAAGATAAAATTTAGATTTTATCTTATCTGCTTTTTTCTTTTGTAGAAAAACAACACTCACAACAACACACGTTAATAAATAAACAGGGAAATTTCCTATTGTTTTTCCCTTAAAAAAAAATTGTGCAATAGATGGCGCTGCCTCTGCTTTACTACAACAGCTCCACAACTGTTTGCATAAACGAACGACAATTTACCAGTAGTGAAGCTTGTGAAATGTTGTTAGTTTACAGTTGGTGGTTAAGTTAAAGCTGTAAATAAATATATGTATTTATTTATTAGCTAGTATAAGCAGTAGTAAATCAGTACTTTTTCATAAAGCTAATAATATGTCGAGCAGTAAATTATAATTAAATTTACCTGCTACGGGTTATGTTTCTCTTAAACAAAATATGTTTTTTTTTTATAGTATTATGCATTTTTGTATGTTGTCCTGAACTAATAAATTGCAATTTTGAAATAGCATTCCCCTCACTGATAGCGCCACCTGCCCTTGCATTTTTTTCTTAGGCGCTCTTACAAACACGCTTTCTCTCGCTTACACTCGCCCACTCACGGCGCAAACATTTGCTGCACTAGCGCACGCCGGCCTCTCTCTCTCTCTTTACAAGAGAGCGCGAGCGAGCGAGAGTAGGACAGAGAGTGCCAGGCGAATAGAGTCTCAAATATCAGTGCAAATTGTTAGCTTTGTAAGCCCCCAAAGTCGGAAGTAATTCGTCAAATTGATGGGCAGACAGTTTATACTCGTTAGCAAAAATACCCAAAAATATAACAAATACAAATACAAATGAAAATAAAAACTGTGTGTAAAAAACAGACTACAGTTTCTAATTATAATAGGTCTATTGAAACGTAAAACGTTGCAATCCAAAAAATTCTCAACATATGCTGAAAATGAAAGCAAAGCACAACGAAAGCAAAACGACACTCGGGTCTGAATGTATTCGATGCACATGTGTTTGCGTGTGTGTGTAATACTGTGAAATAATTTATTTAATTGTTAATTGAATAAAAGTGAAATACATACAACAAATACTTTTAATTTTATCTAATCAACAAATAAGACATGTCTGTTGAAACTAGAGAAAATGTATCTACATTAAATTAACATACACACACACACATTTATACATATATACGATACACATATTAATTGTGTTTAAAGCGTCAGCCAAGAATCAGCTCACACACTCACAACTGGGATACCTAACCAACTCACACACTCAAACACAAGCACACGTTTTAAAGTTAGTCGTCAGAGACGAAGAGAACATTATTATAATACAATCATAACAGCTGAATGCTGTCTGTAAAGAGGAATGTGGAATTGGAATTGGCATACAAATTCATTTTTTTTAAATCTATTTTTTCAGTATGTTGTGATTTATTTCATTTTAATTTAAATAAATAAATGTAAATTAGCTGCAAAATACAACCATTTGTCGAACAGTTTTTAATTTATTTACATTAATGTACACACTGTTTAACCATTTGAATATCTGCACTCCTGTTTGTGTGTGTGAACGTGCTTATGTAAGTGTGAGTGTGGGCATGCTCTCAAAAATATGCTTGAAATCGGCAACAGGCAGGCAACAAGGTTATATTGTTAATGCTACTGCGCCTGTCGCTGCCTCTCTTTCGATCTCTCTCTCGCAACTAAGCACGCAATTGGGAAATGAGAATAAGGGCAAAATATAATGCGTGTGCGAGAGAGCTTTTTAAAAGAGAGTGTAAGCAAGCATTAAAAGAGACATGCAAAATAATAAGCAGCAGTAACGCTTTGCAGGACTCTTTTTAATCTGAAAATTATAGCACTATGTATGTGAGAGCGAAATCATAGAATGGCTCTCTTTATGCTTTCGCTCTCTTAGCGAAATTAATTAGCAGTAAATGTATGTGTGCGAGAGAATTTTTTTTTTAAAGAGGGCATAGGCTTTAGTGGGCAATACAAATTGATTGGCAGCTACTCTTGATAGGTCTGCGCGCTCTTTATGTGAATGGTGTAGGTCAAGAAGTAAATTACTAAAATAATGCATTACATTTAAAAAAAATACAAAACAAAAAAAAAGTTTTGTAAAAAGTGTGCACCATTTAAAAAGGACTATTTGCTGTGTAGATCTGTTATGGATTCAGCGAGTGTGAAGAATAATAAAGTGACTGCTCTCAATTTAAGAAGAAGTTCCTTGGTTTATAGAAAGATCAATGCAGCTAATAATGTAAAAAACAACGATTGAGAAAAGCAAGAAACAAGAAGAACGGCCAAAGGACATTTCCAAGTCAGCTGGCAATCTAATCGAAAAATAATATAAATAATAATAATATAAAAAATAAAAGTAGTAATATCTATAATATTATTAATTATAATTGTAGTAATAATAATAATATTAGTAGTATGGAGGATCACATTTTCAACACTCCGCAAACTGCCAGCTCAACTTTAATGTCGGAGTTGCTTTTAAGGCAACAACAGGATTTGCTGCAACAATGGTCTAAACTGGAGGAACCACTACGTAACTGGGAACTGGAAAAGCAACAACAACAGCAGCAACAACAACAACAACTTTTGGCCACACAAATGTTGTATGCACAATTTCTGCAAGCGCCGCATTTAAACCTGGAACAGGAACGAGAAAAAAGAGTTCATATATTAGAATTCTCCGACTTAAGTAAGTCTGCATTTGGAGCAGGCGCAGGGGGAAGAGCAGGAGAAGAAGTAGCTACAGTCTCATCCTTGCAACAGGATAGTAATAATAATAATAGAAATTTAAATGAGAGCAAAAATCATACTCCAACACAAAATCAATCTAATCAGAATATTGTAACCAGCTTAAACCCCAAAATCGAGCCTACAAGTAGCAAATCGAAAAACGATATTCAAAAAGGAGCAAAAGCTTCAAAATGCTATTTTTTTCAGGCTCAAAAAAAAGTTCTCTTTGATATTAAAAAGGGCTTGGAGCAATTAACAATGCTCTCCACACAATTTCAGCTGAATTTGGTCACTGGGTTAGAACACGACAATTCCTCTACCTCCAGTTACAACTTGGAGATGACTGTGAAACGTCAGCTGGCCACAAATCATTGCAAGATTGAGACGATGCTGCTGCAAGTGCGTCGCCTATATCAGCAGTGGAGCAGTGCGGAACTTTACTATTTGCGTAGTCTGCAGAGATTAGGCTTAAATCCGATTACAACTAGGAAAAGTCAGCAATTCACAGCCACACATGATGTTATGGCGTTGGCAGCAATTGCTTTATCCGCGGAGAGCACAGGTGAGGTTGTGCTAGAACAGAAGGATCAGGAGCAGCAGCACCACAATGCGCGCAGCTTGCAGGACATAGAGAACTTAATATTGCAGCAAGCAGCAGCAGCTGTGGTAAGGAATGGTTATAGTGAGAGTATAGGCAGCAGTGACTCCAATCCAATAGAGGAGGGAGAGGAGCAGGAGCATTTCGGCCAGGAGCAGGAGCAGGCAGGATCAGAGCAGATGGAAGTGGAGCTCGATCAGACTTCCCCCTCAACTCCTCCATGTATTTGGCATAGTAAATATAATAAAAGTCCCGCTGAAATAAAGCCAGAAAATTACAATACAGCCGCTGAAATTTTACTCGAGTATGCAACCCTAGTAAAGCTGCAGGGTTCGACTGGCACTACACCTGGCAACTCTAGCATTTTAAATAGAGCCTCCCCCCCCTCCAATCGCTGCCAAACTGCTACCAATGACTCTGTTTATTTAACCGAGATTCAATTCCCTCCAACACCCTCAACACCCCCGACGAGCAGCAACAGCAGCTGCTCTACTGTTAATGCCGCCTTACCGGCAGCGAGTACCTCACATAAATACCATCATCGTCGCAAATCGAGATATGCGCGACGCATCGACACAAATAATACAATCATTAATAACACAAATTCAAACTCAGCTTCAACTCTAACAGCAAATCAGGAGTTGAATGCAGGCACTACCGGCTACAAAGTGCTCGCTATATTGCCAAGTAGTCTGGCTACCTCCTCCTCCGTCTCCTCCACAACGGCACCGCCTGTATTCAGGGATGCCTGCTCCTTCGCTTCCGCCTCCTCATCAACAGTTGCTGCTCTGCAGGAACGCGCCATTTCCGACATGTTTAAGGCACAGTTTAATGCACTAACTGCAGCAGCGGGCATTGGTGCAGGATGTTCTCCAGCATCAAGTGTCCTTCATCAGGTCAATCCGGTGGACAACTGTGTTGACGGCATTTCTTCCTTGTCGTCCTTGTCCTCGGATGCACCCTACGATTTAAGCATTGGCACAAGGCTTAAAAAAATGTAAATTTTCATTATAATGTAATATAATAATATATTTGAAATATATATAGCAATGTATATTGCAAAATATATAGTATTTATAAGATATAAAAAAAAATTTTGATACTTAAATATATATACTTAAATATATATTCATATAAAAAAAACTTAAATTTTATAATTATCTATATAAATATATACGTATACACATATATAGAAATATAATAATATATAAGCATTGTCATACATATTATTTATTAGACTTGGTTAATACATATTTAAATATAAAAAAAAATTAATATACATATACGTATACATATATATACAATTTTTTATTATATATTTATATTTATATTATTTATTTAAAAATAATTTATACTTATAAAATAATAATTAAATTGTTAATAAGTAAATTTATAAATATAATTTTGTAATATATTTAAATAATATTATAATAATAATACTAATGCAATTTTTAAATTCATTAATTTAGAAGTATGTAAATTCATAATTCAATATTTATATTTATATTTATTTAAATATAGTTATATTTATTTTATTAATATATATAAGCATATAAATATATATTATATGCTTTATTAAATATTATGCAAAATAACCAAAAATATAAATACCAATTCAATATTCAAATATATTTACATAATTGATATGCTTGTGGTAATTGCAGAAACTTGGATACAAAAAGCTCATCGAACTCACAGGGAAATAGCAACGATTGCAAGGATAGCTCTAGCGATAAAAAGAAACCGCATATCAAAAAGCCGCTAAATGCATTTATGCTATACATGAAGGAAATGCGTGCCAAAGTTGTCGCCGAGTGCACCCTAAAAGAGTCGGCAGCGATTAATCAGATACTGGGGCGACGGGTAAGCTGAAGTCTACCGATCCATAATATATAATCAGAAAATAAGCTAAAGCTTTAATAAAAATATAGTTTTTAGAGGGGCAAACATATTTTCAAAGCTCTGCGTTTGTGTTTCTCAATTGTTTCAGTGATAAACTCACTTAATTTCGTAAAATAATGACAATACTAACTGATGAACTTATAAGCATAGGTACAGAGGGTTCCATTAAAAAGAGAAAGACACAAAGCAGTTGCAAAACAAAAAAAACCAATAATGAACTTATAATTCAAAATCAATTTTTAAGTTGTTTTGCTTTTGTTTTTGTTTTGATATAAGAAAAACCAATAGAAAATTAATGATAATGATGATGATTAATTTTGTAGTGGCACGAACTATCCCGCGAAGAACAAAGCAAATATTACGAAAAGGCGCGACAAGAGCGTCAATTGCATATGGAATTGTATCCGGGGTGGAGCGCACGAGATAACTACGGTTACGTTTCGAAAAAGAAAAAGCGTAAAAAAGACAGATCGACAGCGGATTCGGGAGGTATTGCACTAAAAAAACACAAAAAAAAAATTATGCTCAAATTTGTAACACTATTTTCTTTATTATTATACTATTACTCTCTCTAATTGCATTCAAATTTTATGTTTTTCGTTTCGATTTTCATTAAAACTACATACAAACATGCATACAACAAAAATAACAACACACAACAAGCACATTATTCCAATGTACAATGTACAAATTTATTGTAATTTGTTAAATAATTATCATAAATTGAACACTTGTAAAATACCCCAAAGATAACAAACAAAAACCCTCGAAAACCAACAACATTAGAACTAGACTATAACTAGACTTATACTAGACACAGACTATAGTTAATATATATATTTAGCTGCTTTCACTTATATTTTTATAGATTTGGAATAAAGTTCTTGCTACGCCTGTGTAAATTTTTTAATTTTGGTTGTTGTTTTTTTTTCCAGACTCAATTATAATTAATAATATATAAAACGAAAGTTTATTTTGTATTTGGTTTTGGTTATTGATTTAGTTTATAATTTCTTAGAATATAAATTATATATATTTATCTAATATATCAGCTAGAAAAATGCAGAATAGGGCTTAAGGAATAAACTTTATAATTTTTTTTTAATTGTTGAAAATTCTATTACTATTTTAAAATTAATGAATTTTGTTATTTGGTATATATCTACAAAAAGGGATGCTTAAAGAGAAATGTCCAAAGACTCTCGAAAAAATTCAACTCTACATTTTCGATATACTCTGGATTATTATTATTATATTTAAGAGAGCAGTTAGTATTTATTTTTAGGGCTACATACATTTAAATAAATATATATATGTTTTTAAGGGGTTTCAATTGGCAATAATAATAATAATAATAATAACAATAAAATACACTTTCACGCTCACACACAAAGTAAAAATATGTACACCAAAAATATATATACAATAATTGTATTTATTCAATTGGCAAGCAAAGTCCAAAGAAGAAAACGGGAAAAGATAGAAAAACAAAACGAAAACCTCATTTTATTTAATGCTTTCATTTCCATATAAATCATATATATTCATATATATATATATATATATATATATTTATACATATATTGAAACTGAATATATTCTCTGTGTGGACTTTCAATTGGCGAATGCATGCATACCCGAAACCGTCTACCAGATCGATCCGTCAAAGCTTTTCAACAACAACAACAACAATTACTTCTATATTTTTCGAAGTGCAACAATGTTTACGAACCGATGCTTTCCGTTCCCAGAAACAAATAGTCGTCAGACCAAAAAAAAACTATAAAATTAGCATGTAACAGAAATAGACATAAAAAACAGAATGAACGTTTGATTAATTTTTATATCTATCTTTATTTTTTTTTAACATTTTCCAATTGCGCTTAACGCCAACAAAAAAAAAATAAATAAAAAAACTAAACAAAATAATGTAAACAAAAAAATGTTGAATGATGTACAAAATATTTGTCGCGTAAATCTCCTTGAACCCAATCCCACCGAAACCCCGCTCATGCAGTGGCATGCGCTGGGTCGTGAGGAGCAGGCGAAATATTATGAGTTGGCTAGAAGGGAGCGCCAGCTGCACATGCAAATGTATCCCGATTGGAGTTCGCGCACAAATGCCACACGTGGCAAGAAGCGGAAACGGAAACAAGACGCAAACAGCAACAACAACAGCGATGGCGGTGGAGGTTAGATTTCCCTATATATACATATATATTCTTTATCTCTCTATTACATCACATTTTTTCTGAACGACCAAACAATATGTATAAATAAAAAAACAAAAATGAAAAATATCAAAAAGAAATCTGTTCCAACAAAATATCATTATAATCAGAGTTTTTTTTTATATAAATATATATGAAACTCAAATGATGTACATAAATGAGAAGTATTTATACATTTATATTGAGGTCATGGTTTTGCAATTGGAATCAATATATGGGCTAATATTAAAGCTAAATTTCAGCAACGATTATTATTAATGAATTATAATCAAAAAATATAAATGATATAGGACTTAATAGGTAGCCGACTTTTGCCTATATATTATATTATATATATATATATATATGTATATATATATAATGTGTGGGGGCAGTTTATGGTTTCGGCACTAGTCGAAAGAAAATCATGCAAAAAAGTATTACACATATGCATATGCCCCATATATCAATCATGCAATCAATCGCTCAATAATTCATTAAGCATTGTCTTGCACAAAAATTATAAGCAATTTTCTATTCAAATTAAATTAATGTAAAAACAAATATGAATATGGGATATAAAATGTTATTCTATTTAATTAAGCACACCATTTAGAGCATGCGTATGTATTGTAGTATACGCCAATTAATTAATTTTTTTATTACAGTCGACAATTGGAAATTGTTTGCTTAATTAGTAATTAGCTGCTGATCAATCAAATAATTAATAGCTAAATTCCACTGCGACATAAATAATAATTAATATTAATAAATATAAATATAAAGACCAACACAGTAATAATAATTAAATATAATTCATAAATAGTTTTAATTGGCTATTTAATTATTATCTTTATATTGATATTTATTATTATTATTTATTATATATATGTCAGAGAAAACTAACTGTTGACTGTTTATATAAAAAAATAAATATATTGATAAATACCAAAAGAAAAATTAAATATAATTTATAAATAGTTTTATACTCTTATTTAAATATTTAGCAAGTGGAAACTAACTATTGAAAATAATTGCCGTAATTAATATGTAAAATAAATTTGTGGAGTTGTGTGTAAACTAAGGCTACAGCTATCAATTAATTACTAATATATGTATAAATTGATTCATTGTTTTTCTGTCCTCATATTATGTAGTGTATGTGTTCTCTCACTCTCCCTTTCTCACTGTGTATGTGTGTGCCTTTAATTAAATTTAGTGAGTGATTGTAGTGAATGCTTCTGTGCGAGTAAATGTTCTGCAGCCCCTAACAATTAACAACTAACAACTAACAGAACAACTACCATATTATGTTCATTAACCAGCTAATAAAATAATAAACTATATATTAAATATTATATTAATATACATGTATATTATATATTCTCCTAGGCAACAATATGAAAAAGTGTCGAGCGCGCTTTGGTTTGGATCAGCAGAATCAGTGGTGCAAACCCTGCAGGTAAATTCTCTATTATTTAAACAAACCAAAATATAAGTATAATAATAATACAGCATTTACTGTGCTTATGTGTCAGTATTAATAAAATATTACATACACCTCTTTTTTAAAGCAGTGAATTAACTGTTTTTTTTTTTGAGGTGAGTTTATTAATCATCCATCAACCATAAGCGCAGTAAGAAATCCTCTATGTACATATGATCAAATCATTTAATCGTACATCTATATTAGAGTTGTACGTGGTTGCAGTTTTACAAATTCACAAAAAATGGATTACCTAAAAATGCGTAATATGTATTCACAGTTATGTGAATAAGGAAAAATCAACTGACCCTCTCTCCCTTCTCTCTAGAAATGTATCTCTTATGTTTTATATATATATATATATATATATATATATGTATGATTATGATAAATACATATAAATATAAAATTTATTATATATTTATATTTATTTATTATACATTTATATATAATAATATGTATATATTTAAAAAAATATTGTTGAAATTTCATGTTACTTAAAAACACAATTTATATTATTTCAAAAAATATTAAAAAAAGTGAATAATTTCGAGAAAAATATTGCTTAAAGTAAATACATAAAACAAATACAATAACTGAAATTAATTAATTTACAAAATAAATAAAATAACATAATAAATAATTATAAATTTAAATAAATAAAAACAGGTCAAATTTAAATATATCTATTATATTCGTATCTCTAAAATCTGCAATTATTAAAACTCTGACTTAATAATTAACCATTTATAGCCTTTGATTACATTCAATTCTCTTACAACTCTAATATAAATATATATATATATTTTATACTCATAGATAAATATATGTATATATGGCTCCATTTAAATTGATGGGATTTATTTTTGTCCTTTGCCTCCATAAGTCCTGCATATATACATATATATATATATGTATTATATGTATAAAGTAGACTAATACATAAACCCTATAAGAGGAACGATTCAAATATATAATACACAGCGCATTCCACACACAATTATCTACACCACATATTTGAACTGTATCAGAAAAACATATACACACAACACCCAGCCATTAATATATATTAAATATACACATATAAATAGGTAAAAGTAACGAAAAATGCCTATTGCATGCAAAAAATAATTAAAAACTAAAGAAAATTGCCTGCTCTCTCCTTCCTGTCTCATGCCATAACCCCTGCACAGGACCAAAGATCATATTATAATTTTTCAAAAATATATATATATATATAATTTTAATATTTGAAGAGTGAATCTTTAAGTGAATATAACAACTTTCCCCAAGGTTTTTTTTAAACTATGTTTACTTTATTAAATGGAATTATTTAAATTTAAATAGCTCAATGAGCTATGGCTTTTGAACTGTAAATTTAAATTTTAATGTGGCAGGCATTCAACATTTGTAAAATTATGTAAATCCCTGTTAGGACTTTTTAGAGTAAAGATTATTGATCAACTTTGCTACTTTCAAAATTTCCATAAGTTTTATATATATGTTATCATTATATGTTTATAAAATATATATTTATATAATATATATATATTATAAAATATATATTATTATTATATATATATATGTAGAGATGTTATTGGAATATAATATGAGCTTTCAATAATTTCCACTTTTGTGGGTCAGTTAAATTTTACAGACGTCTGTTTCTAAAGTTATGTTATAAACTTGATAACTGTAGACTGTAATTAGACGTTTTCTATATACTGTAATAATATAGTCTACATACACATAATTATAGGTATTTGCTAGATATTTCGCTCAATTGTTTAATTTTTAACATAATTTTTTTGTGGAGGAATTTTTTATTTTTCTTTCTACTTTGGTTTAAAAAGATTTCTGTATTAAAACTCTCAAGTTGTGAGTGCTAAGATCTGTTGACTATATTATATAGCTGCTAATTTGTTGTCTAGAGAATAATTTCTTTTGGGGCATCTGCAGCCAATCAGTATATATTTCTATAATCGTGTCTGATATATAGTGTTTATCTGTATAAACAAAACAAATTGTACTCTTATTCTTCTTCAGCATAAAATGTGAAAAAATTTCAAAATAATTTCTAATAACTAATTATTGAATGTATTCTTTATAAATTGCCCAATTTAAATGATGCTTGCATTAAAATTATCCTTAATTAAAAAATTTACTCAACATACACACACAACACACAATATACACACAGCTACATTGGAACAAAAGCAGAATATTTTCAGCGCTCCTTTGTTATAAACTAAATTCTTTAACTCCTCAATTGTTAAGCAACTCTCTGAATCTACTTAAAAATTGCTCTCTCAACTCACAAACTCTCTAATTATCAACTCTCAACTCTGCAATTATCAACTCTACATCTGTGAACTCTCCAAATCTCAATTGGGAACTCTCCAAATATCAACTCTCCAAATGTCAATTCTTCAATTTCCAACACTCCAAATCTTAATGACGAACGTTCCAATTATCAAATTACTACTGGAAAATGTCCAATTGCCAAATCCTTAATTATAAACTGGGAACTCTTCAACTATCAACTATTCAAATCTTAACTGGGAACTCTCCAATTATAAACTGGAAACTTTAAAAATTTCAATTAACAACTATGAACTCTTGAATTATAAACTTCACTCGAAACTCACCACTCTCAGTCCCAGTCTTGGCTTGGGCGTCCTTCAAACGGGCAGCAACAGCAGCAGCAATATTGGCGGCATACTCACTCCCCCAACCAGTGGCATGATGGGAGTTGGCGGCATCGGTATTGGAATCGGTGTTAATGTGATGAATAGCATAAGTGGCATAGGTATACTTAATCCGACGACGACGCCAACAACGACGGTCATGTTGCCCAATTCGTCGTCGAGTTCCTCATCCTCATCGACATCGTCTTCGCATACGACGCATCTCCAAATGATGGGCAGCAGTGGCAATGGATCAGCAACGCCTATAAATGGGGGAATAGGAGGGAGGAGGAGGAGGAGGAGGAGGAGGAGGAGGAGGAAGTGGCGCCTCTGCCAACAATCAACAGCTCTCGCCCCAAGCGCCGCCAACTTATGTAAATTTGTAAAAATAAAAGATAAAAAACAGAAGAACATCATGAGAGCTTTATTATCACCTCCTCCTACTGCCCCCTGACATTTTTAAATCAGCGCAAAGAGGAACGCGCATATCAGTCACCATTTAAAAAGCCAGTAAATAAATAATTCTACATTTACAATTTTTGTTGTATGCCAATAACAAAAAAAAAAAAAAAACAATTGCATATATTAAAAAATTGTTATGTTCTTTGCCAAACAAAAATAACCAAGCCGCATTAGCAACAATTATTTGTTTGTTATTTAATGTATATATTTAATATTTATTTAATATTAAGTTAATATAGTTTGTAGCAAGAGCACACGCTTAAAAAAAAAACTTTATTTACTCTTTAATTGTAGTTGTTTTTTTTTCGGTATTTGTTATCTTAAATACAAATTTTACCTGCGCTCACTTAATCAATAATAAATCTTTTAACAAGTAAATTAAGTGTAAACCTTTTTTTTTTTAATTAAAATTAAAGGCGTTAGTTAATTTTATTACAAAGTTCAACTATTTTTATTTCATAGCCGACTCTTCAATTTTCAATTTAATTTGTTCGTTATATGTTTGTTTACATAAATTAAAAATAAATAAGGAAAAGATAAGAAAAATAATGTAATTAAAATAGACTGATTATATTGTGCTAATGCGGCATTTAAAAATTAATGTTATATATATGTTCTATATATGCGACTGATACCTAATTACCTCGATGTACATTCAAATTTTATTTACTGTCTTACAAACCAAAATTTGTTGTATTGATGTATTTCATATTAACTTTAATGTATGTGTGTATTTATGTATATTATATATAAATATATATATAATTAATGGAGGCCAATAAATATATATATATTTGTAATTAAAGTATTTATAGAATTATTTATATACTTGGTTATATATTTATATATACATCCACGCACACATATATCGTTGATAATTAATTAATTAAATGTAATTAATTAATTCTATTTACATCGCTCTTTAATTTACATTTTTTGCTAGAGCTGTTCTTGTTGTTGTTGCTGTTGTTGTTGCAGTTGTTTGCCTTTTGTTTTATCTTGAAATTTTGTATCTTTAACAAAGTTGTTGTTTTATATATATTGTTGATTAGCCAACGATTTATTTTAATTTAATATTCGATTCACGCGTGTGTTTAAATTTTTTACTTATGTTCATAACTAACTTTATTATATATTATATATATATGTTTATTTTTTTTTTCGTGTTGCGTTGGACAAAAAATTTTTGTACATTCAATTTGAGACCACTGCGATTCTGATTTAAGTTACCTCAATTTGCCAAAACTAGTTACATTTTTTATTTAAAATTAATAACTAATTCAAGTTTTAAACCTGATTTCAATGCTTAAATCATTTTTAAGAAATGTGTAAGTTCTCAAATTCTCTCAAAATAATTAATAAATAAATTTGTTTAATATATATATATAAAAATAATTGATACACATTAATGAACTATTGTTTTGTAATATATTTGTAAATATAATTGCAGTAATGATGAGAATAATGCAAACTGGTGGTTTATTGTCTGTTTCTCGATGAATATTTCTAGTAACTATAAAACAACAATCTGGTTTCCTTCTTTTTAAATTTTTTTTTGTTTTGTTTTGGGTATTTGAAATTACAGCATGCAGTTAATAAATAAACAAACAGAATATATATATATATATATTAAATATGTACATGAAGAGAGGGTCCAATTTCGTTATAGAAAACAAGTTAATATATATTATTTGATATATATTTTATTATTTATCATTTAAAGTTCAATTTAAAATTATGGAGAAATCGTTACATATATATATAACTATACATTTAGACAGTCAATAAAGAGCTTTAACATGTCTTGTTTTGGAGAGCACCCATATCCATTTGAAAAAAAGAAAGCCCAAAAAACTGCTCGATTTTAATTTCATTTTTTAGTTTTTTTTTGCACGATTGAAAAATTAATTTTTTAAGCATGGATTTATTTATTTTAAACTCAATGGTCATTTTATGCATTTGTTGTGTGGAATGCCTTAATGCATAGAGCACTTTTTACATAATAATGAATTTTACACACTGAATTCAACTAATTTCAAATTTTCTCTCAATTTCTCTCTTTTTCTCTCTCTTTCTATATATTTTATTTTCATTTTTATTCGCATGACCAGGCGCAAAAAGAAATGCATTCGTTATATGAAAGCGCTGAATGGAAATGGCGGCGGTAGCCACGAAGATGGCAGCGGCATGGATGACACTGGAAATCTGAGTCAGATGAGCGACGATGACGAGGACGATGATGATTTAATCGGTGGTGCTGACGACGTCAGCTGTGGGAGCGGTGACGAAACCGAAACGACAACAACCACCACAGCGACAACGACGGATAAAATGCCGGCGGATAACGAGGACAACGAGTCAATGAGTCAATCCCTTTCAAGTCCGGGCTGTTTGAGCGGCCTTTCCAGTCTGCAGAGTCCGTCGACAACGGCCAGTTTGGCCAGTCCACTTAACATAAACATGTTAAGTAGTCCAGCGACGCCAGCCGTCGCCAGCAGCAACAACAATATGCTCTCGCTGTCTTTTGCAGTGGCTGAGAGCAACAATAACAGCAGCAGCAGCACTAGTCAACAGACCTCAAGGATAACAGTAACGTCGTGCACGGCTTCCAGCAGCGGCGGCTCTTCGAATAGTAGCCTTAACAGCAGCAGCAATACACCGAATACCTCAACAACAGCAACCAGGACATTGTCTCCGGCAGCATCTGCAGCGGCGTCAACTTTAGCGTCTGAGCGCGCCATGATGCTTGGCACACGATTTAGCCATTTGGGCATGGGCCTCAACTTGCAGGTAGCAGAGCAGCAGCAGCACCTGTTTTCAGATGTTAATAGCAGCATCAATAACAGCGTTAGCAGCAATAATAACTCCAGCCACAGTATCAGCAGCCAGTCGGTTACAAACGGCTTCACCGGCTACGCCTGTTTAAAAGTAACACCGCCAACACCAACGACTTCACTGCCGCTCGCTGCTGTCAGCAGTCACCGCAATCCGATAGGTGCGAATCCGCGGGACATAAACAATCCTCTGAGCATTAATCAGCTGACCAAGCGGCGAGAGGAGCACAACAATATTGCATTAATATCTGAGGCGCAACAGCAACAACATTCAATTTTGAGACACAATCCTTATGCGCATCATCAACAGCATGCACACCAGCATACACATGCACAACAACATCTACATCAGCTTTCACATCAGCATCAACACCAACATGCGCTCGCGCATGCTCATCACTCGCTATTCGGCAGCAGTCTTAGTCAACATTTTCAGCAACAGCTTTTAGCAGCATCTAACAGCAACAGCATTAGTAACGTTAACACCAGCAGCGGCGGCGTCAGTCCTGTTAACAGCTCTGTTGTTGTTCCAACGATCGATGCGCCGACATCATTGACTAACATAAAGCGTCGCAATACCAACGATCCGCCGTCGTCTACAGCAAATGGCAATGCAGCTGAAACGGGCGCAATAAGCGTTTCATAGCAGGCTGGAATATGCATAAGAATAATATCAACGTGCAATAAGTACAGCATTCTCTACCACTCTCTCTCACTTTCCCCCTCTCTCTCTCTCTGTCTGTCAAAGCCATCGTCAACGTATAACATGTGGCCATTATTATTAATTGGAAAAATGCCAAAGCTACATGTACACCCTGTATGTATCTATGAACCCGGTACACCTGTGTACTTTGAAAGGCCAGCAAACGAATTTAGTAAGCGAAACAAACGAAAAAAAAATAATTCCAGTGTGAACTAGTCCTGCTAAGCACACACACACATGAATACCCCTAAAAATTATCAATTAATATACTTATGTTCATATATACATACATATGTATATATCCAAACGATAATCATGTAAAGGAAAAAAGATATAAACATGCATACAAACAAACAAAAATTTATTATTTAGAATTTTGCCACTGAATGCTGTGCATTTAATAAACAAGTTTTGTTTTTGAAAATTATGATTATTTTTGTTTTTAATAGTGTTTATTTTTAACTCAAGTTAAGCAAAAGCTATGTAAGAAAAATATATTTCCAACTGCTTCCTAGGCTTCCAATATGTTTAAACACATTTCCATCAATGTTAGAATAGAAAAGCACAGTTTTGTTTTTTTTACGAAAGCTTTAATTTGAAAACTTTAAAAAGTAAGTTTTTATGCAACTGCAATATATACACATATACATATCTACACACAGAAATAAAAATCATGTTTATTACAAAGCATGTTTACTTGGATACACTCAAAAAATATAAATAAAATTAAATCAATTTAAATAAAAATTGTTCTTACAACAGACAGTATTATTTATAATTTAATTTTAAAATGTATATATGAAGGTGTTTGTGTGTGTGTGTGTGTGTGTGTGTGTGTGTGTGTGCGTGCGTATATGTATGCAAAGAAAGTACGAATTTATTGACAAAACTGGACCTGATATAGTTATATATATATATATATATATATATACATACATACATACATATATATATATATATATATATATATATATATACAATTGAACTAATTCGTTTGCAAAAAAATATGTCTTAATATTTATATATTTTTTAAATTAAATATTTAAATTTTCTATATTTTGCTTTTTTACTTATTTTATACATTTTTAAAATGCACTGCTACTTTTTGCCAAGGTTATGCATGTAGCTTAGTTTTTTAGGTGTGAACAATTTGGAGAATCACAAAAAAAAAGAAAATAAGCTTTCAATATTAGCATATACTGGAATAAAAACCAATATATATATATATATATATATATATATGTACATATATATATGTGCTCAAATAGATATGTTAGTGTAAGCGATGAACATTTAAAGTTGTGAATATCTATTAAATGTGTATGTGAAAAACTAAAAGCCAAACATTCAATGTAGAAAACAAGTATAAATATAAATAAATAAATGTAAATGTGAAATGAATACATACATAAACATATACATATACATATGCATTTACATTTGCATATACATATACATATGTAAGCACAACAATGTGTGTTAAGCCATTGCCAATTATAAAAAGACTGTTAAATAACATATTTAAATTAAAATAACACGTGTACATATATAACATACAACATGCATGCGTCTGTTAAATCTGCTTTAGTGCAGTATGGCACGATTTACTTACGTAGACACACAGTCACACGCACACAAACGTAACGTAACGAATCACAATCACAAAAGCCAAATACGATTGACGACGGATAAGGTGAACTGAGCTGAGATGTGGTGAGTTGTTAAATGTAAGCAAACAAATGTGTATGTATATTTAGCTTTAGACAAACAAGAAGAAAAGAAAGATTTAAGTTTATTTTTAAGTTGAACAATGCTTCCAATTTTCTGTGTTTTTTTATTTGAATTTTTGTACGTTAGTAATAAGTGCATCTGTGGAACCGTTTTGCAATATCTATACATTTTTATTTATTTATTTATCCTTAAGACTTAAATTTTAATAATTTTACTTTTCTCATTTATGTACCTACGTTTACGCTGTTAACAATTATACGTTCTGTTAACAAAAGCTCCACAAATGCCGAGACACACATACATCAGCTAAGTTCAACTCTCAACTCAAGTCAGTTAAGCGTAAATAAATTATTTGCCAAGCATCATATATTAAATGAACACACACATACTTATGTAGACATGTATAAGTCGATCAATGCGAGCAGCAATATCTAAATTTAAATGTAAGATGTAAAAGTAAGTTTATATTGCCAGTTGAAGTAAAGGTTAGATAACATTTTTCCTGTACCTGTACATACACACATACAGCTGATGTGCAGAGCTCTAAGTTGTCCTTTCTCTTTTTGGATCTGTGCACCTAAGCTTTGC
Source organism: Drosophila dives (assembly GCA_035042365.1). Classification (NCBI taxonomy): domain Eukaryota; kingdom Metazoa; phylum Arthropoda; class Insecta; order Diptera; family Drosophilidae; genus Drosophila; species Drosophila dives. The sequence goes on along the minus strand of JAWNLJ010000333.1, from coordinate 789,756 downwards.
AGTCTTTCGGTCTCCATTAAGCTGTGGGTCATTCTGTGCGGTTCGTATTATCACAGAGTACTTTTTGCCCCTGCATGATCCACCCTGTATGGTTAAGTGCGGTTGTGTGTGTGCATGTGTATTTCAAACGCAAGAAGATTCAAATCAGAAAAAAATCAGCTAAATCAATTTACGCTGATTTTTTTATTATAACAATAAAAAAATAAGCTAAGTCAATAAATTACACTGATTGGTTAATTGTTCCGTTTATTTTTTAATAGCTCTCTGAACTGTAAGTAGGCAATAGTAATTAGTAAGGAGGTTAAATAGAATATTAAATAATATAATAAACTCACACATATCTAGATTTACAAAGTATTCTATATATATAATTAAATACATATATAATAAACTACATATTAAATGTTATATACACCCATAATTATTATAGTTATATTATATGCATAAAAGCAAGAAAAATCCACTTAAGAAAATAAAATAAATATAAATACGAAAAATAAATGTACGATATTTACATGAAAATATCAAAGCAAATATGGTTTAATAATAAACAAAACACATGTTGACAAGAGAAAAAAAACAGATTTTAAATTAATTGGTTTGTATTTTTCAATTAATATTAATGTTCTTTACCACTGGATATTACCTGAGGGCGATCACGAAAGCTTGATTAGAATTTTCGCGGCAGCAAATACTACCAGAGTAAGTAATTATTTTTAAGTTTCATTGGCAAGTTAAAAAAAAAAAAAAATTAGAATATATAAATTCATATATTCATATTTTTTTCTTATATTTTAACATAAATACATACATACACACTTTTAGGAATTTTTTAAAATAACTAAATTAAAGGGTACTGAATACATTTTATTATTAGCAATCATTAAAATGTAAGTACAATATAAATATGTATGTATAGATACACACACACACATATATTTATACATATATATATATATATATATATATATATATGTATATGTATATAATTGCAGTGAAGAGTTTAATAAAAATATTTATTTATTTTTTGCCAGCTGATACTTGTTTTGTGTCATTTATTATATTGTGGTAACGGCCAAATATATATGTTTATATTACGAAGTTTAGTATTATTTTTTAAACATAAACATTTATAAATTATGTTGTTAGATATAGTGTATTTCATAACCGTCTGTAGTGCAAACCGATATGTATTTTTAAATTAAGCTAAAATAAAGAAAACACAATCTATATTTCTCACAGTTGAATTTCTTATGTGACATAATTTTAGTTATTTTAAGTGTTGTTTAATTTGGAAGATTATTTTGTTATATATTTTATTAAATAACTAACAAAAAAATGCTGCTGATGAAGAAATATGCATGTAGAATAATTTAATAAGTGAGTTAGTTTTCCAATAATTAATTAATTTATAAATTGTATATTTGATAATCGTATAATATATTCAATAGGCAATAATTTACGATTTGTTTATATATTTTTTTAAGTGTATTTAAAATGAATTTATAGTACTTGCTACTAGAAAGAACTGTTCTTGCGTTAAGTGAACATAAGTTCGTATTATAATACTTAACAAAAGTGTATAATATATTCTAAAACTGCTGGCAATATTAAATTAAGTATATATATAGAATTATATATACATATGTTGTATATTCTTTACATATTTTTGTTTTTTTTTTTTGGTGTTTTGGCTCAATTAAAGCTGGGAAGTGAAAAAGAAAAATAAAGCTGGACATGAACTTGTATTTAGAACCAACCGCCGCTTCCCAGCTTCGAGCTAAGTCCACCAATGCCCTTGCCAAGTAAATTGCCAACACGCCCCGCTACCACATTGGTAACAGCTGCCGCCTGCGAAGCACCCATTTTTGCCTTTGGAATTCCACCCCGCGATGAAGATCCACCAGCACCACCAGCCTCATCTCCCGCATCCTCCTCGTCCCCATTGCGCACTTCATCACCGTTTCTACAAGAGAATATTCAATAAATTAAATAAAAACCTTATAGTAATTATATAAAAATTATTATAGTATTTACTCATCGCCATCGATTACATCAGGCATTGTCAGAGCACACGTCGCCTCTTCAGCAGTCATTCGTTGTATAACTGTCTGATATGATTTTGAATTCAGTTTGTCCTCGAGCACACCTTGCAGCTCGAAATCCGAATAGATTTTCTGCGTTTCAGAATACAAAATCGATAAGTTTTTTAATTTAATTTGAAAAATGATTTTTAGGTAGAACGCAATAATGAAACATATTAATAATAATTGGCAAGTGCTCGTCTTTATTTAATTTGGTCGATAACTACCTGTGTTGCGCAAATACTAAAATTTTTCGATTTACGATGGCCTTAAAAGCCATCTTCTGTCTTAAAGACAGAAGGTTCTAATTGATGAATATATATATATATATACATATAAAAATTAATATTCTTAAAATATACATAAATTAACTTTTAATTGACCTCTAAGTATATCATTTTAAAATTAATTTAAAAATTATATAATTATAAATATGAAAATTAGTTATCAACTGTAAAAATTTTAACAACTTTAACTAAGGTATAGGAAGTTTTAATAGAAGCTTTATTTTGTATAGATTTGTTCCTTTTTATTCAACGATATATATTAAATGCTATGTATATATTTTTAACTTGTTTTTATTTTTGGCTTAACTTTTTTGTCTTAACTTTTTCCTTACCTTAATAATGTGAGAGATGGAGGTGACCTGAGCGTAGTGTAGGGAATGGTCCATGCGCTCAGACAGCCACGTGGAGAGCATGGCGATTTTCTGGCAATACCATTGCTCGAAGAAGTTGAGAGTCCAGAGATCATCACCGATTTTGCCGCGAATCTGATCCATGTTATTTCGAAAGAAATTCACATAGCCCTGGCCGAGATCCTTGCCCGAACTGGACACATTCGTGAAGCTAAGAATTGAGCCAATTAGGCTGCCCTCATCATAACGCGCCAACTTTGACAAAGTCGACTCCAGCACTGACATAAGTTTGCCACTGAGCCCTTGTGTCATCGCCACATTCGCTTTGTCAATTTGATCATCAATTTTCGCATGAAATTTGTACTACAACAAATAAATAGATTATTTCCTTAGTCATCAATAATCAATAATCGGCGCACTCACCAGATCAATACCATCAATGGTAGTTAATTTAAAGCTTTGATTTTTAGCATCTAATATCACATTTACCATGGCGCACATCTCTGACGGTATTATATAATCGGTCGATATGAAGGCAACATTTTTCTTTAACCACGATTGAAACGATGCATCTGTTCGCTGTATACACTGCTCAATCATATCAACGGCCATCATTTTCAACCGTTGCTCCAAATGCTGTCGGAATTCCGCATCCGGCCAGTGTAAATCGCGTATAAACGATTGCAATGCGTCTAATTTCCAAAATAGATCCTCAGAAGTCGCACAACCATTTCTAAAAAATGGTAAATAAAATGATGTATTTATTTTCGATTTCATTCAATGCGGTTATTTTTTAGAGTTCGATTTCTTGAATCTAAAAGCAGTTTTTCAAAATCTACTGAGAAATATGTTTGTATGTGTATATGTTTATTATTTAAATGCTTGTTTCTTTAATATTTAATTCATTTTATATTTATTTAGTTAATTATATATTTCAATATCTATTTATTTATATATATCTTTCTTTATGTACTTTTTATTTACATATTTATAATAGATTATATTTATTGATTTATAAATTTTAATATTTGCATATTTAAATATTTATATGATTATATAATTACCTACGCAATTTTCCTACTTATGAACATTTGACTCTAATGACCAAGCAAAAACTGCGTCCAAAAAAACTCTTTGGCATTCACTGCAGGCATTAAAGCTAAGTTCGTATTAATAATAATTTTAGTATAATTAAATGTGAATTTATAGCTAGTTGCGTATGGAATTATCTTAAGTTGATGTTGATATTAATATAATTAATGTGTTTATATATATATATATATATGCTATAACTGATAGCTAAAAACCGAAGCAAAATGCTAACAATACGTATGTTAAGGTTAAGCGGCCGCTACGTTACGTAGCGCAAAAAGATTCTCAGCTCAATGTTTAAGGCAAAATGTGAAATTATTATTATTATTACAGCCAAGCCATAGGTAAAACAAGGAAAAGCAAAATTTAGATATGTCATACATATATTATGTATATGTATGTAAATATCAGCAACTGATTTAATTGTGATATTTAAAATGATAAGTTCGTATTATATTTACTAGTTTTTTAATTACTACTTGTCATAGGCATATGTAATCTTATATTTAATTACAGTCAATTAACATTTGCATATGAACAAAAACAGTGATTGTTAATGTTATGGCGCTAAAACAAGCTCTACAATAAATAATATGCAGAGCAAAACAACAACAACGTAATGCAAATAGAGAGAGGAAGAGAGAGAACGCTATGTATATAAAAAAAACCTCATTTCATCGGCAGCCGCAGCAGCCGCTGTTCGCCTTGGCAACTTCGGCACATAGAAATTGACTTGATCTTTCTTGCCGCTGAGCAGAGCGGCGGGGTTCAGGGCTGCCGTGTTAAGAGCCTGCGCAGCATTATTTAATGCGGCCGGATTCAAGGCAGCGTTTATCCTTAAATATATATATATAAATATATATATATATATATATATAGAGCGCGCACACAAAAATATTTGTTAAATATCATCGAAAAAATCATATTCATATGCTATGAAAATGGAGTCGAGAGGGCGAGAGAGTGGGAGAATGGCAGAGAGCTTTTTTTGCATTTTGTGCATATGCATGTATTTCTGTGCTGAATGTGTGTGTGTGCAGCATTTACTACTCTCATAACACACACACATACAGATGTTAACCCTAACTTTATTTTTGTTTCTTTTCGTAACACAATTACAGGAACTCCAATAGCAAACACATATAAACACGTACACACACACAACATATACAGTTGCTGCAAAAGTAATAACCTCACTGCGACGATTTTTGCTTATGCTAAGTAAGTAAAAGATTAGCTTTGAAATTAATTTTAAGTTTTATTTGTTTACTTTGATACCGGAAGCATCATATTATATTGGTTTTGTGCAATGTCCGTCATGCTATATGTCCTTCTGTATGAGCGCTACGTTTATCGGCATAGACAAAGACAAAGTGTAAAAATTGGAGTGCTACGAGGAATATTGGGTTACGAAATCAATAATATCGATATTCGGAAATTAATAAAGCCTTATCTCTCCAAGAAATTTAAGGCTACAGTTACAAATTTGGTTCATGTGCTGTTAACCCCAGGCAACTCCCACTTTTAAAAATTTAAAAATGGCATTTTTTTAGTCGTTAAATTTGGTAGGTATTTTACTTATAGCTTTCTTTAAGAATTGATAACAAATTGGTATGGCTGCGCCCAAATTCGCCCATGCAGATATTTCAGAGAATGTATATTGATAAATGCGCAAATAAATTTAAAGATAGAGTGACAAAACTTGGAAGGTAACTTGCTGGTAACCTTCTTTAAAAGTCCCATATACATATTTTCACCACGTCGACCAGAGGAATTTCGCGCCTAAAAATCTAAATCCCTAATAGATCGATAAATAAAATGGATGCGCACGCCCACTCCCTCTCTAAACCGAAACACCTATTAGTTCATTTCTGTGCCTCACTATATTTGAATATAAATTAGCCTTAAATTTTTAGGTAAGTATGATTTTTAAGGCTTATACATTTTTTTAAGTCTTCCTCTAGCTACCAAGGGTTGCTATTAAATTTGCCGTGACTGTATAATATATGCGCATTGTATATAATTATATATATATAAATATATATATTAATATACATGTAAATATGTACAAAATTATTTATAAATTATATAAGAGTGACGTAAGATAATCCATTTCTAATAAAATGTATTTTGACCAAAAAAAAAATACCTCAATACTTGTTTTGAATTTATATTTATGAAATGTATTTATGTTATGTACATGCACCAAATCATATGTATGTGTAATGATAGATATTAGATATTCTATATATATTTAAATTATATAGTCTTGGACTTACCCCTTGCTTTCCCAGCGTTCCTTCTCGAAACCCTTGTGTATTGATTGGGCTATCGATGATTCCATCAGATCCACATAACGAACGACTAACGGGGCAAAAGTATCACGCAAATGCTGGTGAAATCTTCCATTTCGTAAGTTATCTAAAAAAAAACAACAATAATAATAATAATCAAATGATAGTAAAGCTTCCCACAAGAATTTTTACATTTGTAAATTTGAGCAACTTCTAAATATATTTTTTAAAATTTCAAGAGATTCTAGGAAATGGGAAAACAGAAAAAAACCTTAATTTGACTCAACTTCAACAAATTAATAGAAATAAAAACAAAAATAAATTAAATAAAAATATAAGCTTCATAAAAAAAAAACGCAAAAAATAGTAAAATACCCACATTAAAAATAATTTAAAAAAATTAAATTAAAAAGATATTTAATTTATCGAAGTAATACTAATAGGAATATTATTACAAATTAGCAAATAAACTTACCATCCGATCTGAGGTAATCATTAAGTATTTGAAATAGGGGAAATGAGTCCCAGGTGTCCGGAGCTTGTTCGGACAAAACTCGGTCCATGTCAACTGCGAATAGAGACCAAAAGATTTCCGCATGTTCAACCAGTAGATCGCTGAACCAAGCAAATGCCTACATAAAAAAAACAATACAATTAAGAAAAGATCAAGGAAAAAAGAAACAATTAAATCGTAATTATATATGATGATAAAAACACTGTGTAGAGTAATAAATATATGGTGTTTCTAAAAATTGGTCGGATACAAAAAAAATCATATTTTCTCACTTATTTTGCAAAAAATATTATTTTATTATTGATTTTTTTTCTAAATTATCTAAAATATATATTAAGTGGACCAGATTAATTCAATTAATTGTGAAACCCAAAATAATTTATTCGTTGCACTGTCCAAAAAAGTTTTGGCCAAAGCCTTAGAGATGAGCAATTTTTTGGTTTGTCTTGCATTTTGTCTGTGACTTTAAGTAACATATTCTGTTGAAATTTTTCCGTGATAGATAATTACTGCACATAAAAGTAATATTATAAAAATATAAGCTATTGAAATACGCAATTAATAATAAAATGCATTTTTTGGCCAAAGAAGTTAGAAAGTATGAATTTTTCCCCGTGTCCAAACATTTTTTAAGATACACTAATATACGATTAAAACATATAAATGGGTTTTTTTTTGTACACAATTCAATTTAGTTATTTATCGAAATATATACACATTTGCAGAAATTCATTAAACACTTTAACAACTAATAATTAAATCAACTGTTCAATTAGATTTGAAAAAATTTAAGCTTTAAAACTGCACACTAGCCTAGCTATTAAATAAGTGTGTATGAGTTTAATTTAATTTCTGCAAACGTTTAAAATATATTTTTGTATAAATTAAACTATATTTTTATAGTATTATATATATTTTGTGCTGATTATGAATTGTTGTGTGCAATTTGTATGTATGTATGTTTATACGTCTTTTTATATGTATGTTTGGATGTTTATGCATATGTATGTGTGTAAGTATTTATATGTGCAATAAAGTTATTGCCAGTTATTTGTATATTATGTAGAGGTGTTTGTGGTTAAATGTTTCAATAATTGCGTTAGAGGAAGACATAAATAGATGATCCTAATAGCAGCACACACCACACACACTCACACACACCTACACTCACACACACACACACCTACACTCACATACACATGCTCTTAACACTAAGCCAACGAATATATATGAGTGGTAAATGGAAATATGCTTCGCGTTGCTAACATTTGGTAAGCACCCAGATGCAGAAGCTTTTATGCGTAAGTATATATATTTATAGGTGTATGTAGAGTTTTAGACGCTCTGATACTTAACACACTACATACACACACACCCACACTCACACACACCCACACTCACACACACCCACACTCACACACATACACACACACTCACATACACATGCTCTTTACACTAAGCCAACGAATATATATGAGTGGTAAATGGAAATATGCTTCACGTTGCTAACATTTGGTAAGCACCCAGATGCAGAAGCTTTTATGCGTAAGTATATATATTTATGGATGTATGTATAGAGTTTTATAGGCTCTGGTACTTAATAGTAACAATACAAAATAAATACTTTTTACATACGACATGAAGTAGAAGAGGTCTTTGCTTAACATGCTCATTTCCTGCTTCTGTTGTGTATCAGCACGTTAAGCATGCACACATAATGTTAAATCGATTACGACAAGCTTTTACACAACATACACACAAGTTTATTAAATACATTATAATTGGAGAGGGGTAGTAGGGAAATTAAGAATTTAAGTGAGCCCTAAATCATTTTTCGTATTTATAGTATTATTTAATAGCAATGTGTGTCGCTGCCAGTAGTTTGTTTTAATTGTTTAATTTATACGCCTATGCGTGCGAGTGTAACTTCATGTATGTATGTGTGTATGTTATAAATGCAATGTTTATCTAATAAGAGAGCTTTCGAGTGAGTGTAAGAGAGAAGAGAGTACGTGCCGTTGGTACTGGCGATGTGTATACCGCATGTGTTGGCATACAATAACGAAAAGGTGGCGCTCCATTAGAAGCAGCAGCAGCGCCATCCATTGTCAGCTTCGATGTTGTTAATTGATCCATGCTGCCCGTAGCGCCTTGCTGTGACTGAGCAGCAGCAGAAATTGGTAGATTAGAGGAAAACGTGTCGCAGCCGCCAGCTTCTCTTTCTCCTTGTTCGTTGTTCTCCTGTATTGTCTTGAGCTTTTCCTTTTTGTTGTCGAGTTTGCTGCGCAGCTATTTATATATATATATATATATTATATATATATAATTATATATATATATAAATACATATAGACAAATTGATATGTACTTAACTAAGTACGAGTTTAGTTCCTTCATATAAAGTAGTGTGTATTTTTTTTTGCTTATAAAATGTCAGCTAAATTTTTTTTATTCGTACTCGCAATAAAGCTTTCTACTAGCAGCATTGTATTTAATGGCCGAGTAATTAATAAATAAAAAAGAACTTAATAAACAAGAAAATGCTGCTATTAATATGTATTATTTTTTTAAGGATTTGGCATTTTATAATAGTTTCACCTAAGCATATCATTTTTTAAAGCAACTAGTTCACTTTCTAAGAATTTCCATAAATTTTTAAGTGTCAGTTGAGTCAGTAAAATATATAGATAAAGATATAATAATATAATCGAGATGCGATAGGAGTATAAATACACACGTATTAAAATCAGCAGGTGTCGAAAAAAAGGAATCACAAATATATATATATAAATATATACAACACATATATGTATATATATTAACATAACATATATTAACTATATAAATCATCATCAAAACTCAAAAAGAGGGGGAAAAAATTGAGGAAATATTTAATAAATATTTAAATTTAAAAAATATTAAATAAATGAATTTAAAAAAATTATTATTAAGTATGTAGATTTGCACCATGCATAAAATATAGAGAAAAAGAGAGAGGTTATTAAAGAAATTACACAAACATTTAGTAATTAGTTATTTGCCTACACAAACATTAAAACAACGTCTATTTTACAGTCTCCGTTAGCGGAAAAGTTCAATTTATAACAGAATAGAGTAGACAGCAGTAGTAGTAGTAGATATTACCCATATACTTTAAATACTTACTTATTGCCTATTATGAATTGTGTATATAATTGTATATATTTTTTTTAATGTTTTTTATTGTCAACAACGAGAACTTACTTCGCCATAATGTTCCTCATTCTGTTGCAGCAGATCCACGCAAAGCTCGGCCAAGTGAATCAAATCCTCGAGCTTTTTGGGTGGCGGCACTATAACTTCACCACGCAGATCCTCTGTAATTGTGTAATATATATTAATAATTATATATATAGTATATTTGTATAATATTAATTAATAATTATAGCAAATTAATATTAATTGTGTAATATAATACATATAAAATATGACAATTATATAATGACCACAGAATTAGAATTTAATCATAAATATATTAATATATATTAAATATATTATAACAATACATATATTAATATTCATAATTAAAATATATGTTATTATTTTAAATTTAAATGGATAATATAATAATATATCTATATATTTATAACTTAAAATTAAAAAAATAAAGCACCTTCGATTTTTGCTTCGGCTGAGAGTCGTGTATAATTCACCAATGCCGCCGTTTCCAGACTCTTTTTAATCATTTGACGCACCTCCTCCGGTGGCACGGGCGTAACAATATCCTTCATTAGGACCCTTTCGAGTAGCGACAGCGTTGCCTTCAAAGCACCCTCGGGACGACCAAAAGGAAAACAATAACGAAAATTTGTTATTTGAAATTCTAGAAGCTGACGCAAACGCTCTTTGATCTCGGAAAATTTTTCCTTCTCCTCGTGCGTAATACTGCCAACTCCATCAGGTCTAAAAAATATATTTATATATATTTGGATTTATAAATACTACGTATTTGATAGATACTTTACCTATTGCCATGCACATGACTTGCACAGAATGCAAACGAATAATGGATCAGTGTCGGATCGATCATATGCTGTTTCTCAGCACGATCCAACAGATCAGAGAGATAGCACAGATGTCTATAACAGCCCCTAACACCATAACGCGCACAATACTCATCCAAAACAAATACCTGACCCGGACTAAACCAACCCTGTAAATTTTGGTTATATATAATTTATTTATTTTGAATAAAAAAAAATATTATTAGCTTACCAGCGATGCGTAGGGATCACTTAAGCGATATTCGAGCGTCAAGTTTTGTAATGTCTTAAAGAGTGTGGCATGATCGAATGTGCAGGGATCGGCACTTATATAATCCTCCATGCCATGCTTGCGAGCCTTATCAGCATCTAAATTAAAAAAAAAAAAAATATATATAAATTATATTATAATATAATATATAATTATATATATATAATAATCATAATTATAATATTAATAATCATAAGCAATAATATAATATTAATAAAAAAAAATAATATAATAATAAAAAAATAATAATAATATAATAATAATACATAAAAATTATACAAAAATTATAAAAATAACAAAATATTAAACTGTGGCAAACCTACCACCCTGAATTTTTGACATTGCCGAATTCTTGTCCTGTGTAATTGGCGGCGTCGGCTTATGCGACTGGCCCGTTGCCCTGTACATGGCCATTACCCAGAGACTGCACTCGTTCTCATCGTCACAGGCAAAGGCAATACTGTCGCCTTCGCGCACTGCATTGAAGAAAAATCGACCGCCATTCAGATCGATGCCAAACATTAAATTTGCTATAAAGAGAAAATAAATATTATAATAATAAATATAAAAATAGTTGTGAACAGTCAATACCGCTAGCAGCTTCTATATAGTCAACGGTATACCCATCCAGCTGCATCATTTCGGATGGCTCCGATTTTTTTTCCTTATAGCTGCACATGGCAAATGTGTATTGCGAGACTTGAACCAAGACAAAATAACGACGTTTCCATTTCTTCCACACCGATTTGCCAATTGCGAACAGATGTCTATAAAAAATAATGTAAGTATTAATAATAAAATAAGCATTAACAATAAAATAAAAAAGCATCTGCACTTTTCCCACTTACCCACAATGCTTCATATTCAATGGTTTATCCAACCTACAGGCAATCTTAATTCTTATATCCTGATCGGGTAAATTTTTGGGCACAATCATACGATGCCATTCAGGGGACTACAAGAAATCAATCATTATAAAATATTACTTATTTAAATTATTTATTCATTTCGTCACTCACTTTTGAAGAGAGAGGCGTTGGTTTAATGGTCACTTTGCCCAACTCTTTGTCCTCCAGCGCCAACATGCCCGGATTTTCGGTATACAGCTTTACTTTCACCACAGGCAAAGGATGCGTTGTAGTAAAATCACCCTGAGTATCCCACCTTTATTAGGAATATGTAATATATTAATATAAATTTATAGTCTTTATTTTTTATATAACACATTGGCTTTGATGCCTCGGCCTGATCGGTTTGCAGCTTTTCACCGTTCTCCACCTCCATGGTACAGTAGACAATGCGATTGGGGGCCAGAGATTTGAGGCCCTTCACTTCCAACACAATCACCTCCAATTGAAAGGTCAGCACCACATCCAGTTTGGTTAATTGGGTGGTGCCATCCTCGGAATCACCTTCAAGCTTTGACAGAGATCCATGGGAGCGTAGAATCATTTTTCTTTTTATTTAATGAGAAATAAAATTAGGCTTTTAATAATTGAAGCATATTTATTTTAATACTTACAAAAATGATGGTGTACTGTGACATTGAAATTATCCAGAAGTAGACATAAGAAATATAAATAATATAAAAACCAGACTGGATAATCAAATATAAATAGCTAACGTAATATGTCGAGAAATATTATGATTATTGAACGATAGATCTTAATAACTTAAAATATTACATATCAATTTATAATATTTCGTAATATATAATTATAGCTGTATTGATACAGACAATAAATAGATCATCAATTTGAATTTATAATATATGAAATCTACAATATATATCACTTTATCATTATCTACACTATCTACAATTAATTTATATATACCTGTGATTATAGCGCTTCAACTTCTGCAGCCCATATTTGCTGTCCATGTTGCCCTTGGAGACGGGCAGTGATTCTAAATTGGCCATCAGCAGATTTATGGACGATTTCAATTCCTCTATGTAAAGCGATTCCATTTCCTTAAGCACAAATTTTGGCATAAGTTTCCGATTCTTTTCCATTTCACCAACACGCTGCATTCGACCATCCAATTCACGTCTTATCGCCGCAGCCTGCTCATCAGCCGAATCCAACTTAATATTAATAATATAAATATGAATTAAAATATACAATTATTACTTAATTTAAAGTTTACCATCAGGGCATTAAATAGAATTTGATGTTCAAACTTTTTTACAGATAGTATTTGCTGAAACATATCGTAAAGTTGTTCCTTGGACAGGATTAATTCGCTATTTAAGGATTGTTGCATGCGCGAGGGTCGCTTTGTGTCCTCTTCGCCGCTGCCCTTCAAAATTATATCGAACTTGGCCATCCAAGATGTTAAAACCGTTTCCTTGCTCAATCCATCGATTTCGGGCAGAGAACTTTAAATATAAATAAATATATGTTATAAATTAAATATAATAAATATAAACTTGAATAAAATTTTTTATAGTCAATATTTACCGCACACGCTTCTCAATGTTGTTGCGAAAAACCTCCCGAAAATCGTGCTGGGAACATGCTCCGGATTGAACCATTTTTGTGACACGTTCCGATTTGAGAAAAACATCGTGATAGCTTTGCACCGCATTTTGAAAAGCTTCATCGGCCATTATTTGTGTTTCCCCTTTGAGAAATGCCTGCGAAAGGATTGATATACATATTTATAATAATTGGTATTAATAAAAACAAAGTAATCGTTTTAGTTTGGCGTTATTTAAATATAAAAGTTTAAAAAAAATCCATTTCGTAATAAAAAACAAAAATAACGATTTGAAATTATAATTGTTTAAAAAAAATATATATATCGTTATAGTCGTTGAATGCTCCTATAAGAACTCAGCAGATTGGCTGAGAACCATTGCGACGAGGCTACAAATGTTGAAGTGCGTACCCCTCGATACTAAAGTGGTATCACGTTTTCACTGTGTCATGATATTTTGTCCAAGAAGCGTGGATAGGACCACCGAATCCCTGCTGGTTTTACTGATGAACCAGAACGGGATTGAGATAGATGTGTGGAAGGTAAAATCTAGGAGAAATTAAGGGGTAGGAGCTCTCCTAGTTATCCGGATAGATGAGCTATCCAGAAACGCGATAGTGGAACGCGGTCACCAAATCAGCTTCCGATACGGGAACATCTCTGTAAGCATATGGAAAAAAAAGGGCGGGGCAGGCGTTAGCCTTTCGAGCAAGGAGGGTGAGGTGCTGGAAATCCCACCACAGTAACCACTCTCGCAGAGCCGAGCCAACACTCGACGCAAGCTAGCGATCTGATGGAAGACCTTGCGGAAAACGAGGAGTTGACAAACAAGATACTCTGCGAAAAATCGGAGGTAGGGGAACTGGGAGGGGAGCTGCAAAAAGGCACGGCTAAAGCCGACGAGGGACGGAGACAGTGGCAACTTCAGGCCGCAATCGCCGGATATACTGCGATATACCACCGAGTAGATGACTAAGATCATCACTGGTCTGACTCAGGTAAACATTCACAATGTCCCCACAGAAGCTGGCAGCGGAGCTCCAAAAAGGCACGGCTAAAGCCGACGAGTGACGGTGACGGTGGGAACTTCTTGCCGCAATCGCCGGATAGACTGGGATATACCAACCTGTAGGGTCATCAACATTGGGCTGGCCCAGGTAAATATCCATCACGCTAAGGCGGCTTCAGCCGTCTTAGCCAGGGTGTTCACCAAACAACAACTTGGGCTAGCTCTAGTATAGTAGCCATGGGTGTACGATGGAGTGAAAGGTTTGTACATGGCTGATTCAAAGGTAATCTGGGATCGAAGGATTCCAACACCCAGAGCATACATTATGGTAAGGATGAGTATTAACCATACTATTGTGTTCCAATATTGGTAGAAGCCATTGGTAATGCAGTTTCTATGGTAGTAGTATCTGTATAATTCGCAGGAGACCGGAGAGGAGAGGGACCGGTGAAGTACTGCAAAAAAGAGAAGGTGCCGGTGTTATTCGGTTGCGATGTCAATGCGATTCACACGATATGGGGCAGCAGTGACATCAATTTGAGAGGTGAGTTCCTCGCAGACTTTATTTTCTATTTAGGTTCCTAAGCCCAGGAAAACGAACTGGAAAGAAGAGCTCCGTAGAGCTCAATCTAACCAGTGAAACATATGGTATACCCAAAACTCAGTGGATCTAGAAGGAGCTGTAGGGAATCTTAACAAAAGCATAACTGATGCTTTTAAGAAAACTGCCCAGTAGGGAAAAAGAAATTGCAGAAGACTGCCCCCTGGTGATCCTTAGCCTTGAGAGGCTACGTCTCACTATACGTCATTTTTTTTACAAAGCAAAGAGAGACGGAGAATAGGAACGGTCTGACCTCCTACAAGAGATTGCGAAAGCTAAGTGGCTCTAGGCTCTAAAGAGCGCTTGCGAGCGCCGGATGCTAAAATGACTTTGAAATGTAAAAATTATTCATTTACGAGCAATAATATGCAGAAGCTAAACCCCCTCTTTGAAACGCAGTTCCAGGCAGTATATCCCCCCAAAATTACGTTATCAAAATTTGGAGTAGGTATAGGCCGTCGACTGACGACTGGACATGTGCCCAGTCGACATTCATTGTGGGGAGATTAAAATGGGCAATTGGTACATTACCGACCTATAAATCTCCCGGAATAGACAAAATATTGCCAGTTTTCCTTTAAATGAGTCAGGACTTACTCCTCTCTTGTATTAGGAAAACGCTAATAAGCAGCCTTTCCCTCGGACAAATACCGATCGCTTGAAGTAGAGTTACTGGTGGTTTTTATCCCCAAGACAGGAAAGAAAGACACCATCAACCCAAAGTCCTTCAAACCCATCAGCTTAAGATCGTTTTTACTGAAAATGTTGGCGAAGCTGGTGGACTATAACATCAGAAGCACATTGCTAAAGCAAAGTTCAATGCATCTAACGCAGCAAGCATACAGAGTAGGCAGGTCAAAGATATAGCCCTTTATCAACTTTTTTTTTTATCAACGACATTGTAAAAATAGCAAGAGGCAAACTTGAAGAGATACTCTGTGACATAGTCCAGTTAGTTACGGCTTTTACGAAGCCTACTAGACACAAACAAGGAGGTAATATACCTCGGCGTCACAGCAGTTTAAGCTTTGGCACCCATGTACAAAATACGATAGCGAGCTCTTTACAGCTTTATAGCATGGCGTACATTTCGTACATTTCAGAGTTCAAAACCAGCAGCAAAAAGAAATGGACGACACTAGATGAAGTCCATCCTATGAAACCGCACCCAGTAAACTGGTATATCGATGGATCACTCACCAATCAAGGAACTGGCCTGGAACACAATACGGCTCCAATTCAGGAACGAAAAAAGACAAACGAGACTACGGAGCTGGGAAAAGACACCAGGCCTCCGACAGTCTACATTTTTTTTTGGCGGCAATAATCTATGTAGGAATAGGCTTAGGATACTGGTCGGTCTACTGACAGGACATTGTAGACTAAGAAGCCACGTATCCAAGCTGGGTATTTATATTAACAACCTGTGTAGGTTTCGTGTAGGTGAGGAAGAATCCTCAACTTACATCCTAACAGAATTTATTGCCTTATCCAGGAAAAGATGCAGCATCCAATAGGTCGCAGTGCAGAACCCCCAATTTATATTTTTTTTTTTGGTTTTAATGCTCACCTGAAATCGCTGAGTGATAATGTCGAGCTGCTGTTTGGTTATTTTCGGTTGCCGTTTGGTCATGTCCGTCGGCTGCTTTGCATTGAATGGATATGCAATGCAACGGGAAATAAACACATACAATTGAATGCGACGTTTGCGTTCTTCTTCTTCCCGTTCGTGTTTCTCCTGTATGAAAAACCAAAAATCAAACCAGAAAATGAATTAACAGATAAATATGTGTTTGTGATTATACAGCTCAAAATAATAGTAATACTGTTTATAAACGATATTTTATATGTATTCTTTTAAATATAAAGTCGCGCTCAATAAGCAATTAATTATTATAATATTAATTTAAGTAAATAACAAGGTGACACTATTATTTTGCATGCAAGTGAAAGAGTTATAATGATACTCACATGTGGATCGCCGCCATCATGTTTATCGCTGGCAACCGATGCTGACGGTGACAGGGGGCGTGGCAAAGAGTTCGCACGCGACGATCCAACGCTCTGGTTAAGGGTCTCTTGCGAAATGCCGCTAGGTGACGATAACAATTTTTTTTGTTATTATTACAGCTGCTGCTGCTGTTTAAACTGCTGATGCTGTTAAAGTGGCTGCTGTTAGTGTTGATACGTTGTTGTTGCTGTTGTTGGTTCTTAACAGTTGTGTTGACGGTAGAGCTTTTAATCTTTGCATGTGGTCAAATGCAGCTGCACCATCACCACCAACCCCCACCCACAGAATCAATTTGATATTTTTGATAATTTGTATAATATAATCATGATGATGCTGCTGGTATTCAAAATATATTTCCAGATGATAAAGAGCTGCTGCTGCTGCAGGCGCCGCTGGCGGGCATAGTTCTTGTATTATAATGCGATTATTGCCGTGAGATAATCTCGTTCTATAAAAATTTAACCAGTAGCAGTAGTTGCCGAATCGAGCAATATCGATCAGACCAGTTCCCCATTAGATGTTCGTGATCAAATGTTTATGAGTTCGTTGTGCAATGTTAGTAGTCAACGTTCAATATGGATGTATTTTTGAATCCAATTTTTTAAGCAGTCAAAAATGAATAAATACATTCTTACATATACATATATGTATATATATATACATATATCTATACATACATACATATACATATACATTAAAAGGGCAATTTAATTATAATTATAAAGTCTAAGCCAACAACATGTACGCATGCTGTGCTTGCTACGAAACACCCTGGAGCCATGATTTTCTTATTATGTATCTAAATCTATTTTAATTTTTTATTTATTTTGTTATAATAAATAAAGAAGTGATAATAATCGTTTGCCTTGAGCAAACTTACTTGTATAGAAAATAATATATATATATATATATATATATATATATATATATATATATATATATAATTTATTAGTATATATATATATATATATATATGTGTGTGTGTATATATGTATTATTCTTTTAGACCATGCATTTTTATGCATCACATAATGTGATTTTGCCATAAAAACTTGACCAATTTTACTCAACAAACATAAAAATTAACATTTTAAAAATATTACTTTATAAATCAAAAAAAATGTCAACACAAACCTCGGAATACCATTATTGGGCACTTCAAGGTTGCCACCTTCTCCACTCAGCTGGCTCTGTTCATTTTTTGCAGATCCGCCGCCGCCGCCTCCTCCCCCACCGTTGCTGCCATCAAAACGGTTATTTGCTGATGCCGCCGTTGTTTGTCTTTGATTCGCAGAATAGTCACCATTTTGTATATGCGAACTGGTTGCGGAAGCTGGCACAGTTGTCGTTACAAGTCCCACCGCCGTCGGCGTCGACGTCGACATCGATGATGATGATTGTGCGGCGGTGGCGACTGCTGTTGCGGTGCCACTAGATGGCGCCTTGTGCGCGGCACCAGTACGCGCCTTGGGCGGTAAATTGACAATGGTATCATCGTCGGCATCTTCCTCACTCGAGCTGGGATCAATCATGGCCGATGATGGCGAAGCTTTTTCTTACGCTTAAAGTTGTCGAAAAGCCCTGTGCAAAATAAATAATAAACCAAATTAGAAACTATATTTTTTTTATTTTTTATATTTAAATTTAGTCTTCTGCTTAAAAAATACACATACACATAAGCAAAAATCAAAGGGATATTGACAAAAGCTTATCCATGTTTGCCCGTTTTAAGTGCGGGCAACTAAGATAAAAAAAACCACCACTCCCCGCACATACAATCCTCTCAAAAACACCTTGAACCAGTTGGAAACATGTGTTACGCATAAGGGTGGAAAAAATATACGTAGGAGCGAGAAAGTAAGCGAGAGTGAAAGTGTTTGGCTGTTAAATAAAAATACCCACTGTTAAAATCTATATACATATATAACAGGTAAAACGGTAATGAGCTAGTTTGCATATACAAACATACAAATTACATTTGCATTAATTTCAAGATATAATTGTATATACATATATAAATATATATAAGCGCTCGCTTACAATTTATATATATATATATATATATATATATATATATATATTCTTACATATAATTGTAACGTTTTAGTCAAATTCCATTAGCCAAAAAAATGCAAACATTTTATTCAATTTACTTTTATTAATATTAACACTTACACTTTAAGTTACAGCGATTTGCATATAATTATAGTTGATATAACTTCTAGATGTCCATTATATGTTTATATATGTATATAAGTTACTTTTAGCAGATTTGAATGCAGATTTCCGTGTTCGTTTTCCACTTTTTAGGGGTGGCTTTTAAGCTCGTAGGATGATGTAAAAAATGTATTTAAGCATTGTTGCACTTGGAACTATTTATTTGCTAAATTAAGCAAAATATTTGTGATTTGTTTTATTAGCACAGCGATACGCCAACTTATTTTTAACAATTACTGATTATCAACGTTTTTACATTTTCTCGATAGGCGGGTATTGGTGTCAAACCGATAACACATAGCTTCTCAAGCGCCAATAAATACGTTCGATTAAAGAGTTGTCGCTGGTCAGCTTATTATTTTTGATTAATAAATGTTCCACCTAAATAAATATACTTTTAGTTAATTATCAATAATTATAAATATATAAGTTACATACCGCAAAAGTGCTGCCCGTAGTAAGAATATCACAGTGTGGCAGCGCTGCCGTGGAACCCTGACTCAAACTATGAGAACATTGTTTCCGGTAAAAATATATTAATTTAATAAAAATAAGTACGTATTGGTATTCCAAATAAATAAATAAAAAATTTAAATATATATCGCAAAAGTGCTACCACTTATTAATATATATATGTAAATATAAACAATGTGGCACCACTGCAGTGGTACCATCTGTGGCCATGCGACTCAGACGAACTTTGGTCACACTTCGTTTCTGCCAAATGAAAATTCTTTAATAAAAAACCATTTAACGCTAAACATAAAACAAACAAGACAATTGTGCTGCAGATAAAAAATACTGCAAAAAAATGAACAAATAACGTTCCCAGTTTCTACAATGTGTGTGTGAGATTGTTAATATTGTTATCTGGCCAAGTGCTCAATTTGCATACACACACATATATGTTCAATTCCAAAATACATACACACAGTGCCAAGGGACGCAGATGTATGCAAGTGTGAGAGAGAGTGTGACCGTATTCGTTGATGAAACATATATCGATATGGTTTTTCCAATATATCGATATTAACAAATTCGATTTGCTTATTAGTCTCAATTTTTGTACACACTGAAATCAGTTTTTTATTAATTATAAATTTTTTTAATTTAATTAAAATGCGAATAGGTTTAGTAGTAGCAGCAGTAGCCATTCTAATGGATGTGGCAGCCGAGTGGCAGGCAAACAACAACAACAAAGCGCAGCAAAAGTTCTGAGGAATGTTTAAATAAAAGGCAGCAGAAAAAGGAGCAACAAACACACACAATAAATGCACTTAAAAATGTGCTCAGCTTTAATTTGCTGAGTGCGCTGTGTGTTCGGCAAATAGGTACGAGCAGGGAGAACAACAACAAGGAGGAAAAGTAAAAAAGGAGCAGTGAGAAAAAAAAGACAGGGTGGAGAAGCAGAAAGAACTGAAGACGGAACAGTTGAAGGAGAAAACAAAGAAAGAGTTTAAGGATTTAGAAAAGAAGTTGGAAGAGTTGAAGTTTAAGCAACGGGCAGAACAAGAAGAGAAGGAAAAGAAGAAGGAGCTGAAGGACAAAACGGAAGAGAATCAAAAGGAGCAAGAGCAGCGAGAGAAGAGTGAGCAATCAGTGGAGGAGCAGCGGAAAAAGCAGAAGGTGCAGGAGCAAGAAAAGAAGGAACAGGGAAAGAAGGAGCAGGGGTTAAAGGAGAAGGATCTGCTGAAGCATAAGCAGCAACTGGACCAGTTTAAATCATCTATTCCTCATCGAACCCACTCAGAAAAGCAATTTTTTGATGCGTTCTCCGTTCGTGGAGGGAGCAAATATCGAAACTGTTTTCAACCAAATGCTTTCTATAATAACTATTTAAACTACAAGACGCTAGCATCAACAGAAAGAGCTAAGGAAGCAGCGACAGGAAAGGGTTCAGTTGCAGAAACAACTCGAGGAACGGTTTCAGCTTTGAGCTCGACATCAGCTTGGGCTATAGGAACGGCTTCAGTTTCGAAAATAGCTAGAGCTTCGGTTACATCATCGCCTACAGATTTGACTACAACTTGGATAACAAATACAACTAAAACAACAGCTACACCTAAAGCTACTGTTTTTGCAAAAGGTTTAACTTCCGCTTCAGGTTTTGGTTCCCCCCTTTCCACTTCGATTGTTCTGTTCAAATCGCAACATAATCTTTTCCGTTGCAATCCAGAGTTGCGACGTCATCAAAGCACAAAGCACGTCGATTGCTGCATAAGTCGAAGAGGAACGCCAACTCCTGGTAAATTTATAGGCAACAGAAATAAATATAGGAATCTAAGCTTGTTTTTAGAGCAACAGAAACAGCAAAAATATGAAGAAAATGAGAACCAAATAGAGGAGAAGAAAGCAGAGCAAGAAGAGCAGCTAAATGAGCTGCAAACAGGACAGAAATGTTTAAAAGCGCAGGCAAAAGGGGAACAGAAGCTGGAGCAAAAAGCGGAGCTGAATAAGGAGAAAAAAGATAAACAGAAGCAGCAGCTGGAACAGGAGCAAACGGAACAGAAAAGAAGTGATCAAAAAGGAGAGCAGGAGCAGGTGGAAGAATTGTATCTGGAAAACGAGTACTCCCTAAACAGACAACAACGCCTGACACGTTTTTATCTTAGTGATGACAGAGATTATTACAGACAAGATCGTAATAAATTTAGAGCTGATCAGCAGCAACATTTGTCCTCATTAAAAACATGCTCTTTAGATAATTCGATACGCATCTGGCCCTTAAATAATCCCCTGCAAAAGAAGCAAAATTTAATTTGCTTAACCAAACCAAGATTTTTAATTGAGAGCCTCGAATTGGAGCAAAAACTGGATGTGCGACAATGGTGGCACAAACAAAATTTTGACGAATCTTCTAAGAAAGTAGCAGAGTTGAAATATAATCAAACTAAGTTAAATTTGAGAGAAATCTGTGCCCAAAATTGCCAGCATTATGCATCAGAAACTGAAAACTCCTCTCTGGAGTTAGAGTCGCATAAAATCAAAGACTTAAATAAAGGTCAAAGGAAGCCGAGCTTCTTAGGAATGTCCCTGGCAACAGCCGCGAAAAACTCCAGTCGCGAGGAGCAATTAAAAGCCATAAATCTGGGGCACAATTCAAATAACAATCACCTTAATAATAATCTGACACATTTCGATTATAAGCTGAAGTTTAACAATAACATAATGGTTGGCTCCTCGCAGCCCAAGGTGCATTCAACGCATCCCATTCGCGATGTGAGCACTTTTACGGCGGCCGATTTGCAGCCCGAACAGCTAAAATTAACATCAACCTCTTCCACTTTATCCTCCTCAACAACAATTTCCACTCAAAATCTGGAAAAAAGCGTTGAAAATTGTTCGACTGGCGGCGCCGCCCCATTTTTTAGCAGCAGTGTCAATTCCCGACCTGGCGTTTTTCAGGAGCGGCACAAAATTTTATCGCAAACAGCGGAGCTTAACAGTAACTATGGCAATGTTAACGTTAATAACGTTGTGCAACAGCAGAAGCAGCAACAACAGCAACTGCAACTTGATTCTAGCTTAGATGGCTGCGGCATCTCCAGAACTATTCAAGGTAAGAATTATATATATATGGAGTTCTTTTAACTTAATTCCCAGTTAAAAAAAAGAAGAAAAAAAATTTTTTACATTCAAGTTCTTAAATTAAATTAATATTTAAAATATATTATTATTTTATTCTTAGTTAATTAAGCTACTTTTAATATACATTTACATATGCAGGAAGTTAACAAATTGAAACTAAAAATAAAATTAATATTCATTTTAAATAAAAGACAACTATTAAGAAAATTTGATAAGACTTATGTTTACAAATTAAAGTAGTCAGTGTGTAAAGCCACATATGAAAAATATTCTAGTTTTTGGCGAGCTTTTATGCTTTAGTAACGTTAGTGTTACTTCTACTATATTGGTTACTGTGTATATATAAATTATTTATATATTTGCAGCGAGTTCTATGCCCAATGTCACTTTGGAAGTTTCGCCCACATCGCTCTCGTTAAATGCAGCCGTTGTCGACTCGCTGGCCTTGGTTTCGCAACATCAAACGAAATCGGAACATTTTACATTTCACGAGCAGATCATAATGTCGGGTCAACAGAAGAGTGCGCTGCAGGATAAACCCAAAGCATTGGTTGTCTCGCCTCAGCAAGTGATGATACTGTATATGCATAAGCTAACACCATACGAGAGGACAGAAATCCTGGCATATCCCCAAATATATTTTATAGGTGCCAATGCAAAGAAAAGACCCGGCATTTATGGGCCCAACAATTCCGATTATGATAATGAACAGGGTGCCTATATACATATACCACACGATCATGTCGCATATCGTTATGAAATGCTCAAAATTATTGGAAAGGGAAGTTTTGGGCAGGTGATCAAAGCCTATGATCATAAAACCCATGAACATGTAGCCCTAAAAATCGTGCGAAATGAGAAACGATTTCATCGCCAGGCACAGGAAGAAATACGTATTTTACATCATTTGCTTCATCATGATAAATACAACACGATGAATATTATACATATGTATGATTATTTCACATTTCGCAATCACACCTGCATTACTTTCGAGCTGCTCAGCATTAATCTCTATGAGCTGATCAAGAAAACCGGTTTCAAGGGTTTCAGTTTGCAGCTGGTGCGGAAATTTGCCCATTCACTTTTACAGTGTTTGGATGCACTTTATAAGAACGAGATTATCCACTGTGATATGAAGCCGGAGAACGTCCTCCTCAAACAACAAGGTCGATCGGGCATCAAGGTTTGTTAACTTCGTTATTTGACTATGTTTTCTTCTTGCAAATTTAACCAAGAAAGAAGCTTATCTTTGCTGTAGATATAAGTTAATATGTAAGCTAGCTTTCTTCCAAGTTTAGTAACTTTAGCTCTTAAATTACGGGATATATGGGCTTTTGAAAATTTTGGAGGCGGGAGTAGATAAAAAAAAAATAGAGAAGGATCCAAGTAATTTTCCTTCTCAGCTATTAAATTGATACAGATTTACATTTAAAGCCCATTCATATTGATCTTTTCGGGGAATTAACATATTTTACATATTTGGTGATTTTAGCTCGGAAATTTTAAAAGATATATACATATCAGATTTCCAGGGACCAAGTTCCTATGTGATCGGCTTTTTTCGGGGTTGTCTGAAAATATATATGCTAATCTAGCTTGTAATCTTTTTTAGCGTTGGTCACTATCACTCAAAAGATCATTAATTCATTCTCCCTTCTACAATTTTTTATTTAAATAAATGACAACTTATTAAATCATCCATTAATTGTGTAAAAAACTATAAGACTATAGTCAACACTACGTAAAGACGCTTAGATTCAATATCAAATAATTTTTTCTCTATTAATTTACCAATCTGTTTACAGACCTTATAAACATAAACAGAAATACACATATAATTATATTATATACATCATAAAAACATATAAAAATTATATTAATAATATATATATATATATATAATACTAATAATAAAAATAATAATAATACCAGCAAAATCACTTCCTTTAGGTCATTGACTTTGGTTCATCTTGCTTTGAGAGTCAGCGTGTATATACGTATATACAATCGAGATTCTATCGCGCCCCTGAAGTTATATTGGGCGCCAAATACGGTCGGGCAATTGATATGTGGTCCCTCGGCTGTATACTGGCGGAGCTGCTGTCCGGCCATGCCCTCTTCCCGGGTGAAAACGAAAGCGATCAACTGGCGTGCATTATCGAAGTGCTGGGCATGCCCAGTAAATCCTTGCTGGCCAGTTCGAAGCGAGCGAAAACCTTCTTCAGCCCGAAGGGTTATCCACGGTATTGCACGGTGCGCACCATGTCCGATGGCATGGTCGTCCTTATTGGCGGCCAGTCGAGACGTGGCAAGCCACGTGGTCCACCCTGCTCGAAGAGTCTATCCAAAGCGCTGGACGGTTGCAAGGATCCACTCTTTCTCAACTTTATACGCGGTTGCCTGGAGTGGGATACGGAGAAGCGTTTGACGCCATCGGAGGCGCTTAAACATCCATGGCTGCGTCGTCGGTTGCCCAGACCACCTAGTAGTTCCAGTGGAGGTGGAGGCGGGGGAGGATTAGTTGGAGGCGGCTCCAATAGCATGGGTGGCGGTGGTGGCAGTTCAGCGGGCATCGGCTGCACTAGTGGCGATCAGTCACCAGTCGCGGGTAGCTATAAATAGAATCACGCCATCAGTCAAATACCATTCATCTCCAACAATCACTATCTGAATTAGTTAGTTAATATCTTATTTTTGCAGGCATAAATACCATATGTGGCCATGAGGCAGCCACCACTTCGTCAGCTGCCTCCGAGCGCGATAACAGCAATTGTAGCGGACGCGTGAATCACATTGGAATTGTTGGCTCCGACTTTAAGTATAGTAACAGCGGCACTGATTGTGCGGCAACTGCGTCACCTGCCTCTGTGCCTGTCGATCTACTGGCGGACATCATCAGTAAGACGAGCGTCAAGTGTGGAAACCTGGAACTAAAGGCAGTGGAAAGTGAATGTGGCAGTGGAAGCGGTGTTATATGCAGTGGCAATAACAATATTGGAACAACAGCAACTACAATGGCCAGATTTGGAGCAGCTGAACGTAATATTTGAGAAATTTTAAATTTATTTAAATATATATATGCATATATATGATGCTAGTATTTAATTTGTTTTTTATTATTATATTTTACTTTTATGTAAATTATGTTATTGTATATTCTTTATGTATATTATACCTATGCATATATTATACTCATAGAACACCATATATACATTATATATACTTGAATAATTAAACTAGTATATAACTATAAGTAGTAATAATATATATATTGCATTTATACAGAATTTAATAAATATAAAATTCTTATATATATATTATAATATTACTTGTACTTATACTTTCTATATATTATATATTTGTATTTATTATATTTATATTTGATTCATTATTCTTATTATTATATTATTATATTATAATTATTATATATTTTCATAATGTATAAATATATATTATAATTAACACTATATGTTAAAATAACATACAGTAGACTTATATACATTTTATTTATACATACAACAATTAATTATTTTTCTTAATTTTTTTTTAATTACTGTTATATTAATTCTAATTTTAGATATGACCATCGCAACTGGCACCAATTCGCCCCAATTTCTAACATCGACACCGATAACTCGCAGCAAATCGCAAGCTTTGCACGATGTCGATTGCTATATTCGCACAAACAAAAGTTGAAATCAACATACAAGGACATATACCTAAATTTATCGCAAGGAACTCTATATATATTTATGGCAGTCCCGTTTTGTTGTTAAACAATATATATATATATATATATATATATATATATACATATTTATGTATGTATATATATTGGCAACAAACCACTGCCAAATACAAGTGATAGACTAATAACGACTCATACTTGGTTTTAGATTATTATCGACTTATGTAATCCCCCATTAAAATTAGGAGCTATGCTGAGCACATCCTTTTCCTGGAAACTCACACGCACAGGAGGCAAAGATCTCAAGGCAAAATAATTTAAATAGTGGCATTAAAACAATATAAACTATATGATTCATTTAACGCTTGCATTTAATCATTAAATAATTAGGCATTTCTTCGGAGACTTAGATATGTAATTTATATAAATATTTAATACATACATCCATCAGTTCATTAATTTTTTTAAAAAAGTACTTCAGTATTTTAAGTAATTCTCTGATTTCTATCAATGTATTTATATATATATATATATATATATATATATGTATATATATATATTTATATGTGCGTATATATTTATTCTTCGTCCGCATGTGTACTTTAAGCCGAATAATAATAAAAATAACAGTACATGCATACAGTAATAGATCGAGAGAAACCGTTTCTTTAAAAAAAAAGATATGTGGGCCTAAGTTTAATATATATACTTATATATAAGTGATAAATATTTAATAATAGTTTCCATAAAAAAATTTATTTTGGTTTCATTTAAATATAACAAATTCTCAATCACTTTATTAAACATGCATTATATATATTTACGTAATAACTTAGTATTTATAAGACTTGTTTTGTATATTTGGTTCCTTCTCCTACACACATCTCATTTTTATTAATTCAGCATTTAAGTTTAAAGCCTTAGGTAATTATTTATATGTGCATAACTATTAAATATTGCAAAAGGAAACTTAGAATATTTCAACAGTTTAAATAAAATGTTAAAATTACATGTAATTGCAATTTTCTTTCTATAATAATAATTAAATACACTCAACGAATGTATCGATAGTCATTAGTCATAGTTATCGATAAAGCAGAAAAAATCAAATAGAAGTGCCATTTCAACATTCAGCTTATTGAAGCTTTTTTAGCTATTCTATTTAAATATTTGGTGGCATATTTGAATGCTGGCAAAATGAAAACAAAAAAGGGATCATTTATTAAAAGCTTGCCCAAAAGAATTCAGAAATGCAAAAGCTTAGGTACATATCTTAATAGAAAAATTCTGTATGTATCCGGATCCAAACAGTCTGTAATTAGATTTACTCGGCGAAACTTCCTGACGGTTAAATTTATAAATTTGTGTGTTTTAGACTTGAAACAACTTCTACACAAAGTGTTTATTTATAATAAATAATAATATTGAATATTGCAAAATAAAAGTAAAAGAAACAAAAAGGTAATATAAAAATAATATGAAAATTTAACTAATAACAATATAAAATATAAATAAGTTTTTTAAAATGCAAGTAACAAATAAATATATATTATATAAATTAATAAATAAGCAAAGATAAATTATAAACAAATAACCAACAACGAAATTAATAAAATAGTTAAATTATTTAATAGAGAATTTTTTTAAAGTACCTGTGAGCAATAAAAAAAAACCCTGCTGCAAAAATACTTGGCATAAAAATAGATCGACATTTCAAGATGAAAGTAATGCAAGTAACAAATAAATATATATTATATAAATTAATAAATAATCAAAGATAAATTATAAACAAATAACCAACAACGAAATTAATAAAATAGTTAAATTATTTAATAGAGATTTTTTTTAAAGTACCTGTGAGCAATAAAAAAAAACCGTGCTGCAAAAATACTTGGCATAAAAATAGATCGACATTTCAAGATTGCAGCCGCAAAAGAGAACATTTTCAATGAACGCATCTTCGTTATCCCCTTCCTCCTATTTCTTCTTCTCATGAGTAAGCATGTGTAAGAACCTAAAAAAAACAATATTGTCTGTAAGACACGCACACACACACACATATAAATAATTATTTGTTGTGTATACATACATATGTTGTGCCCGAATTCCGCACAAATTCGTATTTTTATACAAGCAATACACAAGTTTCTTATTAGTTTAAGTTTGTGTATTTAGGTCTCATGTAAATGTACGTACACATACACTTATACACACATATCGAATTCTATATATATATGTATATATATAAAAATATATTATATGTACAAAATATTTAGACATAAATATATATATATATATATATATATATAATTAACACAAAAATTTCTGCTCCTGTTACCCTATGTATGGACATAAATAGCGTAATCATTTATTTTAATGAATACACAATTTCAAATTTTTTTATTTCAGATTCTCTAACTACCGAAATGGAATCGAAAAATGTATGCAAAGATGCAAATAAATGCTTAGCATAATTTAATTATAACCAACAAACAGGGCCAATATTAAACAATCATTTTTTCCCAGTTGAACACAGCTATAAATGCGGATGAAGAAAATTTGGTGTCCAAGTCCGTAAAACCAACCAAACAGATCGTTAAAAAGTCTTTAAAAACTGGTTTGAAATCGGAGCAATCAGTGAGCAGCGATATTAAGAAAACTGAGTCTGTTAAAAAGGATGTAGACGAGGCAAAAATACAGTCAACATCAGATATAACGAATGACGCAGCAGATGGACTAAACGTAAATGCTAAGAAAAAGATTAAATCAAAAAAGCAAAAGAAATGCGAATACGATAATCAAAATATATCTGTGGTAAGCAATACTTCTATATATCGATAGATCGATAGACAATAATTATTAATTGCCTATTCTTTAGAAGAGCAGTTTCAATAAGTTTGATGCCCTGCAGAAGCGCAACTTAATCCATGTACGTTCAAGCGATTCAAGTAAAGCCCAAAAAATCTTCAGTGTAAGCAAATCAAATTCATTGAATAATCCAAACATTTTTGTCACATATTAATATAATTTAAACAGATAATAACAACTAGAAAATTCTATATTTAAATAAATATTATATTTTAATAGAGTCCACAAGATGACCAGCAGACAAATTGTCGACTCTGCTCGAAGCCAGTGTACAAAATGGAAGAGGTTGTTGTACAGTTTAAGACGGATAAGAGCATATATCATAAAATCTGCTTGCGCTGCAAGGAGTGCGGTAAACAGCTGAAGTACGTATTTTGTGACGTAGCAAGGCATTTCAATAATTACGTCACACATACTTTTCTTGCAGGTTCGACAGCTATCAGAGTCACGATGGCAATCTTTATTGCACTGCACATTTAAAGTCGTGAGTTATGAGTAATGTGACAGCGATAAAATCGCCAGTTGACTAACTAATTACTTATGTTAATTTAGGCTCTTTTCGCCAAAAGTGGTGGAACAGGCTGAAGAACCAAAGTCGCGTCGAACGGAACTAATAATTAGTGAAAGTCAGCCAACAGAGCTGCCACCGGATGTTGTGAGGGGTAAATTAATAAATATTTATTTATATAAAAAAATATATTTAATATATATATGGGTGTTCAATGAACAGCTTCTGATAAACCGGATTTGGGTCTGGATGAACTGCATCAATTGAACGTTCGTTCACGATTCCAGGCATTCGAAAATGTGGCGCAGCGCAGATTAGAGGAGGAAGAATTGCGAATGCAGCAACGGCCCGTGATTAAGCGCAGCACATCGGTACTTGAAAAGTATCGCATGAAAAGCCACGGCGGCGATAACGATAGCAGCGCTGACGACGACGACGAAGAAGAAGAGAATGAAGATGCCGATTTAATGCGCTCAAAGCGAAGTACACAGAAAGAACGGCCCGTTGGCCTGGGCGATGCAATGAATGATATTAAAACCAGATTTGAAAAAGGCACGCTACAATCGAAAGAAGAGCGTCGCGAGGAGCGCAAACAAGAAATTCAAAATATACGCTCACGTCTCTTTATGGGCAAACAGGCGAAAATAAAGGAAATGTATCAACAGGCTGTCGCTGATTCAGGTCAGGCCCACACTTCCATTGGCAAGCAACCGGATGTGGAAATCGGTGATGTTGCTCGCTCAATTAAGCAGCGTTTCGAGAATGGTGAAATGTTTGCCGAAAACGGCGATCGCGAAATACAAGCAGCTAACAATAAGGGCCACAGCTCTAATTTGTCCGAGGATGCAGAAATATTTGAATCGGGTGTGTTTTAATTGCTATTTGTCCACCCTCTTTTTCTATTTTTGTTGACAGCTGCTGCGATCACTAAATTTAACAGCTGTTAGCAGAGCCTTTGATGCCTGCATGAACTTGTTTGTGCAGTTGCTTAACGTTTACTGACAGAGATACCAAGCAGTGTTGCCGCTCGTTAACATTACATTTACTTAAATTAGCATTTAAAATATTTTCCAGCTATCAGCAAAAAATCGCGTAGCATATTTATGGAGCTGGATGCAAATATCGCTTCAAATATGAATGTAAATCGCGAAAATTTGCTGAGAAAACACAGTGTTAATTCCAGCAGAAGCATTAGTCAAACTCAATTTGGATCAGAGGTGAGATAGTGTCAAATATATATGTGTATGGTGTCATTATATATATATATATTTATTTATGAATATTTATATTCTATTAATTTCAGAATGTTGACATTGATGTTGTGAAATCAGACGATAAACCAGAAGACGTTAAAATTGAAACGGCCGAACTGAGTCAGAAATTCAAGTTCTTCGAAACGTATCGACCCAAAGATGGAGAAAAACGCCGTTTTCGCATTACTCCACCTCGAGACGGTGTTGTTAAAATGCCCTCTCCCGATTCGGATACGGATCCAGCTCCGAAAGATAAATCGTTCCATGACAATGTGCTGCAAAAAACACAGACAACCTCGACAATGTTAAACAAGTTCCGTGAACTGGAACAAAATCCAAGCCGCGGAGCCGAAGAAATGGGTCCTAGGCCTTTGAAACGTTTTACACCACCGCCACCCGAAGATCAACAAGCTTTTTACGATAAATCAAATAGCGATGTGGAAGAGGATGACGTGGAGAGCGATGAGGAAGAGGATGATGAGAGCGAAGTCGATAAGGATAATGCGAACAATGGCGACGAAGCTTTGAAAGAGGTAAAAATATATATTTGTATATATTATATATTTTCATATATTTAATATTTGTATTTATATTATACATAATATGTATATATATATATAGATATATATAGTAAAAAGCATATATATTCAAAAAATAATTAATCTTTCACATTAATAATTTATATTAGATTTTAAGAATAATAAATTTGATTAGCTTTTAATTATAGACTAAAAAAAATTTACTTATTAAGCAATACAATTTTTATGGTGCATTTATTTACACATTTCAATGGCGCCATCTATCGATCCCCGTACACAACTGCTTTCGATAACACGAGCTTGCTCTTTTTTTCGATTACAGGCACGAAGTGCGGCCCGCGCTAAGCAATTGCGCGCCAAATTTGAAAAATGGCAGGCCAATGAAATCAAGCGCGAATTAATTGAAGGCTACGTGGATATTTACTCACAAAAGGTCTCCGATGATTCAACAATTGAGACCGCAAAAACGTAAGAAATTCACCCAACAATATTTCTTTTGTTAATTATAGTATAATAACAGTTACATACAATTCAGCATACGCGATCGCTTTGAAAATATGACAAACATTGGACGCAAATCGCCAACTGGGCCGCGTTATCAGGTTAATCGTTTTGTGGTGAGTATTTGGACAGATTTATACTTCTATATATTTCTCAATTCAATTTTAGTAACAACTGGAAAATGGAAAAGGAGTTCATAAATCTACTTTAAAATGCAATTTTATCATTATACATTAATGGCGTTTAAATTGAGTAATTTAGGCCATTTTTTTTGCTTTTCAATTGATTATTTTTTGTTGTGATAACGCCACAATTTATAATATAAATGTTCAAAACACACCAAAAGTGTTATTTGTTATTTATTTTATGTAAATAAAAAGGGGTATCCACAAATACCCAAATAAACTGAAGGCCAACAAGTCAGTATAATTAAGTCGAGTGATCTCAACTACGACATACACTGAACGCAGTTGTAAAACATATTTTAATTTTATTGGCAAATTTACTATTAAGTTTTACACCCAGATATATAAGCAAGCTGTTATTTCTTATAGCAAGCACAGTGTTCACAAGGCTAAAACCACGGACATATACATACATACATACGTCGCTATCAATAATGGAGAAACGGAGACAGTTATCTATAAAATAACCGGATATACGAGAACCTATATTCCAAATTTTTTAGCTCTTATAGATCCGCCTGTTTATACAGACAGATGAAAATACTATATCGACTCGGCTATTGATGCTGATCAATAATATGTATACTTTATGAGGTCCGGATGCTTCCTTCTGCCTTTTACATACATTTGTACACAACCATTATACCCTTTTGACCCATTTTTAATGGGATCAGGGAATACAAATATTGTAATAACGAGATACTTTATATGTATACATGATATTCAGTTTATATATATATATATATATATATATATATATGTATGACATGTACAATTATATAATCTTATTCTATAGCTTTATCCATAAATTCCAGGAATCTTTTGGCATATTGTTCAGGATCACAAGTTGATATACCATCGACATTACTACCATATTTTACTGTCTTAGCGGCTTTCGCTGCCTAAAAATTATAGAATTATATATATATATAATAATAAATTTTATATCCATTATTTATTTTACCTGTTTTTTGACACCATATTGAGTTAGAACATCGATAATTGCTATGAAGTAGATTTCTCGTCTCTCTTTAAAGAGTTTTACACATTTATATGAAATACATTTGAACTTGTATTTAAAGACAAACCTTCAATGCTGGGAATGGCATAAATGTCGACTTCATAAACAACTTCTTTATATTGCGCACCTCGTGGCGAATCAGGTGGTGTGTTGTACGTCCAGCTTGCAAAAGAACTAATATTAAATATTGATATATATATATATATTTATGCCATTATATACCGTTCACCACTATCGCATTCTTCGCTCTCGCTATTCTCGCTGCGTCCCGTTGCCAGTGCAGTATCGCCCTGCAAGGCCTCCTCCTCGGCCCGAACACAATCGTGGATGCCAACGAGCAAGGAATAATCCATTATATGCAACTTGGTTAGGAGCTATATGTACATATAATATTGCATATAGAACATATTTTATATAATATAGTATATAACATAACAATATATAACATAATACATAATATAATACATAATATAATATATTTATATACAGTGCCTACATCAATATCATTGTTTAGAGTATCGAGTAACTTTTGCTTGGGCTCATCGCCAATTTCCAATTTGACTTTTTGTTTAATGAAATCATTGTCCTTAAATGTGGGTAAATGTTTCTCCAGCTCCTTCTCGGAAGCCTCGCGATCCACAGTGCTGCCTTTTAAATCAAATTTCCTATAAAAAAAAGTAGTAAAAATGTAATAAATTAATTGGTAAAGATTTAGTTGTATATACTTATGTATGGTCAATTGTGAGCTGAAAACATTACGCGTAACAACAAAATAATACTGAACACTCTCCACAGTAATGCGATACATGCCTAAATATTGCGGCAACAAAGTTTTGCCATGTCGTTCAACAACGTACTATTAAAAGATGAGATAAA
This sequence comes from Drosophila dives, assembly GCA_035042365.1. NCBI lineage: Eukaryota > Metazoa > Arthropoda > Insecta > Diptera > Drosophilidae > Drosophila > Drosophila dives. The sequence goes on along the minus strand of JAWNLJ010000333.1, from coordinate 755,493 downwards.
AGATAATATTAATAAACGAAAATAGTATATATGATATATATATATATATATATAGATAATTAACTGGATGATAGTGTTTGAGAAAAGCGTGCATGCGTTCAATTTCCTCAGATGTCAAGCTCTTAATGATGAAGAATTTGTCGTAGCTCTGATAGAACTGGGCGCCCGATTTGCCGGATGAATCAATGCCCAACGGTTGTGATCTAGTCAAGGACTCGCGATAATCCACATCATCGATGCCAAAACGTTCGCGTAAATTGCGAAAAACTAAAGGACAATATTCCTTCACCTTAAAATGCGATGGCATATTTTCTCTATAAATAATAATATTTATGTATCATTAATATTTATAGCATATATATTACATTAAGTATTTACTTGTTAAACAAATGGTTGTCGACTTTAATTTTGGAATAGGCCCGAAAGTCGTCTGGCAATAACATCACTGGTATATTAACATGACTCAATTCGTTTATCTGTAAAGTAAATCTTAAGTCTATGTTATGCATTGTGTTGGTGAACACATACGGTGTGATTGATTCCCCACATAAAAACACTAAGAATCGGCTCATTTGCACGGAAAAGCTTTACTTTTTGATGCTTGACGCGAAAATGTTTCTTTTTCAGTATGCGCGGCTGCGAAGTGGACGAGATTTTTTTATCCATTTTATCCGACTGATTGGCCTCGGCTCTTGGAATAAATCGAAATAATACACTTGTTAATTTTATTATTAATTTTTATTAATTATTAATTTAATATTAAATGTTACTAAAATTAAAACCATAAAAAAAAAATTTTGTTTAATATTTTAAATTAAATTATTGTTACTTAATTGTAAGCCATCAAACAATATTTTGACCGATAATAATAATTCATATATAAAGTTTGAATACTTATCACCACATAATAATATTATCTACATTTATTTCTAAATAATATTAGTAACTCTAAACTCATTCATCATGCCAACTAAAAAATATATATGCAAATAGACACACATCCAGGCACGCACATATGTTCACCATTCAATTCTCTACACTTACACAAAGAAATACATACATACCTGAAAATCACTTAATAATTACAATTTAATTTGAATTCAAATGAATTATGTTAATTGTATAATTTAATATTTTAATAACAGCATAGCATAGAACAGCTTAATTAATAATTGATATACATATTTAAAATGAAACAAAAAAACGCAAAACACACACGCATACACGTATATATTTATGTATATGCAATATGGAATATACGTACGAAATCGAATTCAGCTGCAACTGCAACCGTTGCTATGTGTATAGATAATATTAGCCGTAAACGTAATATCCAATTAAAACAATTTGTTGCATTAATATTTAATTTAGAAACGAATTGCACTTCAAAACCTGATAAACGGAAAGTTCACTTTTTATTTGTCAAAATTTACGTGTGTGAAAGAATTTTATCGGCACAACTAATGATATTTAGCCAGGATGACTTTCGACAGTCAGAAATTATCGACATAACGCCACACACGATAACTGCTCTTAATATGGTTTAATTCGATTACCGCGGCGATTTTTAATCTATTTATTTATTTTATTTCCCTGGTCCTTTTTTTCTTTAAAATGGTCCTTCCTTTAATAATTTTAATTTCTTGTGCAAGACTTTATGCAAAGGAATTTTATTTTATTATTTTTCTAAGGTCAATATCAAAAACCTTTTCCGCAGCCGATATTTTTTTTTAGAAATGAACATTCTTTTAATTTTATTGATTATCGATATCGATGGCGGAATTCAACACGCTCTCACCGCTAACTAAATTGAGAGTTATTTTCGACGATCGATTACAGGTTACTCTTGTTCCTACTCTCCACGCGTTTAAATTTGTGTTAAATGTTGCAATGTGGCGACGTCTCCATCACAATTACGATCAAAAAATAGTAAAAAAGACGAAAATATCGAAGTAGAGATGGCGGAATCCGGTATTGATCTAGGCTTTGATCTGGAGTTTGATTTAAATCTTAATTTGCTAAATGATTGTGATTCAAATATGGATTTATTGGCTGGCAACGCGGAGAATGTTGAATTCTATGAGCTGAAATCCACTCGTTCTTTGCGCACCGATGAAATGTGAGTCTGTCTATATGTGTATATGTGAGCTTAAAGATTTATACATACGTATATTTATTGGTTGATGGTCACTCTATTTTTCATTTTTTGCTTACTATCTTATCGGCGATTTGGGCAAGCACTCTTGTATTTTTATATTAACAGCTGTATGTGTGTTAGAAATTAACGTCTGCTTTTGCATATCGTTATCTATACAAGTGCAACTCTGTATATTTGTGTGTCTGTCAATTTAAGACGAATGTGTGATATTTAGCGTTGCCAATTGAGCAGCATTAGTAAGGGTAGGCCATTGATAATAAACTTCTGGTTGATATGTTTTACACAGCTTTAAAAATATTGCTACATATATTGTTTTCTTATTACTGATATTGTGATATAATTTAGTATATTATAATTTTTTTATAATTGCATCATTAATGTGCATTATTAAATTTAACTCATGGACACTGATATCTTCCAAAAGCTGTCTTGTAATGGATCAGATCCAAAACTTGGGGTTTACATTTCACAATATCTAATAACATGCAAATTATCACAAATGTTATTGCTTATATTATGTCTTGTATGAAAAAATTATCTTGCACATTAAAATTTCAACATAATATTTACCAAGGCAAAAAATATCATTGGCTAAAAAGATGCATTGCTTATTTCTAAAGGGATCTGCTTAAAAGGGAATTGCAAAATCGAAAACAGTCCAAATATTTTTTTGTATAACTTGGGTTTTTAATATCTAACAATTGTGTAAACGAGGACTTCGAGTAAACAAGGACCTAAAAGTAGAAAAATCAGAATAAAAGACAATAAAATTTTTTTTAGAAATAATGAACGTTATCCTGTGTCATAATACTTTTTCAACATACTGTATTAATATTAAAGACAGCAGCTTTGACTGCAAAAGGATTACAATATTTATTTAACAGTAGTCGCTTAACAGCGCAGTCGATCTAGCTATGTATCAATCTTCTACTTCTGTAACTCACTGTATAAGAGCAACGTTTAGCAGAGTTTATGTTTAGAATTTTTTTTATAAGGGCGCATGTCCGTGCTGTGGCCAAAATGTTAGATCACATATTTAATGAGCAATATGTATATTTATTTTATATGAATGTATGCGTTTTACATATATTTTATTGTGTATTTACATAAATCAAGCAGAAAATACAGGGTCATTAAGTAAATTTATAATTAAAAGAGATGCTTTAATTTTATAAATATAATATAACATATATAAATTAATTAAGTTTTATTAGTATGTAAAAATAAAATGTTAATTTCATCTGCTAAATTAGAGCAAACATATCCTTTTAAACCACTGTTAAAGGAGCACCCATTTTTTGGCAGCGGCTTTTTTAATGTACAGGCATACATATAAATAAATACCTGAGTGTATAAGTATGTGTAAATATATATAGTTATTTTTATGTATTTGAGTGCACTGCTTAACATTTCTCTCAGTTTTTTTCTTCATACACTTTTCGAGTGATATTACTATAGAGAAGATCAAGGCCCTGTTAGTAATGTTTTATACACATTGTTAATTAAAGTAAAATCGTTGGATACTTAAATACACAAATTTAGCATGTTTTCCTACTGGGCCAAAAAAACAATGGCGAATAAAAACGCTGAAAAAAACAGTAATAATAATAAAACATCGAATAATTTAATGGAGACACACAGTGAAATATTAAAACCGCATCACGGAAGAAATGAGGAATCAGCATCTTCTGCGGAAAGATTGGAGGAATTTCAGCAATTTTTGCGGTGTGTTCAAACACTGCAAATGTCACCCGAAAACGTCGAACAGCAAAATGTAATCTTCACAGAGCAGCAAGAACAACAACAACAACATCTGTATAAGACAAACATTGAAATTGGAGTGGAACCAACGGCGCTAATGGAACTAGATGAACCTGATGAGGCGACAGCTGTTAAAATTGCCAGTCACAACAAAGCGAAACACACAACAAATATTCGTGTCAATGTCGGAATCGATAAGGATTTGGAAATGATACTCGAAATGGATCCAAGCATTGTCGATTTGGGTGAAATTGGCGTTAGCGAAACAAAAGAGACCCGTATTGTTGGCCTGCCGCCACTGACGGGTGGGTAGGTATTCCTAAGAAAAAAGATATATTAATTTGTAATAGGTATATTGGTTTAAGTTCAGTCCAGTTTAGAGATCGACGAAAATTTACAGAACGAAAGTGCAATATATATATCGTTCGTGGGACTTAAAAACAAAAAGATCTGCTGAGAGGTAAAAATTGAATGAGTTTACATTTGCCGCTTTAATAGTAGTTTGCCGATAAATACCGTTAAAATATATGCAAGTTTATTATTTTGACACCGTTAATCAGCTTCACAAAATCCAACAGTCAGTTAATGTTTTAGTTGTGCAGTTTTTATACCGACAGTTAAAATTCGCCGTATAATATTTCGCTTATTTTATATAAAGGCTTTCACTATCGATAACTGTGCTTACGTCTTTAGAAGTGCTACCAATTCACAGCAATGTTTAGTGAGTCGTAATATCGATTATAAGCATTGATTAAAAAATACCATTTGGAGTAATTCATATTATGGCGGATATATTTAAATCATCTATCGATAACAAAATTGCTTAACATGGGCAGGATATATTGTCACCCATACAAATGCTATTTTAAGTAATTATTATTATTGCGATTATAATTAATTGTGCGGTTGTCCTTAAAACTCAAGTAAGATATATTTACAATAATTTACGATTCTTTCTTTTCTAGACCCACATTTAAAACAGCCACGCCTACATCTCGCACTCAACTTAAGCTTCAACTGCAGCGCGAGCAGCAGCAACAGGAGCAGCAACAAATGTTGTTGCAACAACAACAACAACAGCATCAACAATTGTTTCATGCCACAGATTCGGGTCTGTTGAATGCGTACGGAATGCAGACGACGACGGATTCCTTTGAAAGGGAAACGGCCATCGATAGTAATAATACGAGTGCAAGTAGGAGCAGTGGCGCCTCAAACCTAAATCAATCCTCAGCCCAGTTAAACTCTTCTCGTCTGCCACCAGCCTCGAGTCCCGTTACTCTTAAAGTGCCCCTCCAAAGCATTGGTGTTGATGTGCCACCACAAGTGCTACAGGTAAATAGCTTAATAATTGAATAATAATAATAATAAAAAATAATTATAATAAATTAAATGTAATAAATAATATTATATATTAAATAATAAACATTATTATATTTATTAAATAATAAACATTATTTTGTTTATATTTATAATATACATTTTACAAGCAACTAAACTCATTTATTTTTTATTTACATGTATATCAGTTATATATATGTTATTATCTGTATTTAATATTTATTTTATAATATTTACTTATTGCTCAATGGTATTGCTATTATTATATTTTTTTTTAATTTACATGCAACTAATAACAGCTTATATTCATTTTTATATATATTTCTATTTATTACTCATATATTTATATTTATATATAATGCTATATATATATATATATATATATATATATATAGTATATATATATATTTATTTATTTATTTAATAACATATATATATATATATATATATATATATATATTTATTTATGTTTAATACCCATTTCGTACTCCAGGTAAGCACCGTTCTTGAAAATCCCACCCGATATCATGTGATCCAAAAGCAGAAGAATCAAGTACGTCAATATCTGAGTGAATCGCTGAAACCCTCCGCTTGGGGCTGCCAAAATTTCGATGTGAGCCAAATATTTATTTCAAATTTTTGTTTTAATATACATAATTAATGACAAATAGTTACTACCCCTAAAAAAAATAGAATATCACAAAAAATTCTGCAAGTACTTCAGCATCAACGGGAAATTTACAATGTAATACTACAATTACTAGAAATATTAACAATAATGAGCGACAACAGTCCCAGCAGAGGCCAAACAGTTGTGGTGGCGATAAAAATCTGTTGCATTCCTCAAAGGACTTACCATTTGCAACAGGAGTAACAGCAACAAGAGGAAGCAGTTGCAATTCCAGTAATTTCTTTGCCTTTGATCAGGATCAGGCTGCTTTGAACCAAGGAAACAGCGTCTTCAACAACAGCAAAGCCAACTTTAATCTTAACTCTTCGCTGAGCTCCGCTCCACGAGTTTCAAACAATATAAATAATAGTCAAATGCGTTCCTCAAACTATTCGGGTGCCAGCACAGCTAGTCCATTGCAATCGACATCAGCTCCCATGTCACCTAGTCTAAGTTCGGTGGCCACAAGTGCTTCGGAGGTGAGTTTATCTAAATAAATTATTACATTTATATTAGAAAATAAGAAAGTATTTATTATAATCAGTTAATTCATTAAAACGTCAAATATTTATTTTTACAAAGTTAAATTTTGACACACAGCTTTTGTCAGATTGTGAACAGTAAAATAGCCTCATACATCGTGCTTATACGCTCTTATCAGAATGAATGCAAACTATCGTCCCTTATTTTAAAACGCTGAATCATTTACGCCTCAAATGTGAATAGATCCGTGTTCTAATTGCATTTATAACGTGCTAAGCAGTTTCTGTTAAGTATTGTCCTTGTTTAACACCTACTAGGTATTTGCTATAATCTGCTAATTAGTAATATTCCTAGTATTAAAATTTACGTGCTAAGCAGCTTTTGTCTGGATATTAACATATAGTATTTTTTTTTACCTCTATTTTGTATGCTTTTTTTGTTGCGCTTGATCAGTAATATTTGGGTGGGGGCTCTGTGGTGTACATAATGAGCGGCATTTTCCATTGGGCTGCCAACTTGAAGTAATCAATCAAACAAGTTGTCATGGCTAGATATTTACGAAAAAAATGTGTGCGCAAATTTCTTTCTAGTAGTATATTGAATTTAGTGGGAAGTGGAGTTAAAGTAGTTGCGTTCTTACAAATAAAAAATAAATCTATAAAGAAAAATACATGCACTTCAACTTTAATCTGACTAATATAAAAAAAGTTACTTGCAATGTTGGAAAAAAATAGAAAATAATGTGTGCCTGCCAACTCGAGTATAGGATGTTAAGTATATTACCTTCGGCGTGCTTGATAACAAGACTTGTTAATGAATGCAGCATTGCCAAGTCTATTGATCTAGAGATCTTCGCATACAAATTCGATGACCGTGACGACGTCGTCGTACCCTAATTAAATAAGTTAAAGAGAACCGAGATACAATACTAATGCACGTGCTACCTTGGATAACGGCTGCCACTGTGCCAGAGCGTCGCAGCAAATGTTGCTCCTCGACAGCAACGTTGACCAATAGGAAAGGTTCATCTCCGAGTAGGACTACAAGCAAAACGAAAGAGCGACATAAAGAGGAGCAGACAAGCAACAAGCAAACAAGTCGATACACAAATATGCCGGTACTCAGCTTTATACCGCGCCGGCATTCAAAGGTGAAAACAAAAGTAGAAAGAAAAATCTGGCAGTTTTGTGTGTTATGTAGAATGGAGACTGAGTAATTCTATCAACATTTATCTGCCATATTATAATTACATACGGCTTTTAAAAGCAATTTTTCTTTTTTTTATATAATTTTATTAATTGTTTAGTGTGTGTTTTTACAAAAAATTCGAAACGAGCCGAGTCGAACTGCAGCCAAGTCCGTCTGTGTGTTTGTTCCATTCCATTTACCCTAAAAGATAAAAAGAACACAAAATGGTTATAATAAAAATGAGATTATGTTTGAAACACCTTAAAATTGAATATATTACATTAATGAAAATTACATCGGATATAAGATATTTTATATCTTATACTCTTAGTTTAATATGTTTTACAGTTACACTACGAATGCGACGCGTTGCCGACTGTGGCGATTGTTTGCGAATATTTACAATTAATTATAGTTAACAAATATTTGAGCAATTGCTATTGATAATGTACACACTCATATACATGCATATATATATAATGTTGTGCATAATATGCATATTTATATGCAAACACAGTTGTACAATAAAAATAACACCATTGAGAAATGTAGAGATTGGGTGACAGATGCCTAATATGCATATGCAGACTTATATAAAGTTACCTGCTTTAAGAAATGCATAGACAAAAGCTCATTAAGTAGAGAATAACTATTTTAATGTATAAAAAAGGCAAGAGCAAAGCAAAGAAAAACTTTCAATCAGTTCTTATTTCTGTATGTTTGTATATAAATAATTTTGTTTAAAAAAATCCTTCAAATTGGTAAAAGTGCGACTTAGTCTCCAATTTTGATTTGAAAAAACTGGTTTTAAGTTCGGCAAGCAAACGCTGCAAATTTGACTTTAATTGATTTATATATATATATATATATATATATATATATTCTCAATGTGTGTGTGTGTAAATAAGTCAGTTTATTATTACCAAGTGATCTCTTACTGATATAAGTATATGTAAATAACTGTATATAAGTAAATATATATTATTTGATATTTGCTCTCTTTAAATTCAGTTCATGTTTGAATTTTTTTCTGCTGTTTCTATTATGTATGTGAGTTTTTATGTATGCTGACAAGTTTTTATTTTGTTTGCTTGGGCGTAAACGTAATGACAGTAAGATTAGTGTTGCTTAGATAACGTAAACAATATAGGTTCTCTTTTTCCCTTTTTTATTGTTATCGCTAAGCGGTCTTCTACAACTCTACAGCTATTGTAGGCATGCATGTTTGTATGTAGGTGTTTTGCGTGCTGGAAAATTTAAGTCATTGCAACTGTTTCTCCTTTTATTCTAACCCCCAATTTTACCCAATTGATATATATATATTTCTCCATGTTTGTTCATATTTTTTTAATATGGGTAATCATAATGTTAATAAATTGAACTCCAATGACGCTGTTTACATTGACAATTCATATCTTAAGTGGGTTGTATATACTTTTTGTAACCTTGTGCGTGTTATGTGCGTCATATGCGTGTATGTGTGTGTGAGTTGCGAAATGTAATTAATCAAAAGCTGCCTGCTTCGGTCCATTTACTTACGGCATCTGAGAACTTGCGTCAACCAAAAACAAACAAACTTAACTCGATGTTGTGAAATAAATTGTCATTATGCAATAAAGTACTTTAATTTCTTTGCATATTAAAATACTTGCTTAACATATGCACATGTACAAACAGGAAGATTATTCTTGACATTACATTTTTATCGATTATTATGATATGCCTCTTTAAGTTAATTTTTATGCTAACACAGCAACATTGATTTCTGTTAGTGTTACTCAATAAGATTATTATTTTTGTACATGCGTGTGTTCAATCATTCTTAAAGCAGAAATGAAAATTTTTGTGTTGGAGAAGGGCATTAATGGGCATTATTTGCTGGTAAATCATTTTATTTTTTGATTGTGTCAATTTTATTGACTGAGTAAAATGTTGACTTTTAAACGAGGAAGTATTTGATTTTTGTAACTTCTTTATTTTTGGGGATAGCAGACGTAAATGACATTAATTGATTTTAAAGCCTAGATATATATGTTTCGAAATTAAAATTTTTTATAGCCATTTGCTTGCTGATACGTCACTCATTATACACAGTAACATTTCGCCAATTGCCATTAAAGTTCACCATAAGAGAAAAAAAAAATGTAGATGTATATATATATATATATATATTATGTAAGTGTGTGGGTTTAATTTGTATTTACACTTTACTGGTCTTAAATACACTCAAAGAGCCTCTTATTTTTTCGATTTATGATTAACCAATACCATTTTTTGTTTATTTTTTTCAGCTACCCTCATTTGACAGCGATGTAAGTGAATAAATTACTCTCTATTAATTTATTATATATAGTTTACTCATAACTATAGTCTACAATAATTACCATACTTATATTTAAAGTCTGGTCAGCTTAGATCTTATACAGGGTATATAGCAGTTAAGCTTGATTTTATTTATTTTAAATGGCAATCTATTATAATTCAGTGCAGACTTTGCGGCTATAGGCAACAAAAGAGAGTTACTAGCCTAACATTGACTAAGTATTGTTTTGCAATGTATGTGAGTGTATAATACTAGTGTATTTAAAGATTGGCCACTTTTTCATTGCGTTTACAGTTATTAATTGCAACAGCATCGGCTGAGCAGCAAGACCAACAGTTGTTAGCTGGCGTTCTTGTATTTTGCATATCCCTCCCACCCTAGAATTTCACTTCTCTTCCAACGCTCTCAGCAAATGATTTTACGCTCGCGCACACGAGCATAAAAACAGCGAGAGAACGAACTTCAAAAGCACGTTGCATACATGTGTGTGTGTGTGTTTGTATTTATCCACTTCTATCGTGTGCCAATCGTTTACGCAATCAATTTGGTCAATCTGTTGAGTGCGGTTTGGTTAGGAGCGAGGTGAGTTGGCGTCCTAATCAGTAAAGCACGACCGTGCTCAATAAACCCATTTAACAATAATTTGTGTGAACTGCTCTCGCATATCATATGAATGTATGTTTGTGTGAATTTATAAATTAAATAACAAACAAAGATGCGAGAAAATTCCACTAATATGTTTATTATTTATTTACTTATTTATTTATTCATTTATTTTTTACAATTTATTATTTTTTTATTTAGGTTCAAAAATAAATCAAATTTAATTGAATAACTAGTGATAATAAATAGTTAATAAATTATAATTTAATAATAAATAGTTAAATAGTAGACTGTTAATTGAAAATAGTTGAGTAATTAATAATTAATAGTTCAAAAGTAAACAGTCAATTGTAAGGAAAATAATAAATAGTTCACATTTAAATAAAGAATCATAATAAATAGCTAATTAGTTTTTGTTGCATTAGATTAAATTAAAATTTAATTTTAATTATTCATTTTTTTTAAAGGCAGACGATCTTTTTGACGATATTTTGCAAAACGATTCCTTTAATTTCGATAACAACTTCAGCTCGGAGCTATCCATTAAACAGGAGCCCCAAAATTTGACGGACGCCGAATTAAATGCTTTAGCCAAGGATCGCCAGAAAAAGGATAATCACAATATGAGTGAGCTAAAATATTTGGCATTAATATTATTACAATTTGCTTTAAATTTTATTTAATAACTTTTTTTAAGTTGAGCGACGTCGCCGCTTCAATATCAATGACAGAATTAAGGAGCTGGGCACTTTGCTGCCAAAAGGCAGCGAGGCTTTCTACGAGGTTGTTCGCGATATACGCCCCAATAAGGGCACAATTTTAAAATCCTCTGTGGATTATATTAAGTGCCTTAAACACGAAGTTTCTCGTCTAAGACAAAATGAGAGCCGACAACGTCAAATGGAACTGCAGAATCGTAAATTAATCAGTCGTGTGCGGGTAAGTCTTCGATTATCTACCTTAAATAGATTCTTATTTTTCTTGATTTAAATTTAATAATAAATTCCATTTTTAATCATATTTAAACTATTTTTTACTTTAATTGAAATTTTATACTAAATTTGTTTTTTCATTGAATTCAACTATTATTTTTTTTTTGGATTTTTCTTGTAAATATTTCTTATTTTTAATTTAAATTTATTATTAAATTTGTTTTTTAATTGAGTTTAATTATTTTTAATTTTAAACATCATTTTTAATTGAACTTGAAAAATATTCTTGATAAATCTTTAACAAATTTCTTTTATGAAAATATTTATAATTTTGTACTTTGATACCGAATCATAGTATATTGGTTTTGGGTAATATCCTTCATGCTGTTTGGTCCGTCCGTGTGAACGTAACTTTTTTAGACACCCTACTACCCATAAATATTAAAAAAAAAAAAAAATAAAATTGCTATACCATTTGCAGTTTTAGAGTTAGAGTCGTCAAATTAGTAGGTATAATATTTTCTCTAAGAACGGAAAAATGCATAGCCACGCACACAACTGTGCGTATAACCGCCAAAGCTGATATTCCGTTAAGTATATGTCAAAAAATCCGCTGGAATTTCGACCATAGAAATCACAATTTGTAAGCTAGAGCTAATAAATATGTATGCTTCTGGTAACTTTCCTAACAGGTCGATAAATTGTATGTCCACGTCCACTCCTATTCCCTAACAGAATATACCTGTTAGTGGAATACGATAAGAACATGTATCTAACACAATTTTAAAGCTAGAGTCATGTTATATAGGTAGTAATACCCTTAAAAAATTTTTTATAAAAATGTTTAATTGAATTAAATTAATTTTATATCAAAATTTATTTCAATAAAACTAAATAGTTACATAATATTTCCCAACCTTTAGGAACTAGAAATGCAGGCGAAATCGCCGGTTTTCTCGCTATCCGATTATAATTTAACATCCGTTTCGGCTCCGACGCCTGCCAATTCTTATCTCAAATGCAGCAGTCCAGCCTCGACAGCAACATCCTCCACATCCATTGCACTAACACGCCACACCGTCTCCCTGATGGAGGATGTAAGCAGAAAGAGAATCTCTGTCACTTTTAATATTAATGTTATTGATATTATTATTATTAATATTAATTTTCTTACAGCTGCCGGTTAACTGCAGTGATGATGCCAGCTTGGGTCTCAATCAAATCGATGAGTTGATGGAGGATTGCAAGCATCCAGTGCAGGGCGGTGATCCCATGTTATCCTCGCACAGCAGCCATTTGTTGTCTGCCCCACATTCACCGCGAAGTGGCACAGAATCAGCAGCCGCCACAATTTATAACAGCTGTGACAGCAATTCGAGAAGACTACATCAGAATCATAGCCTGCATCATCCCAGGGAGAGTGAAGCTTTTGGTTTGCTCAGCGATGGTGGCGATAATGATCATTTGCTATCCTCCGAGGATCATCATTCCCACCATCCACATCATCATTCGACCATGATAAATGATTCCTTGTTGGATGATAGTCATGGGGAGCCCATGTTATTAACGCCAGATGCCTTGGATATTGATCTTTGATCAGCCTTGAAAACTGCAAGGAAAATAGCTTAGAGAGTATTATTTGCTAGCATTTTTTTTTAAAGTGCTAGACTATTTAAAGATATATGTATATATATATATATATATATATATATATGTACATATATAATAATTATTAAATTTATATATATTTTAAGCATTAATTAATGCTTATATATACATATATAGAGATATGTAAAATAAGTATTAAGTGAAAGCAGTAAAAATGTATCACAATAATGCAGTCTCTATATTTATATATTGTTGCCTTACAAGTTTTGTGTATTAAACTCTAGTTAAAATCGTTATTAGGATGGCAAAATATGAAGAATGTTAATCCCCAAGCAAATACATTCCATTTGACATTACTGTTGTACTTACTTTTACACAAATTCACAGACAAACATAAGTTTGTAGTTGGCCTAAGTTACCTCCTCTGTTCTCTTATACACACACAAATGTTATTTTATTTTATACACATATTAGCTGCATGTTATGTTAACACCTGAGTGGCTGCGACAGTTTTTGTATTGTTTTTGTTGATTAAAAAAGAAAATGTTAAATACATTTATAAAAGAAAAATCATTTATTTCGACTTATTATTATACACATATATGTTTATTAATTAAGAACCTAAGCAATAGTAATTTTTTTTTAGTTTTTTTTAATACAAAACAAAAGGAAATCATTTCTTGGCCAATTCGGCGGAGAGCCAATCGAGTCCCTCGTACAAACCGTGCCCCTGAGTGGCGCAAGTCGACTGAATGAACCACTAAACGAGAAAAAGAAAGTCGGAACATTGTTACCATAGCAAACGGAACAAGTGGAGATTTCACGCTTACATGACGATTCCGCAATTGATTCAAATGCAGCTTGTCAGTCAATTCGGCAGCACTCATAGCATTCGGCAAATCCTGTTTATTGGCAAACACCAGCAAAACGGCGTCTCTCAGCTCATCTTCTTGCAACTGCGCAAAAATAAATATTAGTTTATATATACTATATTTCTGGGCCACATATTTTTTTTTTTTACCATATTTTGCAGTTCTTTTTCGGCCTCGTTAATGCGATCGCGATCGTTTGAATCGACCACAAATATGAGGCCTTGTGTGTTTTGGAAATAGTGACGCCAAAGCGGTCGTATTTTATCCTGACCGCCCACATCCCAAACCGTAAAACATATGTTTTTGTATTCAACGGTTTCCACATTAAAACCAATTGTTGGAATCGTCGTCACAATTTCGCCCAATTTCAATTTATATAGAATTGTTGTCTTTCCAGCTGCATCTAGGCCAACTGGAATAAAAAAGGGCGTCAAATGTATATGTGTCTGACAAAATCATTCACATGAACATGTGTGCTTAACAGTGCTCAATTTTTGCATGTTTATGTCGGCGTGGCTAGAGCAAATGTGAATTACGTTCTCGCGGTGCTAGCGGTAAATATTAATTGCCACCGCCTCAAATATTAAACACACTTCTCAATCAGCAACCTACCCATTAGAATGCGCATTTGCTTTTTGCCAAAGAGTCGCGTTAGTAAGCTAGATATTGTTAGACCCATGTTTTTATATTCTCCTCCAAAAAAACAATTAACCAAATTTTTCTCACAATTTTTTGTGTCACGAAAAATTGACGTGTTACGATTGCAGCTAATCTGTTTTCGATAATAAATTGTCGTGCTATCGATTGCTATCGTAGAGTTGTGCAGCAATTAGTTGTATATAATTTACAATATTCACAGTATTTATTAAAATACAAAAATGCATATAAAAAATATTTTCTTGCATATTTAATTTTTTTTACTTTTAACTAACAGTATTAGGCGACGGTTGTGCAAGTTCAGCCACAACCGAAGCCTATTTGTTGCAACTATGAACGGCCGCTAGGTGGCAGCAGCAACCGATGTTGGGCAGCATAATATCGATATTATTTCAGTTTTATTTACCTGTAAAACGCTCAACAGCTAACATTTATAGTAAATAATTTAAATATTGGCATATCGAGACTTTTGCTTGTGAGTTCACTACCGCCATTTGATTTAAATGACTTAAGCACAGTGGTGTGACTTACTTAAAATGTTTTAATATGCATAAAAAGGTATATATGTGTTAGGTATATAAAAGTTTAGATAATTTAGTAGTTATTTCAGGATTTGTTTCGTAATATCCAGATTGTTGTTAAATTTAAAACTACTGCTTTAAATGGCATCAAATGTTGCCGGGCACCAAAATCGGTAGAAAAAAATGATAGCAGCACCGGCTCTTAATGCTTTTCTTGCATATAAACGTAGAAACGTAGAATTAATCGAATTAAATATATACATAATGCATTTTTATATGAATCAGCACACATACATAGAATGCATGTTTAGTTAGCATACTATATATATATATATAATATTTATAAAAAGACACATACTCACATAACCATATGACATACATAAGCCGACAACAACAGCAGACAAAGCTTGGTTTTGTTAACGACAATAACAACAAAACAGTGGTCAAGGCGGGAGAGGAGAATGGAGTGTTAAAAAAACTTGTAAATCAAGCAAGCGCGATTTCGCCTATAAATAGTGGTAACACTGGTCTGTTTATTCCAATTCGGCGTTTACTTTCGATTGAAGCAGACTCGTTTCGGAACCATCGTCTGCAATTGTTTATTGTTATTTGTCTTTAATAAATAATAATAGCTGATCGTTTATTTGTTAAAAAATGAATATATTTAATTCACTGCTAATTAGCTGCGCGTTGGCTTTGGTACTGGTCCCTTCCATTGGCTGTGCGGCTGGGAAAAGCGCCGTGAATGAGGAGTCAAAAGCAGATGGTGAAATAAAAATTTATAAACGTCTAATTCCTGCCGATGTGCTCCGAGGTGAGTCATTGTCTCTACACTAACATGAATACATATATTAAAGGTACATTTGGCAAGAAAGCTTGTGGGTTTTCTTACGAATTAAAGTCTACACACATTCATGCATAAAGTGAAGTCGTGGCTTACCGTATATATGTGTGTATGCTTGAATGTATTTTATATTTAGGTATTGCAGATGTGCAAAAAACAGAAAAATTAAAGTTCAAAACTCTTCTGAGTCAACTTCGAATGTAGTTAATGCAGATAGATAGATATATGTACATAGATAGATTTAGATTCGCTTGAGCCGTTTTGAAAGTACAATAAAAATTCAAATTACAAATTACACCAAGGCCTTGCAACAGAATGAAGGGGGAGGGGATTAATTTCCATGCCTGGTAAATGAGCAGCCATTGTCTATTTGTACTTATATTTTAAATGTGTGTGCGTGTTGAATACATATAGCAGAGAAGTGAAGAAAATAAAGCAGCTATTTTATTAAACTGATTTTAGCCTTATCAATTATTACAGAAATTTAATTTTATAAATTATATATATTTATAAAAAAAATTTATTTAATTAATTATAATTATTATTTTACTCCATTTCATTTTAAATTTAATAGCTTCCTAAAATTAAAATCTGTTTTATAACTCTTATAGTGTAGCAAATGAGTGTAATAGCAATTAAATGAGAGCCAACTTAATATAAAACTTACCAACTTACCAACAAGCAGATAACACAACACACGCGTCAAATAAAAAAAAAAATGCGTTTTTTCTTTGCAGCAACGCGCGTGTACCAAGCAGCGAACGCAGGTCTTTATTTCACTTGATTTCGCTCTGACAACATCGCAAAAATATTGAAAACTTAACCTTTTTTGAGCATGCGTCTCGAAATGCGAAATATCTTTTTCTGCGCACTGTGAAATGATCCCGTTGTAATATAATCTTGCGAGAATGTGTGTATGTGTGACCGTGGCAATTATAGCCTGTTTTAGATGTTAACTATACATTTTACGGGCAGTAGTTACAAATATGTTTATCAGTTAAACAACTCCACTTTACAAAAGTTTACAGATAAATAAATTACTTACTCTTTACTTATAATTTATTACTTATACCGATTACTTTTACAACGTCTAAATTTAATCACTCTTCTAATTTAAATTCTCTCGTTTATTCCTGCAGATTTTCCTGGAATGTGTTTCGCCTCGACTCGTTGTGCCACTGTTGAACCTGGAAAGACGTGGGAATTGACTCCATTCTGCGGCCGCTCAACTTGCGTGCAAAACGAGGAGAATCCAGCCAAGTAAAAGCGATAACAGAATTAATTGATTATATTAAAACATAAATATAAATTTGTATATAGACTACTGGAACTCGTGGAGGATTGTGGACCGTTGCCTTTATCGCCAGCCAACGACAAATGCAAACTGGACACAGAAAAGACAAATAAGACGGCTCCATTCCCATTCTGCTGCCCCAAATTTATCTGCGAACCTGGCGTCAAACTGGAATATCCCGTAGTGGAGAAGGATACCGACGAGAAGAATAAGAATTAAGCTGTTTATATTTTTACTGTTAACTGTTTAATGTAATCAATTGGGGTTTATAAATACGCTCAAATTCTTGTGCTTAATAATAAAATTTGTTAGATTTTATTTGATTTCGTAAGTGTTTTCAATTTGCAACTAAAAAATTCCATCCAAAGTCTAGGTTCAGCTAAAAA
Source organism: Drosophila dives (assembly GCA_035042365.1). Taxonomy (NCBI): domain Eukaryota; kingdom Metazoa; phylum Arthropoda; class Insecta; order Diptera; family Drosophilidae; genus Drosophila; species Drosophila dives. Next base: position 737,852 of record JAWNLJ010000333.1, on the reverse strand, counting down.
ATCTTTTTGACTTGGAGCTGGCTAGCAACTTGTCATGTAAGGGCTGTCTCGCAGAAACTGCTTGCTATGCACCTCCAAGTTTGAACAACACTGTCAAAAGATCGCAGTTATTTTATATAATTTGGAATAACATAAATAAACATATTCAATATAAATATAAATAAATGAATAAAAACATGGCGTATTATTTGGCAATTGCCATAAATGACACACACACCAGCTGCACTTATATGTGTATTTTTGTAAATGTTAAAGGAACAGAGTACACACGCATAAAAAGTTGTCTGTTATAGTAATACTGGAGAGTTTTATTTAGCACAACTGAATATTTATTTATATTTAATAATTATGCCATACATTTTCAGCGCAATTGAATAATAAATAAGTAAATCAAATATAATATCTATAATGGCATAAGTAACTTTTTTAAATTGGAATCAGTTGAAATTGAAGAATCAATTCAAAACTTTGTTTGCTGTTTAATGTAATAAGTTGTTCCAGTATGAATTGCCGCCTTTAATGTAACCAATATGCCGTTTTATGTAAGTGATGCGAGATTTCGCCATTTTGTTTTCCCAAAACTTAAACTCCTCCTATGCAACCTGTTTTTTGTATTACCTTTTTGTCTGTCCGTGCGGTCCACCTCATAAATAACTAGTTCGATGCCAAATGTATTGAACCTATGTCTGAAAAGAGAACAATGCACAGGCACAAACACTCACACGACACACACATGCACACACACATAAACCAGTGCCCAACCACAAAAAAACCCAGAGCGCATGCACATATTTGCGCTCTCTTTCCGTTCAGCGCAGAGAACGATTCGCGGTTGGGAGTAGAACAAATAGTGAGAGTTAAATGCTTAATACTCTATAGTCTTATTAATTCGATAAATAATAAAATAAATAACTAAATAAATAAATTAGTTTAAAAAAATACTTTACGTATACTCTAATTATAAATAAAAATAAAAAAATGAAAAAAATAAATAAATAAGTAAATCTATAAATAAATTTATTGTTTGCTGGGTATTAAAACGCACACACACATATACATAATAAATACCAAACGAGCATAACATATATTCAAATACATATACATACTTACATTCTTTTATATCACTGCGAACGAAATAAAGTTCGACAAACCGGTTTTTGGTCAGTTTTTTTTTTACTTTTTTTGTGTTTTTTCTCTGTCTTTTTAGGTTTAAAAGTTGAGTGCTTCATCAGGCAATAAGAATAAGGCATCAGCATCAGGCATCAGCATCAGGCATCAGGTTCGGAATGTCTTCATTAGTTGCAGACACAGTTGCGTTGCCCAGTTTCTCGGCTTGTCATTTCCCCCTGGTTTTCAACACTTAATTACCCTAACAAATAAATACAAATACGTTACGCATAATCAGGTTAGCCACACGATGAAGAAAATTATTCAATAATATAATAATATATTTATTATTTTTGTTTTGTAATTACAAAGCTTTTGGCTTTTGAATTTCAATTCTATTTTTACTAATTTCATTACGGTTATTTTATTGATATGTTTACCGATTTCTTTATTTACTTATTTTCCTATTTGTTATTGTTGTTTATTTTCCTATTTATTATTTAATTTATTGGCTTACTTACTAATTACTTATACATTGATTTATATAGGTAAAATTTTATTTTTCATTCCACTATTATTAATTTAATAATTTACCATCTTCCTTTAATTAAATTATTTATCTTTGCACATCCATCCTCGGAAAACTAGACATGTTCGCATTATTTCCTATGTCTTTTTAAGCCTCTTTCTTTCTCTTTTACCTAATTGCCACTAGATTTTCTGCTTAGCGTTGATTGTTTGGCTTACAATTTTATAGTTGCTTTTCATTTCTTTTTTTCTCGACATGAAGATTTTTGACATTAAAAAATACTTACAATTGATTTGTAATTTAATTCAATGTGTTTTTGGCCTTTTGTATATAACTGCCGCAATTAACTCAGTCGGCTTTAAATAAATAAATCAATATAGTGTTAATTCTGCAGCTCGGCGAGCTGATTAATAAGTTATTGGGTGTCACTTTTCTCAAAATCAGACTAAATGGTTTCATAAGCTTGCCGTTTGAGACCAAGAAAATCTGGGCTATCAATTTAAATACAGCCATATATGTAAATATAAACATACATATTTTATTCGTTTATTTTAGTTCATATATTTGTTTATTAAATAATTTTCATGATATGAAACAAAATGCTTAAAATTTACTTAACTATTAAAAAATTAACTTGTTTAGCTGTTCTTTAATAATAAGAAAATAGATAAATAAAGTATATATATCTAATGAGTAGATATGAGGAATTTATTTTAAGTTCTTCTGATAAATCAATGATGTTAAACGAATGATAAAGAATTAAATTGATTTCTACACAATTTATTTTAATAATAATAGAAACAATGAATATTAATCTTATAAGTTTCATAAATATGAATTATATTATCTAATTTAAAAAATTTTAAGATTTTTTTTCCTTTTTTTATTCTACAGCCGTCTTTAAGGACTAATACAAACTTTGTATAGATATGCCGTAATAGAAACAATGAATAATAAATAATACATATCGGCGCCCGTAATCGCGAGAGCCGATATTTTGGAAAACATAAATCGATATGTCCGTAAATCTGCCATAATTTTGAATATAGAGTGACCAAACTTAAAAGGTAAATGACTAGTATTCGATGCCCAATCTTACTCCGGCTCCCCTAAACTGATGCACTTGTTTGTGTCAATCGATAAAACCATATACCTTACATAATTTGAAAGCTTGTAATCACATCTGAAAGGTGAACAGCTAATAACACTAAGAAAAAGTTGTTGGACCACGCATACTTCCGCCCCGAATGTAAGAGCTACAGTTACGAAACTTGGTGGGTAGATTACTAAGCACGTCCTCCAAAATATATCTCGCGCAATTGTACAACTACAGTTACCAACCTTAAAAGAAATATTGCTAGAAACTATCTCTATAATTTTTTATCGCCCGTAATTTAAGAGCACCAGTTACCAAACTTAGAAGAAAGGTTTCTAGAAAATTCTTTCAACCATTTTCCAAAATTCGAAAGGCAAACTTGGATGGTATTTGTTAATTACACCCACGCTGTTCGTTGCTAACTGTCGTTTACGCCCGACTGCGAAGTTGTCTACAAAATTCTAAACAATTAATTAAAATGTCTTAAAAAAGCTTTTAACGATCACAAAATTTTCTATAAAGTGCTAGATTTCCTCAAGCGTGGCCAACTCGCATGAAACTTTCCCATGCTGTCGGAGTAACCAGATTTGGCATCCTTCCAATATTGTTGCCGCCTTTTTGCTTGGCCACGCCCCGAATAATCTAGAGTTCAAAAAGACAGTTAATTGACAAGTTTATTGCTTTTTCAAAAACTGAAACCACGTCAAAACAAAATAATTGGTATATGTGTAAATATATGTATATTTTAAGTATTACGATTAAATTAAATCATAAGCTTAATGCACAATAGATTCGTGAGTGCAATTGTAACGCGTCCTTTAATCATTTTTGTGTCTTTTTTCAATGTTTGATCTATGAATCGTGATCAACGAGATATGGAGACGACAGAGGAAAAACAAGCAAAGAATTCCAGTATGGTAAAGAACGTGCATTTGTGCACCTATATATGCTACAATCTCCTTGAGTAGATACAGGCACACGTAAGCATAAAATATATATACAGTGCTCTGTTGCCTTTGTGTGTGTATTTTTTCTAAAGGCCCACGCATGTAAGGACAGACAGTGGAGACAGCAAGACAGACGGAGAGAGATGCCGTATCCAAAAAAAAACACGGACACGGCAACATTCACTGCGGTTGGCCTTATAAATAGTAATGTCTTCATCATCAAAAGCCAACGACAGCATCAAGAGATGTGGAGGAAGGGGAAAATGGGGGATAACGAAAGCAAGCAACAAGAAGCAATCAGAGCCATCGGCAGGCAGGCAACTAGTGAGCGAAAGAGAATGAACAAGTTGCTGGGGGAGAGGTCACGATGACAAGCGAATGCATCGAATGGGCTTTAAGCTTGAGCGAGCGCTCAGCCTAAGGCGGAAAGTTAACCGGCGTGGGTTAATCAAAATCTTCTCAAACACACAGCAGAGCTGTATTAGATTTGCTGTGTTAAAGTGTTTTTTCTAACGTAGTTTCTTGTGTTTTAGCATATTTGTTAAGCAACCCTTGCAACAAGTGGACGACAGCAACAATTTAGTAGATGTTGTTGCTGTTATTGTCAATTTTTTAGAGCCCTACGCAGAGTATTCGAAATAAAATAATAATAAAAAGAAGTGATAATAGTTATAAAAATGATAATATTAAGAGCAATAATAATATTATAAGTAATAAAAACAATTATATTAATAGTAATAATACTAATAATATAAATTTACGAGCATAAACTACTCTAAAATTTAAATACATTCAGTTTGTCAAAAATTCGGCATGCGCAATCAAATGTTCTCTTCTTTTGCCCGCATAGCATACACATAAACACATACATACACATATAACATAATTGTTGATCGTCGAGTTCGAGCTCTTAACCGTCACTACTCGTATCGATATTAAATGGTTTGAATGTATGTAAGGTATGTATGTGTGTGTAATACAAAACTGGAATTGAGAGCGAGTGTTGTTGGCTTGGCTGGAAATGAAGCGAGTTGATTTCGTCGTTTTGGTTTCCGATTTGCTGACTAATTAAGCCCTTAAGATCAGCATGGCCCAGAGACCCAAGCTCGCAGCCAGAGCCGAGCCAAACCGTATTGGAAAATAAAGCCATTTCATCGGCTGCGATTGCCAGTCATAATAATAACAGCGTAAAAACTATACAACAATACCAACAAAGAAGAAAAATGCGATAATTTGGAAGCAGTCTTGATGCCAAAAGCAAAATACAAACATATTTCCCTATATACATGTGTATATATACATGAACTTTACAATTGTTTTTTATTGTTGTATATATATATATATATATGTTTCTTTAATTTTTTTTTTATTTATATAAATATTCATATTAGTTATCTTAATTAATCTTTATTTCATTTTTTCTTGAACAGTATTTATTTAAGCAGATTGCTGCTTCTTTCCTTTTCGAGAACTCCTTTGCTAATGATTTGGTTGTTTTTTGGGTGTAGGGGAAAAGGGCTGCCAGACTGTAAGTTTAAGGCAAATATTAAACAGTTATATAAAATTAATTTGCTACATTTTTAAATGGTATGATTTGCTATATATTAAATGGAAATATTTATTATATTTTAAAAAATATGTAAAATATAATATACTGGCAAGCTTATTTTATTAATCATTCATTATTATTTATCTTTGCCAGCTATTTAAATTAATAATAAATTATGTTTTATATTGAATAAATTGTTTATAAAAGTTAAAAAATAATAACTTCAATAAGTTAATTTACTAAATATGAATAATATACATATAGAGATAAAAGATATTATCTTTTAAAATGTCTATCTTAGTATATTACTTCGTTTAAATAAGTAACATAAATAAACAAGAAAGATGGGAAATTCGCTTTTCGCACTTGGCATAAAAACCTAAACCGTCGGGATGTTTCTAGGGTATCGTGATGGGAAAAATTACAGAACGCTTTGCTTATATATAAAAAAAAAAAAATAAATATAAACATAAATATACAGAGACTGGAACGTGGAAGTTTAAAAAAAACCGCGACGTTTTCATTTGTATCTGAGATGCTGATGATGTTAATGCTGCTGAACTGATTTGAATGCAGATGCAAAACCTAAAAACATAAATATACACATACATATATATCTATATCCACACACACACACACACATATATATATATATATATATATATATATATACATATACATACATATCTGGTTTTATGTTGTTTCCGAGAAGCGACAGAAGTTCCCTCGTTAAATAAGACGAATGCGTGCAAGTGTGAGTGTGAATGCTTTGTATTCACAATCCACAATCACAATCACGGGTAGCGACAGAACCAGAGGCACCGCAGCACAGCTCGCTCTCATGTTCATAAAACAAATAAAAAAATATTTATAAGAAAAAAAAAGAAAAAAAAAACTTGAAATGACTTGAATAAGACGTTAAATTACAAAAGGAACACACATAATGAGAACATTGCAGCGACAGTGCTGATAGTGTCAGCTTTTTTTTTTCGTGATATAACAGTCTGGCAATATGGCTGTTTTATAGGGTGTTGCTTTCTTTTTTATACATGTAAATAATCTGTAAGATGTATAGCAGTAGGCCTTTTATCAGCAACAACTAATTTACCTCAGCACGCTGACCTTTTAGCTTTTTTTAAGATGGTTTATATAAAGTTGGCTTTTAATTGCAAATATCACAATGCCGTCAAAAACTTTTCTTGAAAGAGTATTGCTTCATATAATATATGTTAATAAATATATGCATATAAAATATATTCACAATGTTTTCCATTTCTATATTATTAAATATAAAACAGCTACTTGATTTTTTTATATATTTAATTTTCCGATAAAGTTCTCAGCACTGGTGCAAAAAAGAAGAGCGCTCAGCAAGCAAGCCAGCACAGTGCATTTTAAGGATCGTTCCATTACCCGCTGTGTGCTCTTTCCCAAAAAGAAAAAAAAAACTAGCCCTGGTCTGAGCATAAAGATGCTTGTGTGTGTTAATGGTGACTTTCCAAAATAGTGTTCCTCGCCGCAGGTTGCCCGAAGAAGGTTCGGTTTTGCCGATGAAGACTGCGTTTCTTCTTTTTTTCTTAACTACCTTCGTTTTGACAAATGTCTCCTACATTTTCAGGTACTTATAATCGCACAATTTCGTTTGCCGAATCAATGTTTGGTGCTCATCAACGCGTCCCCCGTCGCCCACTCATATCATCCTGCAACAGCATTTACATTTACAACATTTACACACCCAGTTTTGTCTTAATATCTTTAATTTTTGTTAAGGGAAATCAGTTATATTTGTAAATCCAATCAATTTAATTATGTAATTCGTATATTTATTCAATGTAAATTCAGCTCAATTTTATTTCACTTGCATTTTATCTTAAATAAAATTGATAATTTAGTTAAACCCAATACTGTGTAAAATGAGCTACGGGTAGCAATAGATAATTGAAAATAGAAAAACCAATTTCAGTTAATTTTTTTATTATGCGTGTTTTTATTTATGTTTATGTATTTATTTTAACTTTTTATTTTAACGCGCAGGGAGTTATTACAGGGTGCTAGACGAGAAGTTTATTTCATACTTAAAACACTCGCCTTATTAAGTTAATTATTTTTTGCGTAAAAAGTGTTTCAATAACTAATGCTGGGGGAGTGAACAGTGTATCAATTTCTATGATTTCCAACACCACAAAAAATGCCATACAATGAATGCTTTTTCCTATTTACAGATGCGTTTGTGTGTATTCGGTGGCATGTTGTCAAAGTCAAATATGCAGATGAGAGCAAATAAATATGACCACACATACACACAGATTTGTGTTTTTGTATTTAATTAGTGTACGTATGTACATATTTACCTATTGCGAATACTTCAGCTTGTAAGGTACTGATAGTTTCTGCATATTATTCATCTGCTCCCTCTTCTTCTTTTGTCTCTACTTCTTCAATGTGTAAAATTAAATTATTAATATATGTTTAAATTTGTTTGTTTTAAAAGGGTTTTGAAGGATCATCAACATCGTCGCTGGCCATTTGTTCAAATCACGTAGTCGGTCCCTTAAAAAAAAAACGCGGATATGTACGGGGTAATTTCTTTATAAAAAGAGCATTTGGTTGCATTAATTAAGCACTCACGTACACACACACATAGAACACATGGATGCGTAAGTTGTGTACAGTTTTGAGCGCAAGAAAAGGGGCAAGTGGTGTGAGTGAGTGAGAGATACAGGATGATGGTGATTATAAAAAGCAAGTGCGAGTGCGAGTGTGTCTGCAATATAGTAGGAGAGACGAGCAGGGCGGAGAGCAAAAAATACACAATGCGAGCGAAACAGATAGAGCGGGCGAACATGAGCATGAGTGAGAGAGAACCAGCAGAGAAGAGAGCGCTGTGCAGACAGAATGTGGGTGCGCCTTAAAGATCGCCGTCGTCGTCTCTCTGCACGTTTGCTGCGGCTGCTGCTGCTGCATAACAAGTAGCAAGTTGTTAAAGTTGGTTTCATCGATGTGGAGACAACATCCATTGTGTCCCTGAGAGTGTTATTGTACCTGCATCGGTATTAAAAGAGTGGGAGAGAGAAAAAGAGCAACGATAGCCTTATCTACACAAGTTCTAACCACTTTTGAATGCAAAACGGCTGAAATAATAAAAAAAATTATGAATGTATTAAAAAAATCAAATTTTACTGGCATAAAATAAATAATATTAAATTAATATGGTTTACGAGTAAGTATATTAATGCTATTGCTTCCAATTGCATTAAAAGAAGAAAAAAACTATTTTTTGTTTATATATATATATCATATTTTTATTGATAAACAATCAATTAACTAAATAAAATATTTAATTGTTTAGAATTTATAATATTAAAAAAATAATAAGTTAATTTATTTACTTTTAATTTATACGTTTGTATTTATTCATTTTATTATGTTAGTGTTTTGTTTATTGCTTTAACCTCATCCTAGCCAGCTATTTTTTACAGCTAATTTAGCAACACTGATCTCTGCAAGTCAATTTTACCGAGAGAGTCATCGTTTTGGTTTGGCCATCTTCAATTTTTGCCCGCCTTCTCTCAATTTTTTTTCAGGCTCGGAGCAAACAAAACAGAGGCAGTGGCTGAGGCAGAGGCCGAATAGATCGTGATCTGTGTGCATGTGTGTGTAGATGGTGTTGTTGTTGTACACTTGTGTCGTTGTAGCTGTCTGCGTATGTGTGAGTGGTGTTTGATTCTCTCTGTGTGCGTGAGTGGGTCTCAATCTGTGCTAGTATCTGTTTCATTTTTATTTTGTTTTTGTTTTCGTGTGAGTCTGTATGTGTACGTGAGCAGCATGCGTTGCTCCAGCTAAACTAAGCGAGGCATTGCAAGAGCTGCTTCTGCTGTCAGTAAGACAACGACGACGACGACGACGACGTCGACGCGCATTGTGCCCGTTTGCTGTTATTATATTGACTTTGTCACACTTAATTTATTTTTTGCCTTGCTGTTAGTAAAAATTGAGTGCTTCATTTGCAGCAGCGCTCGATCGCTTGTATGCCTATGTATATGTATGTTTGTGTATTGTGTCTATGTATGTGTAAATACTGTAAGAGAAATTATGCTAAAAATAAAAACAACTAAACATAACTGCTAAAAATAATTATGAAATTCTAATGAAAAATACAACACATATTGTGTTTACCTGTGTTTCTACTTACATATACATAGTTCTAACTAAAAGAAAATCATTGCATTTGCCGGCGGCAAATTTTGTGCATGTGAAATGGCGTCACATATGCGCGTCTCTTCTCGTGTCGTATCCTAATTGTTACTAAAATAAATTACATTCTCAAACGGCGAGCGGAGCTTTAATCGAAATGGACGCTTACACATTACCCACATATTTTCCACTCGCGTAAGTAACAACGAACTCTTTCTTTACTCAGTCGAGCTTTACCATAGAATGCATTCCTGTAAAGTCCACCATTTTGGTTATATTTTTTTTATTGTCAAGAAAGGAATGGAAGTTTCTTTAAATTGCCATATACACAATTTTAAGCAGTAGTGATATGCACATAAGTTTAACTATTTTATATGTACTATAAATAATAGAGAAAAGTTACTTAAATAAATAAATATAATTGTTGTGCATTTAAATTTAAAGTTACATGTGATTTGCTTAATAATTGCATTCAAATTCAATGAAATCCCGCATCGCTGTTATCGTTTTCGATTGTCTGCAAGGGACCCACAACGATCGTTTTATAAAGAAGATGTGCTTTCAGGCTTGCCAAGCAGAAGAAGAGCAGCAATAGTTAAACTGTAAATGCGATTTGTATGCAGTTAATTGAGATCTCGGCAAACAAGCACATGTGCATCCATACATGTGTAAGTTAGTGTGTGCGTATAAATAGCAGGCATAATAAAGAGCTTTCATTTTTGTCCTCCCTTATTCGATGCTGCTGCGTGCAAAAGGTTCAATATGAATGCGTGATGTGAGTGTCTTTGTTAGCGTCACGACGTCTTCTTCTGCATCATTTTATGTGTTTCCATTGAGCACAGCTTTAAACCTGTTTTAATCACCTACAAAAAGCGCCAACAAATATATATATATATATATATATATATATGTATATAGATTTATAAAAATTTTAATAATAATAAATAAATTTAGTTTGCAAAATCGTAATTCCTCTATTATTAATAGTTTTGATTTATTTACTTTAGTTAATGATTAAAAAATACAAATTTTGAATTAAGAGAATATATAAGAATATAAATTATATTATATATATAAAAACGCATTATACTACAATTAGATATTTTAAATTCAAAAAAGGAAAAGTAAGTAAATATAATGAAAAATACATAAAAAAAATAAAGAAAACAAAATAAATATTAATAAGATTTGTTCAAAAGTCGAAAAATAATTATTAACTTAAAAATAAGAATAATAAGAAATTTAATTCGGATTTTCCATGTTTATATACAATAGCTATTAACGTGTTTCGCATATTGAAGCAGTACCTTTAATATTGATTTTTATTTGTTGTGTAGTAATAATTATTATATAAATTAACATATGAAATACGAGAACATATCAATTGTATATCTTTTTTATATGTCTATTAAATTCGAATTTGGTATCCACATCACGAATAAACTTAAGTTTCTCGTAGAAAGACTTGGTCTTACATTTTTTTGCGACGATTTGCGGAAATAAACATAAAAAGAATTCTCAAATGGACTACGCTAAAATCGAATTTTAGTTTATGTTAATTAAATAATTAGATAAGAATTTTAATTAAATGATTGGCTATTTAATAAGGTTCACCAACTTAAAATCTATATAATTATATTTTTTGGTATTGATAAATTTTGAGGCTGTGGATTTAAATATTTGTTTTTTATTATTTTTCTAAATATTTACATATATTAACAGGTCTATTTTATATATTTTATACATATTCTATTTTTAAATATGTTTGTTTTTAATAAAGTATTATTTAAATATATTCCTTAATTAACTATTTTGTGTACAGGATTTAAAACAACTAAATATATGTTTTCTATTATTTATTGTATACGTATTATATTTTATTTGTAAATATATATATTTATTTTATATTTTTTGTTGGTTTGTATAATATTCAGATATATTTTATGTATATTTTTTTTTTAAATTTTCTGTTATTTGTTATATTTTATTTACATCTCTTTTCTACAGCTATACGGAACTGCAGTTTTTGGCATCCCGTCGTGCCGCGGCTGCCGCTGCTGCTGCCTCTGTGATGCCCAGTTCCCCTGGCGGCGGTCACACAACAGATGTAAGCAGTACGGTGCTTGTGCCCGGTTCACCTATTCCGTCAGGGATTGCGGACTCGACACCCGTCACTGCGAATATGGCGACAACAAACGGTGCCACAAATCAGACATTGACAATTGGCAATCTTCCCGCCCATCACCATCATCATCACGTCCACAGTCACAACCACAATCACAGTCACAACCATGTCGGAGTGGGTATAACTGGGCAACCACCACAGCAACATGATTTTCATCCGGCTTACAGAATTCCTAGCTATATGGAACAGTTTTATTCTTTGCAGCGCAGCAGTCCCACGGCTTCCTATCATGGTATGTATTTACTGAGAGGAGATATAATAACTTATTATTAATAAAAACAATTTTAAAATGTTTATTATTGTTTTTTTTTTTGTATTTAAAACCTAATGTAAATTTTTAATATGAAAATTAATTAAAACAATCATAAAACATTAAAAGATTAAACTCAATTGAATTATTAACAATTTTAAATTTCTCTTTTATTATATTCGCATTATATTAATAATTAATTATAAATTATTAATATATATAAATTATATAAATATTATAAATTATTCTGTGCATATATTTTTTTTCGCCCGCCTCTTGGATATTAAATCATAAAATCAATTTATCATATAAGACATTTAAATTATCAATTTCACTTTAATAATATTACAAACATATTTTTTTGTGTATATATTATTTATATTAATTTATTTTATGTTTATTTAGTATTATTATTATATTTATGACTTATTTTGTACTTAATTATCACCATCGATTATTCTTTTAAATTATTATATTTATTTTATTATATTTATTTATATATAGATTAATCATTACAGCATACTTTTAACAATATTTATATTTATTATTATTATTTTTTATTTAATTTCTCTCCCACAGATCCGTATGCGAACTGTTCCCCGGCTTTCCATTTAGCCGGATTGGGGCTAGGATCGGCGGAGTATTTGAATGCACGTGGCATGGGTTCGCTTAGCGAGTTGCATCATGCTGCAGTGGCTGCAGCCGCAGCAGCAGCAGCTGGTTCGCTGGCGAGCACCGATTTTCATTTTAGTCTGGATGGGAATGGGAGGCTGAACAGTCCACGATCGGGAGGGGCAGGGAGCAGCATGCGGGCCAGTGTGAGCCGTAAAAGAGCCTTGTCCTCCTCGCCTTACTCTGACTCCTTCGATATCAATTCGATGATTCGATTCTCGCCAAATTCGCTTGCTGCCACCTTGATGAACGGGGGGTCTAGGGGAAGTAGTGCTGCTAGCGGTTCCTATGGTCATTTGGCCGCGAGTCCCATGGCCCATGCCCATTCCGCCATGGCACCACATCTGCAACAGTTGCAGGCGCATTTGTTGCGCGCCAGCGCTGGACTATTGCACCCGATGACGCCGCAACAGGCAGCGGCTGCTGCCACCTATTCTATGAGTCATGTGGCAAGTGCCGCGGCTCTTGGGCTTGATGCTGCGCTCAAGTCGAAGGAGCTCGCGGTTGGTTTGGTCAACGTGAGCCAGAACGTGACGCCAAACTTCACCTTGATCAGCACGGCTGGGGAGGATTCAAGGACAACAACGACCACAATGAACTGCAAGGCAATTGAAGGAACAAAAGTAAGTTGGTTAGAAGCCATAAATAATTTAAAATAGTGGTACAACATGCAATATTTTATTATATTAAATAATAATAAAGTCGTTACAAGAACGACAAGAACGTCGTTAACAAGATTTTTTAAAAATTAAGTTAAATTCTTTGAAATAAAGTTATTATTCAAATTTGATTTTTCTTATCTTAATTTATTGAAATATTGTTTTTTTTTTTTTTACAAATATTATAAGTAGTTATAATATTATTTAATAAATAAATTCATATTATTATTTACGTAAAAAAATATATTATTTTAATTTTAAATAAAAGTTTATTTAATAAATAATTGCAGAACTTTGAGGATGGTGTTTGTTGTATTGAACGTCATCGGTCCTCAGCCTCAAAGATTCAATCCACGAAGCACCTCGAGCAACCCTCGTCAACTACGGAGAGTGTTGTGGCCCAGGTGGAGGCCGACAGTGCATCGGCCAACATGTTGGAGAGAAGACAACGGAGCAAATCTTTGGTGGATCAACAACAACAGCTACAACAACGTATACACGATGATATTAGCCAAGTGGAGCATTCAGGTTTCAATGAATACGATTGTACCACAGCGGATACAACAGATATTAAAGATGAGCCCGGTGATTTCATAGAGACAAATTGCCATTGGCGCAATTGCCACGTGGAATTTATGACCCAAGATGAGCTAGTGAAGCACATCAACAATGATCACATCCAGAGCAACAAGAAGGCCTTCGTTTGCCGCTGGGAGGATTGTTCCCGCGGCGAAAAACCCTTCAAGGCACAATATATGCTTGTCGTACACATGCGGCGGCACACGGGAGAGAAACCCCATAAATGCACTGTGAGAAAACACTTTATATTTATTTATTATTATTATTTTTTTTTTTTAATTAAGCAAAAGCCCTTAAAACTTGCTAGCTTGTTTGCAAGTGTTTTTCCTTTTTTTAATGTTTTAAATATGTATTTAGCTTTTATTTTACTGTAAATAATAATTCATTCTTTTACTGATTTATATATTTTGCTGGTTACAAGTCAAGTGTTTTTTTTTAACCGCTCTGAGCACTAGAAAGTTAGCTTTTATTATGTACTATACCTATTTTATTTATTCAAATATTTATTTAGCTTATTAAAAACACTAAGCAGACATTAATGTCTACAATTCATACTTTGTTATTAAATTTATTAAATATACGGAAATCAATATTTTTTTCGTGAACATTTATTAACATATTATTAAAAATATTTGAAAAAAAAATTAAAAGAAAGGTTTTTTGCATGCGTATTTTTTATTATTTGGAAATATATTTATATCAAGCATTTAATCAAATTAAAAAATTCTTTTTAAAACCGAAACAACATAACACACAAAACAACATCAATTACTTATATTTTATTTTTTTAATTTCTATTTATATGAATCTTACATCTATAATTTTGCAGTTTGAGGGCTGCTACAAGGCCTATTCACGCCTGGAGAACTTGAAGACACATTTGCGTTCGCATACGGGTGAAAAACCGTATACGTGCGAGTATCCCGGCTGCAGCAAGGCCTTTAGCAATGCAAGCGATCGTGCCAAACACCAGAATCGCACACATAGCAATGAGGTGAGTTTTTTTTTTAATAGAATAACTTATTAAATAATTGGTATTGTTTATCAACTTTTATCGTTATGCATTAACTAACATAGTTTATATTTGGCCGCGCCGGGAGGCAAATTCAAATTTCGCTTGCAGCTGCTGAAAAACTAGCTTCAAAAGGGTACATTGTAGACTACTATAGCATTCTTTCTTTATTTAGGTAAAATTTTTTTTAATTATTGTTAAAACTATTTATTTTTATTTATATTTCTTAATACATATGTTTATCTTTAGTATATTTATTTTTATTTGAATATTTATCTGTTTATATTTTAAATTGCATTCAAATAAATATTTATATTTATAATTAGTACTTATTATTATTTATTTATTATTTTATTTAGGTATTTAATAACTTCATGTGACTTATATTTATTTATATATTTAATTTGAATTTAAAATAGAAACCATACATTTGCAAGGCACCTGGATGCACGAAGCGCTACACGGATCCCAGCTCGCTACGAAAACACGTGAAAACCGTGCACGGCGCCGAGTTCTACGCTAATAAAAAGCACAAAGGTTTACCTCTACACGATGCCAACAACTCCGGACACAGAGAAAGAGACAGAGATAGAGACAGGGAAAAAGACAACAATCAGCAGCAACAGCAACAGTCAAATAATGTTCACACTCACCACACACAACATACACAACAGACACAACAGACACAACATACACAACATACACAACATTCTCAACGTTCTCAACAATTTCAACATTCTCAACACTCTCAACATTCACAGCTTCCACAGTTGCAGGAGCAGCATATTGATTCAAGTCCCACAAGCGTCTCCAGTCCCAGCATCAAATCCGAATCCGAAACGACAGCAACACATGTAGGAGGCGGAGGAGGTGCTAATCGCGGCAACTCTGCTTCCGACTGTTTGTTGCAAATCTATCGCCACCAGGCCGATGATCACTGGCCCTACGATGATGTTGATGTTGATGCCGCCGATTTACCAATTGTTTTAAGGGCAATGGTCAATGGGCATGGCCATGCAACAGCAACAGTTGCCGCTTCAACGGCAACTGTCGCAACAACAACAACAACTGCAGTTACGCCAGCTACAGCAACAGCAACAGTTTCTGCAACAGCAACTGCAACAGTTGCTGCCTCAATTTGCCGCCAACCTTTTCGGAGTCGCCTCCAAACCAAAAACAATTCCATGTTATCGAATATACCCGAAACTAATCGTGCAATTGGCATTATCGAACTGAATCAGCGCATTACGGAGCTCAAAATGGAACCGGGCACAACTACAGCGGATCCGCAATTACGACGGGATAGTCAAAATTCCAATGCGAGCACTTATTATTGCAGCATGCCAAGTCGCAGGAGCAGTCAATGTTCACAACTTTCCTCGATTTCAACTATGAGACCGGGTACGATTTATAATACGGGTGTAGCGACGCCATCACTCTATGATCCTATTTCGCCGGGCTGTTCCCGGCGTTCCAGTCAGCTCTCAAATGTTCAGGCACCATCAGGAAATAATCTTAATTTCAATTCAATTTCCAATTTTAATTCAAATTCCGGCTTTACTTTTACGGCAAATCGTAGTGGAAATGGGACGGTAAATGGTAGTGGAATTATAACTGAAAATTGGACGGCAAATGGGAGTGGAATCGAAACGGGAAATGTCACTGAAATGACGCCTGGAATTAGATCTGGAAATGGATTTGGCGTGGCGCCTGGAGTGAGATCAGGAAATGTCACTGGAAGTGCTTTTGGCATAGGTAATTTGAGTTTGCCACCGCCGCCTTCCTCCCATCTCATAGCAAGTCACTTGCAGCGCTTAAATCCCCAACAGCATACACAAAATCAACAGCAGCATCTGCCCCCTGGAACGGCTCGCTTTTCCAGTGGAATGTTGCAATTTCCAGCCAGTTATCATCCAAATTCTCAAAATGAACTGAACACATTTCGACGTCAATCAGAACCAATCGCCTGCCGAAACCAGTACCAAGCGCAACGCAATCGCAGCAATTCCACAACAACAACACTTCCAGTGCCAGTTCCAGTACCAGTTCAAATATCAATTCCAGCTGCAAATTTAAATCATCCCAATGAGCGTGTCGTAAACTTGGACGAAGTTGAAGAACTAATTTTGCCCGATGAAATGTTGCAATATTTAAATCTGGTCAAAGAAACGGAACAGCCCAAAACCAAGGCTGGTAAACATGAACTGCTAAACTTAAAATCAAGTTCCACTAAAATATTTACAACAACAAACGCAAATCTTACCAAATTGCCGCCACCGCTGGCAAGTCCCAGCCTGGAACTGTTGTCGCCACAATCCGCTCACACTATGTCAGCCCTGGGCAGCCCGTACTCCCAACGGATCTATGAACGAGAAGTGAACCCCCAAAGTCATCGCTATCAGCCAGCATGTCTGTACAATCAAAATAATTATCAAATGGCAGAAAACCCACAAAATGCACAACAAAATCAGCTTATTGATTCGTCAATGACTAGTTTACCGGAACTGGCTCCAACGCTGCCAAAAATGAACCAAAGTGAGCAGGTCACCTGTCCAGCTGTAGAAATTCAATGCGGTGTTGTCAGCCAATCGCAGCTATCGCCCACAGCAGCGCCAACTAACGGCCATAATGCGCAACAACAGCAGCAACAACAACAGCAACAACAACAGCAACATCAAATCCAACATCAACAACAACAGCAGACATCTATGCAGTCGGATACATATCAGCGCACGCTAGAATATGTGCAGAGCTGTCAGAACTGGATGGAGGGCAACAGCAACAATAACAGCAGCAATAACAGTCTGTTAACAGCGCAAATGGATGCCAACAGAACAGCAACAGTAGCTGCAGCTGTAGTAGCACAAAACAATAACATTTGGCCTGATGTGAGCAGCTCAACGCATCCACATCCGCACCCGGGAAGTAATATGATTATCAATGATATGACAACTTCATTAAGCTCACTGCTCGAAGAGAATCGATACTTGCAAATGATGCAGTAATACATTGTCGATAATGTTATTGATACTAGTTACTACTGCTAATTTACTTAAAATTACTTATCTCGTTAAAAGACCTATCCCCTATTTTATTTTTAAATACATATTAAACCTAAGCTTTTGGAGATTTGGATTGGATTTTAGAATTTGAAAACAAAAACTAAGTTTTAGAGCATAAATCACACAATGTACTTATTTAGTTTCAGATCAGCTTACATTACACTACATTCATTGCTAGTTAAATTATTAATCAATAAACACCAAGTTGCATTTCTTATATAAGTTTTAGCTTATAAAACTATAATCTAAATACTAAAGGTAATATGTGTCTTCCCAATTTTAAATGATTATTTTGTAGCATCGGTCAAATAAAAATAATAACCTTTTGTATCCTATATAAATGGTTAATGCATACTTACGATATGGTCAATTTAGAGAAACAATTTATGATTTTTTATGAGCACTATTTCATTTGTTTAAAGTTATTAGATAATATTTTTGTCTCAATGCACAAATTGTACTGCCAATGCTCTGAAACGGCTAAATAAATAACTTAAAAAATGCATCATTTCGTTTTAATCCGAGTTAAATTTATTTGATATACAAACCTGCTTAACGATTTGCACATTATTTAAACAGTCTGGCCACCTGCTCAATCGGCACTGTAAATGCGCTCAAGCTGCACACACAAATAACTGCCCCATCAATAAATGTACACAAATAGCCTGGACAGTTTACTCAAACGGCACTGCTATTGCGCCTGTTAAAGTTTATAGCATACTGCATATAATATCGTTTTTGTTATTATCGATATTTCGGCAGGCACTATTATGAAAGTATACACTTTTTTCCACCAACTATAGCCTTATATGTGTGTGCGCGTGTGTATGTGTGAGCGTGTGTGTTTAGCCAGAATTATTTTTTTTTAGTTCGAACAACAAATATTTTAAATCAAATGAAATTCGGCATTTGAAACTCGAGAGTGAAGTTAAACACAGAATGTGATTGATCAAAAAGAGCAGTGATAAATAGCTGGCTGTTCAAATTGCACAAAGCACTCCGCCTGAAAAACTTCCAATGAAATAAGAGAAGAGAAAAAAACATACACTGAAAGAAAGAAAAACACACAATTTTAGAATGCTCTTGCAACAACAACAACAACCAAATGGCCCCGCCTTTATTATTATTATTAGCTATTCAATATTATTTAATTCAATTAATATTTCACATGGAACCAGAATAAAAACTTTATCGGAATTGGAAACAAGACAATTTGCGACCAGCGATATTGTTGCTCAATTTATATTGCCACCGATTTTGAGTGTCAACTTTGAGCAGTCTTCTTCGGCGTCCTCTTCCACCTCAACAGTGGCTAATTTGGCAAATCGTACGGAAAATGGAGGTGGAACTGGAACTGGTTCAGTTTCAGCACAAGTGAAGAATTATTTTACCCATTTAACATTTGATTTTACGCATAATGTACTTTTTGCCGGGGCGACAAATAAAATTCTTAAACTCAATGAGAATCTGAGAGTCCTCGAGGAGGCAATTACGGGACCCAAACATGATGCACCCCAGTGCCATGCTGGCGGTTGTCCTGAGGATGTGGAGACCTCACTCGTGAATAACTATAATAAAATACTCGTGGTGAGCTATGCAAATAACGAAGGCATTCTCATCTCTTGCGGCAGCATACGACAAGGTACGAAACAGTTTATATAAACCTATATAAAGCTACGATCAATGAAAAATACTTAAATGGCACAGCTAGTTAATAATTTAGTTACTTATTATTTTATTTATTTATTTACTTGTTTATTAATTTAGTAATTAATTTACATATTATTTATTTTTCGTCAATAAAAGTCAAAAATATAAAATTGTTTAAATTAATTCTCAACCGTAATTTAAAATTAAATCTTTATTGAAAAAATAAGTAATAATGATTTATGGGCATATTAAAGTGCTTTATAAAAAAATACTACAAAAATTAACTAAAATTTATTATTTAAATATTAATATTTATATTTAAACGTTTAATTTTAATGTTAGTGGAAAAAAAGAGGTCATATCTCTAATTACTTATTCATATGATGTCAAATAATAATTAGACTCAAAAAACTATTTCTTTCCTTTAGGTGCCTGTGAAATTTACAATTTGCAGCGTTTTCCGGCCTCGCCCCAATTTGTGGCAGTTCCGTTGGCTGCCAACGATGAATATGCGTCAACCTATGCGTTTGTGGGACCCGCCAGATATTCCTGGAAGGAGGAGGATATTCTCTATGTGGGCACCACATTTACCAATGTCGGTGATTATCGACACGATGTGCCGGCAATATCCTCGCGTCGGTTGGATGATTTAAACTACGCCGAATTCTCGATACAACAATCGATTATTAATATCGATGTCAAATATCGAGATCATTTCCTGGTCGATTATGTTTATGGCTTTAATTCTTCGGAATACGCTTATTTTGTGCTCGTACAAAAGAAATCACATTTGGCTGAGGAGGCAGGTTATGTAACGAGATTAGCCCGTATTTGCATAACGGATCCCAATTATGATAGCTATACGGAAATAACAATAACTTGCACAGCGACTGATGAGCATATCGATTATAATATTCTAAGGGATGCAAAAATAGCGCACGCCAGTCAAAAATTGGCCCATCAAATGGGCATCAAGCGAGATGATCATGTTCTCGTCACTGTCTTTTCCCCCTCCAAGGAGATAAGCGATCAACCGGAGAATAAATCAGCGATGTGTATTTATAGCCTGAAAGATATCGAAGATACATTTATCGAGAACATACACATGTGTTTCAATGGTACAATTAAAGATCGCAATCTTGGCTATATATCGGGGACGATAAACGACGGACGCTGTCCAATTGTGGGTTCCTTGGGTAATATTTATAACTTTTGCAATGTGGGGCTAAAGATCAGTGGAGTTGCGCCAATTTTGGCGCATGCTTTATTCCATTTCGATAATGTATCGGTGACATCGGTGACGGCAACAACAACAACGGATCAACAACATTCATTGGCCTTTTTGGGCACTGAGGAGGGTGCGATTAAGAAGGTACTCCTCTCGGGTCAAAAGCCTGGTGAATATGAGGAAATTGTCGTGGATGCTGGGAGTCGTATATTACCCAATACTATGATGTCGCCTAGGAAAGATTTCCTCTACGTCTTGTCCTTGCGTAAAATAACCAAATTACGCATTGAACATTGCTCGGTTTATGCAAATTGCACAGCTTGCTTGGAGTCAAGAGACCCATTTTGTGGCTGGTGTTCACTGGAGAAACGTTGCACGGTGCGCTCCACGTGCCAAAGGGATACTTCTGCCTCACGTTGGTTATCCTTGGGCTCGGGACAACAGTGCATTGATTTTGTTTCCATCGAACCGGACAAAATACCCATCACGGAGCTGACTCAGGTCAGACTTGTTATAAGAACTTTGCCGGAGCCTTTCAATGCCAAATATCGCTGTGTTTTTGGCAATTCGACACCAATTGATGCAGAGATCTTGCAACAGGGTTTGGCCTGTGGAACGCCACCAATTGAGGAGCGTCCGCAGATAGCCAGCAACATGGATCATGTTTTGGTGCCGTTGGCTGTTAGAAGTTCGGAGACAAATAAAGATTTTGTTTCGCGTTCCTTTGCCTTCTTTGACTGCTCCCATCACGGCAATTGTCAATCTTGTGTCCAGAGTTCCTGGAACTGCAACTGGTGCATCTTTGACAATAAATGCGTACACCGCTCAGAGCAGTGCAGAAACATGGAGAACGCCATTGTCACAGATACGCAGTGTCCACATCTAAAAAGGGATCGCTTACCCATCCTATTACCTGTTCGAGTACCCAAAGAAATCCGCTTAGAGATTGAAAACCTGCCAAAGCCAAAAAGTGCCCATGCTGGTTATTTGTGCACCATTCAAATTGAGGCTGCTCAGATGTTGCTTCCCGCGCACATCGAATCCAATCGCATCGTTGTCTGCGAGAAGACCCCTTATTTCTATGAGACGAATACCCACGAGTATGAGGCAAAAGTGGATATCACTTGGAACAGGCAGCATTACGTGGATACGGCAACGGTTATCTTGTATAAGTGCGATGTGCTCGGTTCGCATCGGGAGCACGCCGATTGTAGTCTTTGTGTCACCAGAGATCCCAAATACCAGTGCGCCTGGTGCGGCAGCTCCTGCGTTTACAATGAGACCTGTGCTGCAGACTCCCCGGCTAGTCATGTGTTCGATTCGGTTAGTTTCCATACAGTACATAATATTTATTAATCTTGATTTTGCTATAGATTATAAATTTCCTATTCATATTTCATTGCTATTTCAAATAGTAGTGTCCTATTTTATACTTTGATACTTGTAACTTGATGGGCATTTACGTTTTCATACCACGTCCACTCCTCCCCAAATCGAAACACCAGTTAGTGTAAATCGGGAAAACCATTATTTATCAACTAAATATATTATGAATTAAGTAATTATATAAGTAAATATATTATATACACTTGTATTCAATCAGTCACTTTTATATTCACTCTATATTCACAGCGCAACAATGTGCAGATGCAGAACGAATGTCCACGCCCGAGAATAGACATTATCAAACCGTTGTCGGGCCCCATCGAAGGCGGCACTCTAGTCACAATTGAGGGCAGCAATTTGGGCATTCGCGAAGAGGATGTGCGTGGCAAGATCTCCATTGGCAGCGTTCCCTGTGAGCTCATCAACTATCAGATTTCCGTAAAGATTGAATGCCGCACTGGAGCCGCATTGCGCGAAATGTCCGCTCCGATTAAAGTGGCCAACGATGCTGGTTACACGGAGTCCAGTGTCCAATTCCATTTCAAGGATGTGCAGCTAACGGGACTCTATCCTACAGTGGGACCCAAATCCGGCGGCACTCAGTTATCTCTGCTGGGAAAGTATCTAAATATAGGTTCCAGCATAAGGGCTTTTCTGGATGAATATGAGTGTCACATAAATGTTACCCAGGCCTCATCTTCGCGACTCTCCTGCACCACATCGGAGGCAACGCAGCCGGAACCGATACGCTCCTTGCGTCTCGTTGTGGATGGCGCCAATCGTACATTCACCTGTCAGCAGCAACAATTGGAGGCGACTCCTCAGCACTCCCTGCTTCGCACCAATTACGGTTCTTATGCCTTTAATTTGCCAACTCCTCCGCCGCCCTGTTCCATCTTCAATTACACGCAAGATCCGCGTATCATGCAAATTAAACCCTTGCGCAGTTTTGTAAGTGGGGGCAGAATCTTAACTGTACATGGCATGTATCTGGACTCTATTCAAAATCCGGAGCTGGAGGTGTTCTTTGATAATGAGCGTGTGAACAAAACTTCGTGCACGGTTATAAATTCCAGTCAAATGGAGTGTCCTTCGCCGCCCATCAACACCAAGTTTGAACTATGGAAAATCAGTTTGGCCTTAGCTACGCCGGATAAATTGGAAAGCAAGAAAAAGAAGAGGCAGACTTATTTAAAAGACAATTTCAATATTTATGCCACAGCTGGCTCAACAGCTTCCAGTTATTTTGCGGCACACAACATGGATGCAGGTTTTGTGAAGATGCACGATCAACTTAATCTGCAGCTGAGTTTTGTGATGGATAATGTGCAATTGGTGCGCGATTTAAACAAATATTTTCATGATATACGCAGCACAATTGTTTATCTGACCGATCCGCGCTATTTACCGTTTTCCAGCGAGGATGGCGTTAAACTTTATAAGGGAGATACTTTGGTTATTGAGGGCGAACTTTTAAATCTAGCTGCCGATGAGTATGATGTAAATGTCACCATTGGCACGGCACAGTGTAATATTACCAGTTTGGCCCTGACTCAGCTGCTTTGTATGCCGCCGGAGCAGCAGCCGGCGGCGACGGATGAAAATGGAGTTGAGCAGGTCAAGGATTTGCCTCTGGTCGTCGTTAAAGTCGGACGCAATTTGCGATTTGTTATTGGTCATCTGAAATATGATTTAAATAAGCCCTATGCCATATCCCATGCCATGCTGGGCATTATTTTGACAGTCGTCGCATTGATTATAATACTCGTTATTATTTTAATCATCTATCGGCGAAAGTCGACACAGGCCGAAAGGGAATATAAACGGATACAAATCCAAATGATCACCTTGGAGAGCAATGTACGCTCAGAGTGCAAACAGGCCTTTGCGGAGCTGCAGACAGACATGACGGATCTGACGGCAGACTTGGAGAGCAGTGGCATACCCACCTTGGATCATGTCAACTATATCATGAAGGTCTTCTTTCCCGGCGTATCCGATCATCCCATTCTCAACTCACCCAAAATGAGGGTTGGCAGTCAGCATAATAATTATGATACAGCCATGATGCAATTTGAACAGCTCATAAGCAATAAATACTTTTTGCTAACTTTCATTGAAACCTTGGAATCCCAAAGAGCCTCCTTTTCCATTCGAGATCGTGTGAATGTGGCATCGTTGCTCATGATTGTTTTGATGCAAAAAATGGAATATGCGACGGAAATATTGAAGTCTCTCCTCCTGCGACTCATCGATAAGTCGCTGGCCAGCAAACATCCACAATTGATGCTGAGACGCACTGATAGCGTGGTTGAGAAGATGTTAACCAACTATTTGGCTATTTGTATGTATGATTATCTCAAGGAATATGCCGGCTCCAGTCTCTTTCTGCTCTTTAAGGCAATCAAACACCAGGTGGAAAAGGGTTTGGTGGATGCCATTACGCACGATGCTCGTTATTCGCTCTCCGAGGAGCGTTTGCTACACGAGCAAGTCTCACATTCAATTGTTATCCTGCACATTCTACAGGATGATCTCGATGAGAAGGTGCAGTGTCGTGTTAATGATTGGGACACCATTTCTCAAGTTAAACTCAAAATACTTGATGCGATCTTTAAGAATACACCTTTTTCGATGCGTCCCGGTGTCCATGAGGTGGATCTTGAGTGGCGACATGGTCGGGGTGGACATTTAACGCTCCAGGATGAGGATCTGACCACCAAGACCATAAGCGGCTGGAAACGGCTGAATACTCTTTCGCACTATGGGGTTAAAGAATCGGCGGTCATGTCTTTGATTGCCAGACAAAATGATAGCTATAATATGCCATATGGAAAACAGCAGGCGCCTTATCACAATTGTAAGTATTAAAATAATGCACTTGACTGTGTTACTTATAGGTATTTAATATTTACTATTAGAACTAGAATTTATAATTACAAAATACTTAATTATTATTATCTATATTTATTATTTGTATAAAATTATTATTAATTATTGAAAAATTCATTTACTTATTAAAATTATATTATAATAATGATTGTAAACATATAATATTTAATTCTTTGATAGATTCTTATTATTTGCAGTTTAATTACTAATACTCTTATACCTTATCAATTTCATAGTTCTAGTTTGAATAATGATTATTATTATGGTATGCGCATTTACCATTACTACGTTATGTGAAATTATTGACTGTTTTATAATGTATTCATTCATATAATAATTGTAATTATAATATTCTTCTGTTATATAGTTACTTTTAATATATATATGTAGCATTTATAGTTTAATTATTGCTTTTCTTCCATTTTTTTAATTTATATATAGTGTTATTATTATGATTATTATTATTTTATTTACTTTTTTTTGTGTTCACAACTGAACAATAGGAGCATACCATAATTTATTGTACTTATTACTATGTGTAAGCAACCTTTGACAATAGTGTTGACATGTATTAACAAAAATGTGGGAAACAACTTAAAACGAATAGTGTTTAATGTTGTGTAATTGTTGTGTGGTATGCCAAGATGCTACGGGATCGCTGCCGTATATATAGTGTTATTATAAATAGCTTTCTATGAATAATTCAAAATCATTAAATAATTATAATTATAATATTGACTAACAGTAGACTTTATATTATATTTTGTCTTTTTCTTTTTATTAACGTTATTAAATTATATTTGTTCCTTTTTTGCAGTCTATTACATAAACAACTCCCAGAGTCACATTATTATCAATAATGACATTGAGTCGGGATTGCAGCAGCCGCGTCTCTATCACCTGGTCAAACCGACTATACCCGACCACTATATGAATATCAAGAATTCGGCGATATCTGGCCATGTGTTGGCCTCCCCACAAGGGGGCTCCCATTGCATGGGCAATGGCATCGAACGGGTTAACAAAACCATTCCCGAAGTGTATTTAACCCGCCTGCTGGCAACGAAAGGCACCATTCAGAAATTTGTCGATGATTTCTTCTCTATAATCCTGACGGTTAATGAGGAATTACCCCCAGCAGTTAAGTGGTTATTTGATCTGCTTGATGAGGCTGCTCGGCGTTATGATATCGCCGATACGGATATATTGCATGCCTGGAAATCAAATAGTTTACCGCTGCGCTTCTGGGTCAACTTCATCAAGAATCCTGATTTTATATTCGATGTGAACAAGACGTATTCGGTTGATTCTTGCCTAAGTGTCATTGCCCAGACTTTTATGGATGCCTGCTCGACGACGGAGCATCGTCTGGGCAAGGATTCGCCCTCGAATAAGCTACTATTTGCTAAGGTTAATTATTAATTATTTAGTAATTAAGTTTACACGTATGCATTACATGAGTATATTTTATATACATTAAATATATTTAGTTATTTGTATTTTAATATATTTGTATATATATTTATTTTTAAATATCTTTTATATCTATGATTTCCAATGGTTAATTATTATTTTATAAATAATTATTGTTCGTTACCTTATGTATATTTAGTTATATATAAATATATTTGTGTATATTTATATATAAATATATTTGTGTATATTTATATATAAATATATTTGTGTATATTTATATTTATATTTATATTTATATTTATATTTATATTTATATATAAATATATTTGTGTATATTTATATATTTCTAATATAATTTATTATTTATATCTATTAATTTAAATGTATATTTCAATTAATTTATTTATTTACACATATCAGGATATTCCCAATTATCGTACAATGGTTAAGGAATTTTATCGGGACGTCGCCCGTCTACCCCAAATCAGTGACCAGGAAATGAGCACCGCCATGCAACAGTTGTCCGTGCAACAAATCGATGAATTCGACACAATCTCAGCACTCAAAGAACTCTACATTTATATAACCAAGTATAAGGATCAGGTAAGCACTCCCATTTAATACTAATTAAATAACTCATTTAATATTTAATTATTTACTTTTAGATAATGGATGCTCTTGATGCGGAACCGAATTGCAAAAAGATGCATTTGTCGAGCAAACTGGAAAGTGTTGCATGTACACTTGACGGAGAGGATACCTCAAACTGCTGACGACAAGAATCGACTACTCCAAATGTGATTCCATATTACACAACCGATGACCTGACCACCATCAACTACAATTACAACTCAATTTCACTTCAGAGAGACTCTAAATACTTGAATACATTCACACATAAAACTATGCTTTCAAGTGCCATTTCGAGATTTAAACCAACACGCATATAATTTTATTGAAATCAAATTATTGTTACAAGTTTAGAGTTCGGTTTCAGTATTACAACAGTATTTCAAAATGATTTTATTTATTTTATATTTAAAAATTCACTCTGAATATGACTTCTTAAAAAAGAAATATTCAAAAAGAAATCCCATTAAAATCCACATACTTAAATCTATTCCGATACGCAAGCGTTGAATAATCGCATTGGTTATTTTAATTAATATATATATATATAAAAGTATACATATATATATTCTATTCTAGATTCTATGACTGAAGTGTACAGAAACTCACAAATGGAAAAAAGTCTGCTAGGTATTAGCAAAAAACATTTGTTACATGCAAAATATAAATTGCATTTATAATTATAATATTTTACGGCATAAGCTTAGTTTAGAGTTAATCATATAGATATATATACACGATACTTCCAATTAAGGATTATATCACAAATACTCTTTTAAAAGCATTTAGAGCAAGTGCTTTATCGAAATTAATTCCATATATTAATTCCATACAAAATGAAAAATTATTCACAACCAAACTTCATTTATACTCATAACAAATTTCCTTTGTGCTTTCCCATATATATAAATATAAATTTTTTTTGCAAAAGAACTAATTTTTCTGCCCCTTTCATTCGGCTCAAAATTGAGTCAAGTTCTTTAGAACATGTGATATATACTATATTAAGGATTCGTATCAATTTTTTTACCATCAAATTACACTCACAACATTTTAATAATTATTAATAATATTCTTTACAAAAAAAAAAAAATAAAATTTGATTCATATTCTCTAGTATTTAATTTATTTTTAGCTTGTATGCTCGAATAAAAGAAATTCGAACATGTCTGAATAGCCCTAAAAACAATTCGACATTTTGAGTTAAAAATTTATTGTTTAAAATAAAACACAAACATAAAAAATTTACTCGAAAACTTAAGTTACAGGCAATAACAAAATTGATTTTAATTTATTAAATTTTTGTACGAACAGATATATATATATATGACTGCCGGACATATATTTTTGACGACTACTATATATATAAATATACATTAACAATTTATGAATCAATACATGAGGAACACAAAACAAAAAAATAAACTAAGTTATATTTAGAGATAGTAGTACATACTTATGTATATACAAAAATAAATATATATTAACATAACAACAACAGCATATTAATAAGGGACTACTACTATTTTTAATAAAGTCCATTAAGTTCTTTAACTTTGGTTTATATTAAATCATATTTAAATCTCAATATATCGATATTCATTTAATCTTTACATTAAAAAGCCAAGCGGGCGCCCACCTTACCTCAAAACAGCAGCTCTGCGGCGCGTAAGCAAAGTATGTATTGTATGTATATGTATTTAAAGAACCTGTGAATATTCATAATAACAAATTGCAATGTCCATCAATTAAATATAAATTTAGAGATAAAGCTTTGATTTTTCCTGCTCAACGTTAAAATCCCCGGTCTAAAATCCTAATGAATGACATGAAATATTTAATAACTCCCCCACTGACGTTGAAACATATACAAACATAGTGTGTGTGTTTACTTACATATGCAGCGGCTATCCATGTAAAAAGCTAGCCATTTGCTTTTAGTGTACAGGCCATTATCGCTTACAAAGAATATTTACGTAGCGAGACGCCTATTTTTTCTTATTATCAATGAAACGCTAGCTGGCATTTCACATTTTACATTAGAAAATTTATAAGATGCCCGTAACAGAAGTGCACAACACATGTACACATGAAAATTCCCATTAGTTTGTTTGTTTGCATTTAGAGTTGAGCGTGGGTCGTGCTTTACTCGTAATTTTTAACGCGTACCCAACGATTTATGCACTCACCTGTGCATAAACACTAGAAATCTACAATTAGCATAAATGTAGATCGTTCCTATTCGTGTCACGATCTAGTGAAGTCGTTGCAGACGCGCAACTCTAAAAATACTGTTTATACATAAAAGTTGTATTTAATTATGTTATGCATGGGGTGTTTTTTTTTTGTTTTATATCTCTTTGATTTCAACACATTTGGAAATATAGATGCCTCCATTTGCCACGTAGGGTATGCAATTAATAACACACATTAACAGATCAGTGCAGAGAAATAGAAACGAATTTATTTATTACGTTATAAATAAATTGAGAATATTAGGAAAGATTTTATTCTTAAAGATGTAAGAAATTAAAATATATGAAATTGAAACCTTTTAGCTGTTGATATGATATTTTTGTAAAAAATAATTTAACAAAATGTCGATAATAATATTTTAAATGTTAAGAACAAATCGTACCACTGCAAAGGCTATTAACATTCGGGTAACAAAATATATTTAATGCACGTTACTAAGCAATTCACGCAGACTGTTGCA
Organism: Drosophila dives; assembly: GCA_035042365.1. NCBI lineage: Eukaryota > Metazoa > Arthropoda > Insecta > Diptera > Drosophilidae > Drosophila > Drosophila dives. The sequence continues at coordinate 708,093 of JAWNLJ010000333.1, read as the reverse complement.
ATTTATGTATTTGTGTGGGTGTGTATTTAAGTATGAATACGCCTCTGCCGCTGCTACTGCTGCTGATGCCTTTGCCCTCTCTATATTAAGTGCGGCTGTTTTTCGTCGAGCAACCTAAGCATTCACTTGCTGCTAGGCATTTCAGTCGAACACGAAGCGCTGAACGAAAGCGGACACGAATGTGCATGCGAATACGAATGTGAAATGAAAATACAAATTAAAATTGAAATTTGTCGTTTCTCCGTGCGCAAATAAACACACAGAAAAGAAGAAATGTGTGTGTGTGTAGGTCGGTTGTTAATGCTAATTTCGGTTGTTATTGCTAATATCTTTATTATACATTAAATCAACTGTGATCTGTAAATTTATCAAATTCAATAAAATATCAACAGTATTTTTTGTGCAATATGTTAACAACAAAAACGTCAACAGACATTTTGGCTTGTGTGTAATGTAAATAAATGCATACAAATGCTTTAATGGCCAATTAAATTAAAAAAAAAACAGTGTGTGTGAAAGAAATCCAAAAATAATAAGAAGCAGCAGTAGCAGAAACAGCGGTGATCGATTTATTGCCATCTCGCTCTGATGCGAGGGGGAAGGCGCCGGCGTCGGCGAAGACGTGGAGAGAGGTTGTTAGGAAGGGGGAGTTGTAGTAGGAGGCCATTTGTTGGTATCAAAATGCAAATACGCAATGAATATTTTGCAGCTACATTCCAAAGTATCTGGAACTGGAAGTGGCACTGGAACTCAAACTGCAATGATCACATTCGAATAGCTGTAAAAAGTCAACAAATATTATATGAAAATTTGAATTTCAATTTGCGACCGATTTTATTCGATTGTTGTGATATCGATAAACTAGGAAAAAATTCCACATTTTGCACATATTATCTCTATAAATTAACACAAATATCTTGGATAATATTATTATTATCATCCATAATTTTAACATGTAATTCAACACTGATTTTGCAAGCCAACGGTCAAGATATGTCAAATGCCACAAACAGTGTTGGTAAAGCAAATTTAAATCCATTCAATATCAATAGCAAAAGTGAGCAAAACCATTATTATTCAACGCTGAGAAATCGGTATTTGCACGAATACAGTCTGATTAATCTAAGTCAAACACATCGATTATTAAATCAATCACAAGAATTATTAAATCAATCACCAAAGAAAATACGCAACAAACGAAGCGTTATTCATCTTTCCGATAAGCAAGCAAGTCACAAAACCTCCAGTAAAAACAAAATACTGAAAACGGAAGAAGCAGAAATAGCAGGATTCGGAATTAAGCGAATGAATTCATCAACAAATCATAATCATCCAAATCATCATAATCGTAAAGCTCATCACCAAATGTACAATCGTCGAGTTATTAATAAAGATAAACTAACCAAACTAGTTTTGAACGGACTGGGACTAAAAAAATTACCGGATATGAAAAAAGTGAGATCAAAATTGTTATAATGATAATTTGTATTTTAACTATTTTTAATTTAATTCATTCACCATTTTATTTTGTTTATGTGTTTTTTTTGTATATATTTTTCTATTTAATTAACTTATTTTGATTTATTTTTACTGTTTCAAATATACATAATTCCTTATGATATAATTATTATTTATTTGATTTAATTGCAGTTGATTAATTGGTTAATTAATTTACTTATTTTTGAATTTTCTGCAGGCGAACATTAGCCAATTAGAATACTCAAGCAAATATCTCGAATACTTGAAGCGACTCCGCAAACATCAGGAAGCAGATAAAACAAGCGAAAAATTCTTCAATGCGTCCACACTGAAACTCTTGAGCATTGTGACAAATAGCTTCAACGACATAACCCAAAAAAGATGGCGCCAAAAACGCGGAGCGACGAAAAACAGTAAAAAAAGAAAAGGCGATAAAACAAATATTTTGCTGCACTTTCCGCTGGCAATCAAAGAAAACGATTATCACTACGAGAAAGTTGATGAAGCAAATGTGCGTCTAATGCTGCTGTACAATTCGGCCCTAGCTGCACATCAGGGCGGCAGCAGAAGTCCATTAAATAATAACTCAAATAAAAAGAATTGTGACGCAACTGCGAATCACGATACGCATTCGCTTACAGCACGCAACAAACTGCGCAAGTATATTTTAAATTTAAAAGTGTATCAATTGTTACCGCGACAGCGACGCCAGCAGCTCGACTCGCGTCAAATTGAATTTTCGAACTCGAACATGGAGGAGACAACGCATAGCCAGTGGCTGGAATTCGATGTGACGCAAGCGGTGCGCAGTTGGCTAAATAAGAGTCATGAAAATCTCGGCATCGAAATCCAGTGTGATAAATGCCGGCGAATTGGCGCACGCATTTTGAGTGAATTCCATTTAAATTCACCGCTTCCTAAGAATTTGACTGCTTATAATTCACCCTCTGAAAATTCGGCAGCTAATTTTCGTTTGTCGCCTGTGCTGAATATCATCGGACACGTTGGTCACACGCACAGCGAGGCGAGCGTTCATCGTTCAACGGCACCGACAGGTCACACTTATTTCTCCCACACCTCACCTCACAGTCTACACCCGCTAAAGTGGCCGAATAGTTGTTATAAGTCGCATCAGCGTTGCTGTCGCCATCAGTTGAATGTCACCTTTCAGGACATCAAAGGGTTTGAGTTCATTATTCACCCAAAGAATTTTGATGCCGGCTATTGCCGTGGCCGCTGTCCGCCTCGCCATAATCCCGCCCATCACCACGCCCTGTTGCAGAGTCTGATGTGGCAAGAGGATCACAACAGCGTTCCTCGACCCTGTTGTGCCCCCTCCAAGCTGACGGAGTTGGAGATTCTGCACTTCGATGAGGAACACACGGATAAACTCAAAATATCCACATGGAGCGATATGCAGGTCGTCGAATGCGCTTGCTCCTAAAATCAATCAGTTAACTTATTATTTCTTTATGTTTATAAATATATATTAGTATATATATAAAAATAGAAATCGTTTGCTGCTGAAATCAATCAAAACAGTTAATCAATCAGAGGCTGAGAAGGCAATAAATAATAACGATATATATTATATTGTACATTGACATGCGCTTTCTCGGAAAATCAATCACTCAATCAATCAATCGCAAAATGAGGCAATTAAATTTACAATTATTTATTGTGTTATAATTATTATAATATAATATATATTATAATATAACAATTATGTATAAAATATATATAATATATATTTATAATTTATCTATATATTTATATGTATATGCATATAAATGGTTTTTTAGCACCACAAAACATAAGCCCTTCTAAACTTTGATCTGATTTAATGAATCCTTTGATTAAAATTACTGTTTTATTATTTTTTATTTTTTTTAATAAGAAAAAAAACGAAAAACTTAATTAAATAAAAACTGTTTTTAGCTCAAACTTCGAAATCAATATTTACTTTACTTTAGTAATTGCTATAGATATTTTATAAGTTTGCTATATGTATTCATTTCATTTATATTAAGCGATCTTAACTTGATATTTATTGTGTATAAACTGCAACACTTTGAGATAATATAGTATTTACATAATTATGAATACTGTACATTCTTTAAAAACAAATATATAAATAAATGTTTTTAAGTAATTTTGACCTTTAATAATGATAAATTGATAACAATAATTAATAATTTTGCAAAAAATTAATGAGTATGTGTTAATTTTAAGTTAAGGTTAATGCTTCATTAAAATAAGTACACTTTAATTTGGCGAAATTTTCATTGCGTTAATTTAATAATCTCTAACACACACATCGAGCAGACTATCCAAAATATCCTCGCTGCGATTTAACCCATTGCCATGCAGATAACTGAAGGATTCGTCCACCCCATCAATATACGGCCGATAACTGGTATAATCGCAATTAATATCAGACGTGGCAATCAACGGAGTTATCAATGCTATATTTGCATCACTATTTGAATCAATCTTATGGGATGAGATGATAACATTCTGATTGGGTGTGTGTATCTCATCCTCCGTATATATCTGAAAAGAAATTAGAGGGTATATAAATAATAAATAATAATTATTTAAATATTAATGAATTCATGAAAATGAATTTAGAATATGAAATATATTGAAAGTGTTATATTATTTGTTATAATATTATATTTTATATTGCATATAAATATATTATATATTATTTAATATGTAATAATAAAATATATTTAAAATATTATGTTATTAAATTATTTTTTATAATATTATTTATTTTATATAACCATTGTATTAACATAAATATAATATATATTAATTAATATATTTTAAATGTTATGTTAATAAATTATTTGTTAAAATATTGTTATTTAGATTACAATATATTTATTAAAAAATGTATTATTAAATAAAATTATAATATTGTTTATTAAATTGCATTATTGTATTAGATTATTACCATATCATTATTTATATAAATTTTTTATTAACATATTTATTAATTATATTTAATTATTATTTATATCACCTTATATTACATTATTACCAGTTCATTATATATAATATGTGACATATATTATTATTATTATTACCATATTATTACAGTCAAATTTTATGGCATTTAGGCAAGCAGAGGTGGAGGCGTAGTTGGGTTCATCGATGGTGCCCGTCGTGGTGCTAATTATAATCGTGCCCAGTTCATATTGTGGTTGCAAATGAAATGAGGCTTCACTGTTTGTAGTCAGCGCCAATGTCAAATCATCGGCAGAATATAGGAAAGAATCATCGCGTGGAGGTGGTGGAGGAGGGGAGTGCGGAGTTGAACTTAAAACATTATTGTTTAATGTGCCAAATGCCATATTAATATCCAGATTTAAAGTTTGATCTGTCGACTCCAATTGCATATAATTGGCAGTCAGATTTGAGAGTTTTTGTAGGGGTTTTTGATCCGTAACCTCGTAGATGATATCCGTATTATTAAAAAGTTTCTTATTGGAAACTAATGTTGTTGTCTTCAAATTTTGATTTAATTTGGTTTGAGCTCCTTTGCGATTTCGAATGCGTTTCCTATCACATTTCTTAGGATCGACGCCTAGCTCCCAATAGCCCCCCTTGCCCTTTTCCTCGCGCTTACGGTTTCGAAAACAATGATGCAGCGATAAATTATGCCTAATCGAATTCTGTAAAGAAAAAAATTATATTAATTAGAAACCTGTAAATGAACAAATTTATTACAAGCGCATCAATATGAATAACTTAATCTGCTGATTCAATTTCTTTAGGATCAGTTGGAAAAGAGCCGAGTGATAGTCAAAAATATAAAAGCATATTGATTAATTATTTGCTTGCGTGAGAAAGAGATAGCACGATCAACGAAGCGAGATTTAATATGTGTGTGTTGAATGTATATGTATGTTAGTTGCAAGCCAGCAAATTTGGTTGGTCTTTTTCCCAATTGGAAAACTGGGAGTTGTAACATCTCTGGCTTACATTCCACTTTTTTCGCACTCGAAAGAATGCAAATTTCGACTCAATCCAAGCGCAAATTTGCTGTAAAGTTGCTCTTCCATTTTCCAGCATTGCCATGCCAATGATATGGGAATAATTGAAGGGAGGCTTTTCAGTAACATCCGTCTTATATTTAGTCGCGGAATGCTCATATTCTGCCAAGTCACTGTAAAATGATATAATATATTAGCTATGCCATGCTTCTTATGGAATTGCTAGCTTACCGTTTTATTTTATTAATGAAAATATCGTAACGCTCGGCGGGAGTTGGTCTCTTTAAGTGTGCTGCATTTTTTGGGCATTGTTTTCTTGACTCGGCCAAATTGATTAAATTGCGATTTAGCTGTTTATTTATCGTTCCCCTTTTGGGAGCACCAAAATCAGATATTTGTTGCTTTTTTTTTGTATTTAAAATTTCGATCAATTCCTCATTCTCAGCTGGTACTGTTTGTGTATTGGTTAAATCATCTTCAGAGTTGCCATCAATTGTTTTGGGCCAGGCCAAATTCTGATTGCGCAGCAGCCAGTTAAGATTGGTTAATTCCAGTTCCTCGTCAGATTCATCGATAAGTTCGGGAACCCGAATCATTATTTGGCGGTCTTCAACTACCTTTAATTTTTTGCTGCTAGCCGTAATCATTTTCTGAGTTACGTATCCAATATCTGTAATAATTTTTTAGACATTGAGAAATTTTTCAGTTGAAGATTTCCTGGATAAAAAATAAGTTGTCAAATTAAAACACCAATAAACTAGCAAAGACATTTAAAAACCGCAATTTAACTAAATAACAATCCGAATTTTTGAGCACAGTTAACTCCTTACCTTGCCTAGAAATATAATCTATATAGATATATATATATTATATAAATTATTAATTTTTTGAGCAAACATAAAAAGTAAATATCGATTGGCAATTAATAATTTAATTTTAGTTGCGATTTAAAAAAAAGAAAACTACCCACTTATTTTTTTGGAGAAGGATGAGTCAAAAGTTAGCCATTGGCCTGATGGTCAGTGGCGTGATTGGTCAAAAATGACGCGTTGTTTCAATAGGGTGGCAACTCCGAGACTCTCTCTCTCCCCATCTGACGAAGAGCTTGCGAACGCCATTTTAAAAGTCGAGTGTTATCCACAAATAAAGGGGAAATTATTATGGGGAGGAGTGGGAGTTGAATTTCTTTCTTTTTATATTTATTTTATTTACCACATTAGAAAAAAGTATTTGTAGTTGTAGAAATATTGTAACTTTGATTTTTATGGATTTATACAAATATATACACAATTTCTTCATTCCTTTTACATATTTCATTGAAATTAGTTGATTGAGTAAATTATTTGACTAGTAAATAAAGTATACAGTATAAGTATAAGTATTCACATTATAATTATATCTTTAACATTTAACTAATTTTGTTTTTTCTAAAATCCAAATTAAATATTTTATTTATTTTTTCTACTACATACCACTACTAAGTTAAAATATTATAAATAACACTATTTAAACTATCAAAATCTTTTTCCTTTCAAGTAGTTATTTTTATTTTTTTATTTTGGTTTTTTGAGCAAATTGTTTCAGGTGAACTGTTTAAATTGGACTGCAGTCCGAGTAAAGACTACACCTGTACCAGGGTTCCGCTGGTCAACCCCTATTCTAGTAGAGCTGGGAAAATTTGGTCATGTATTTTACTTAGTGTGCGGACGAACTGTGGTCGACTTGAACAGTTTGCCCCTACTCCAACCCCGATTTAATCGTAAGAGGGTAGTTCAGAGAGGCAGTTGGCATTTTTTAGAGGGTACCAGTACCCTAAAACCCTCTGACGACGCCTCTGCTTAGTTGCTGACTAACAAAAGTCCTCGAACCCTTAATGTATATATATAGTTCGTGACAAAGCCGAGCGCAAATCGACCAGCGTCCAGTAAAGCTTTAAACAACCCCTATTTCTAAATTTCTATTTTTACATAGTTTTTGCAGCACTTGTCACGTTGTCTCTGACAGTCCCTTCGCATTTGTCCTATACCCCGCGTAGGGGTAGTTGTAAAATGTAAGTACGTCCGAGAGGTTACAGTTGATTTTATTATATTTATAATGATAAAAACCAATTGGTATTTATTTTTTAATTAACTTTGATTTGTTATAATTAAATGACTTATAAAAAAAGCGGCTGGCACAAAATTTTATCAAATGAAATTATTATTTGATTCAATAATTATTACAATAAATGCAACGATCTCAATTTGTTCACACAAAAAAAGAACATTAAATAAATGCAATTTTTACACAGACTATAAATAAATAAATATGACTATAAATACAAATATAAATATTAATAATTAGTGTCGCACGCAAAAGACGATAAATTCATTTGAAATAAATGCTGAAGATTCAATGTGTCTTTGACAATAATGAATGAATATAATACACAAGCTGAAATACATTTCCATTAAACGGAGTCAAAGCCAGACAGATCACTTTCGAGCTAAAACAAATGAATTAATTAACATAGTGATTTAATTTGATAATAATAAAAATTACAAACCTTTTCGGGCTTATAAAGATGTGTGTGTGGCAGCAAAAATGTTGAACCAAGATCTCGCTCAGTCATCGTATTTGCCTCCTAAATAAATAAATTTTTACCTATTATATTGAATGAAATTTATTTAATTTAACTTACCTCATTTGTATTGCTTTGGGTCTGTATGTCAAAGCAGAGTTGCATTGATTTGGTTATCGCCTGCACTGTTGTTTCATCAAACGAGCGCAAATCAGCTGATCTGCATGGAAAATAAAATGATATTTGAATTCATAACTGACTCTTTGCCTGGCTATCTGGCAACGTCCCGCCTTTATTCTTGTAGTCCGGTTCTGCAACTGTTGTAAACAGCAAATAGCTGGTGCTGGGAACGATTATAGCAATACTTACTGTGCAGGAATATTATTCATCCAAGAGCTCATGCAATGGATTTCACTGGAATTGTATATATTCATTTTAAAGTATACAAAAAAAATAAACAAAGTCTCATCACAAACTTACTCGCCTGACTGTAGGATGGTTTTCATATTAGCTCTGGACATTTGCGAATGTTTCTGACACACTTTTGTTGCTTCCACATCATTTACATTCGGTTTATTTTCTCGATCGCTAACAATGGCAGACACCTCAAAACCGGCAGAGACTAAAGCGCCGCTTGGCGTTGCAAATTCTTTGCACGGTGCTTTCGGAAATTTTTGCTTTGTGGGCTTGACGACTTTACTTACATCGCTCTTATCTGGCGCCATCTGGTGTTGGTTGAGTTGGCCATGCGGCAAAACTGTTGGATGATAATACTTAGCGCGCGGTATCATCACTGTGAGCGAACGATCTGATTGGTCGGCGGCCAGTACAACGTCGTTATAGTGGCTATTAGAAGGCTTCAGTGTTTGTGGTCGTTCGTCGTTGCTTTCAGCAATATTAACATTGTCGTGTTTATTTTTGATTTGCTTTGCCTAAAATAGAATAGTTAGAGTTTAAATATTTGTATTTTAGCTGCATTTACCTTAAGCGAATATGCCTCCGTGTTGTGACTAGATTCACTGTTGGTGTCAATTAAAATTGCATGTTTATCCATGCAATCACGAATCAATGACTTGTTGCTGACCATGTCGGTCAACATGCTCGGGTGATAGTTCGAAGCCGTTATAAAAATAGGACGCGCTGCACAGGTGCCGTTCACTTTACGTCGCGAATAGATGAGCAGCATACAAACCAGTAGTAAAATTAACACAGTACCGATTGCAATCAGGCCGATGAGGAGTATTTTTAAATTAAGCTGACAGCTAGCGCCTGCATGCCAACTAAAGCATTCACATACTGGTGTGCTATTCACATGTGATGACATGCAATTGCCATGATAATTGCACAGTTCACAGCCAACAATTTGATCGGAGCAGAGACGACCTGGATAAATTGGATTATCCGACATATCCACATAGCCATCGGGACAGCTGCAGGTGTAGCTTCCAATTAAATTAAAGCAGTGTGCATGAAAGGAGCAATCGTTAAAGTTGGCGTTGCCACACTCATCGAAATCTAAATCGATGAGTGATAATTATAAATTTCGCTATTTACTATTTATTTAAAGCTCACCTTTAACTGTCAATAAATTTATATCAGATTTAGATGTGTATAATTCGGTGCCACCAATGCTGTAATTGCTTTGGCGCAAATACTTTTTGAACACTGTTTCCAAACGCTTTTCATCACTGTTCTCCGACAGCTGAAATCGATTTTGAATTTGAATATAAATAATATTATAAATTTACATATTAATAATGGAAACCTGTAACAAAAAGTGTCCCATTACAGCGTTGTCGCTTCTCGCGTAGAATTTCTTTAATTGTACGCCGTGGTAAACATCCCGGAAATCGGATTGCATAACCATGCGATCGATAGCATCCAGAATAATCGAACTTAAATGTCGATATTGACTGGATGAGTTGTTGATGAGCTCAGTGCTGAATTTGAGCGGATAATTTCCCACACGACTGGTCGGAATGCGTATTTCATAGGTGTATGTAGCTGAAATGGAGTAATAAATTAATTTAAATTGATAATAAAATATAAAATACTTATAAGATTTGCGTATTTATATTATTTATTTATATACAAAATATAACATTTTTTTTAATTATTTTTGGGGTATTTATGTTTATTTATTTTATTTAGGGAAGAGTATATTTTTGTTCTCAATAAGAAACCTAAAAGTTAAATTATGATTCAATTTGAGCATTAAGAAATTTAATTACAAAACTAAATTAGTTTTGTATTTATGATTATATATTTATATCTATATTTATTATATTTATATAAAATACATAGATAGGTAGAATAACTTACGTTTGCAGGGTCGATCCGGAAACATGCGCGCAAAGCCCAAACGGCATTCACAGCGATTGTCATTTCCATTTTCATTTCCGTTTTCGGTTTGCCTGGAGCATATTTCATTTTTATTGGCCTTGCAGGCGGGCTGGCAAGGCTCATTGCTGGATTCTTTGGTATATTTAGATTTGGCATTAGTTTTGGAGGGCGTGGCTATTAAAATGCCACTAAGAAAAATGCTATTCGCATTGATGGGCGGCACAATTTCCTCATCCAACGTGGGTATCTCCAGCGATAGGTTACCCTCGTAGTCCAAGGCCAGCTCTTCTTCTTCCGGCATCTGAATCGTATTTCGATTATCAGCACCCGTTGCTTTCGACATCACTACCAAAATATTCGATATATCGCTGTGAATTGGTTCGATTTTCGTGCTAGTTGTTTTTAGTAAATTTTCACTTATTGATTTGATTTGAGTTGTTCTCGTTTTGGAAATGGTTTGCTTATTCATCGAGTGTTTTAATGTTGGCTTAAAAGTTCTCAATTTGGTATCGATAAAACGACTTTTAATTATTGGTGGATTTTTATCTTTCAGTACTACTGATTGAATTGCTATCTTTTTGTGGAACGTGGAAATCGATATATTGGTTGTAAGCGTGACATCATCGAGATGTTTAGTGATTTGCTTATCGGTTAACGATACATCGAAATGCGGAGAATTGCTTTTAATGGAGAAGGGTATTTTTGTTTCTGACTCCGATGATTCCAGTAAGAGTAAATTGCTTTGTTTTTGATTCTGAATTATTTGAGTATTTTTCAGAGTTGGTTGTTGATAAATATTATGTGTACTTGTATTAATCGTTGGCAACATCGGTCGCTCAATAATTAAAGTGGTAAATGTGGGACTGAGTGGCAGTTGCGTTGAAGATTGCTTAACGACATTAGTGGTGCTGAGTTTTGAGTGTTGGGTAATGATGTTTGTGGGGTTCAGTTTAAGATTACTAATGTGTTGTTTGATGTTATTTGTATGATTAATATTCTCTTGAGTTGAGTGTTGGTTAGTTATCTTTGTAGGGATGATTTTCTGAGTTTTTAACACTTTAACCATAGAAGAACTCAAAGCAGGCTCAAAAATTGGAGACTCAATATTGAATCTGTTATTATGTGGTAGTTGTGTGGAAGATATTATTAGGGGAGGAGATTTTGGAAGTGCTGGAGTCTTTGTTTTATGGTCAACCATCGAAACCCCATTAGGTATATTTTTATTTATCGATGGTTGTGGTTTGAGTCCGACAACTTCTGGAAGGAGTACATTTTTTGACATTGGTGGCGGCTCCAAAATATTCGTTGGTGTAATCGAGGTCAACTGTTGAATGTCCTCTATAAATTGAGTTTTAGTTGTTTCAAATTTGATACCAGATCGCAGATTAAAACGTTCACCGGCTGCCACAAAAACCTTCTTTGCTGGATCAGTTTTAGACTTATTCAATGGGTTTTGATTCGATTTGATGAAGGGTTGACTCAAACTGAGAGTCTTATTTGCTGTTTGGTGCGTTATCGATAACCAGGGATTTATCGTTGTTAATTTAAACAGAGGCAATTGAATATTTTGTATGTGCCTATTTAATTTTGAGAGCGATAGATTTCCGCTGGGTAAATTATAATTGTTGTCGGTGTGGCTGGTATAGTCAGCATTTTGATCGGGCACTTTGTTGATGGTACTGCCGGGTTTTGCATAGATTTTCTTGCTGCTCTCGGCTGGTATATGATTTGTGACAACTTGAGCTGAATCGGCGGATATGGTAGAAACATATTGTTCGTTTGAAGTTTTGTTGTTAATAGACATTGATTTATCCGCTGGTTTTGAGTGCATGGCGAAATTGCTACGCAGATTTTCTGTATTCTTCAAATAGTTTTGATTGCGTTGCTTAAATGTGTTCAGGTTTTGCTGTTGATTTAGTTTCTCTGGCGGCTCCACAGATATTCGTGTATTTTGTGGACTAAGCCGTACCTGAACGTTGGCCTTATTATGCGGTATATTAACTAAGGGCATGGGGGCAGGCGCAATTTGACCACGGACAGCGGTGGCAAGAGGGTAATTATCGCCCTCTCGTTTGAAAGTCAAAGGTGGAACATTTATGTTGACATTGTGACTGAGAACGGAGGTTTTCAGATTAATATGATGAGTAGCGTAGGCCAAGGGAGATGGAATAGCAGTAGAAGGACCTGGATTATTGTAACTGCTACTGCTACTACCTCCCATATCTGAATAAGCTAAAATAGGAGCAGGTCTTGGTCTGTAGTTACTGTTACTGTTTCCCTTTTCTGAGTAAGGATAAAAAGCAGAGGCCGCAGCAGGATCTTGTTTATAGTAACTGTTACTGTCACTAGTACCCAAATTTGAGTAAAATGGAGGAGAAGTAGCAGGTCCTGTGGTATAGTAACTGCTACTGCTTCCCATATCTGTGTTATCCGAATGAAAAGCAGGAGAAACAACAGGTGCAGGACCTAGTTTATAGTTACTATTGCCAGTAACACCTATATCTGCGTAAGCTGGAGCAGTACCAGGTAGTAATGTAGCGTAGTAACTACCACTATCACTATTAACTAAGTAAGCCGAAGGATTGACAGGTCTCTGATTATAATAACTACTGCTACTACCAGCAACAATAGTTGAGTACGTTGTCATCGCTGGCAATTTAGTACTAAATACCTGAGGTATTGCTTTAATTTCTAAAATCTCATTGTTATTTAGCTCTGCATTCAAATGCATAATCTGCTGTTGCTGGGGTAATCTGGGTGCACTAGCAGGGGATGTAAATATATAGCCAAAGTCTGGATGGTATTTAGAGCTTTGAGCTGGTGGCAAAAGTATATTATCATAATCGAGGGGTATAAGTCTTGGAGGAGTCAATGAAAGTGATATAGAAAGTGGTTGAGGAGGTATCCAAGTTTTCTTCTTGAGAGGTCCTTTAGGCATCGATCTATCGCTATAATCTAGAGACGAACTCAAGAACTGTGATTGGGTACTATAAAGTATGCCATTAGGTCTGCCAACGATGACGTCGGCATTCGCATTAATTATTTCCCCAGGTCTGATGGGTATGCCATTGTTAAGCAGTGCACCGGGGTACGCCGGGTAAATGGAAAGTGGTCTCAATATGTGACTCCTATTATTATTATGCAACAGCCAGTTATCATCGTCGCTTAAATCAATTTCCATTTCCGGCTCCGGAGGATTTATGTGCAAACTGTGTCCTGTCAAGCGACTTCGATTAATATTGATTTCTGCCATATTCTCGTGCGATTTGTGTCGGTTTTGATCTGGTTTTTGCTGCATGTTGCCCTGAAGTGGTATATAAACGGGCTTCTCATCCAAGGAATTTAAAGTTGTTTTTGACGTTGGAGTTGGAGTTTGTTTTAGATTAAGATTTGTTGTTGCTTGTCGGTTTACTATATTTTTTTGTATTAAATTTGCCATAACATCAAAAACTGGTCGCAATTTTTGCAAATTTAGAGAACCAATGATTTTTTCAACACTAGTTGGATTTGGGGATGCTTCCTTTAAGGGTCTCACATAAACATGCTCATTTTCCGACTCTGCAACAATTAAATCAACTCCCACCTCGTTTTCATGTTTAGTTTTGCTTTGCTCTATTTTTGGTTTAGTTTTAATCGATGTGGGCTTAATCAAAGTTGGGGAAATTTGATTTGTAGTTGTTACTTTAACTACCTTTTTATAATTTACCGCTGTTACTTGCAGCGTTTGGCCACCTAGTAATGTGGCCATGGTGATTAGCACTTTGCGATTATTTTTACCCTTTTTCTGCATTAATTCCGTGCGAAACATGGAAAACAGCTCGGGTCTGAGCAAAGTACTGGGCACTATATCCGTAATCGTGTTCACAATAACTTTTGTCTCGAAATTCTGGGCCACTTTCTTAGACACATCCAGCATATCGGATGAGTCAGGGTATATCGATGTTGTGGCCAAAAAGGTCACAGTTGTTAAATAGGTTTTTGTTGCAAATATATGAACATCCAATTCGTCGTTGCTTGTTGCTTTTATTTTGGGGTTACCCCGTCCTGGTTTGGATTCTGTGATTACTAGTTGGGTGAGAATATTCTCCGAGTCTGACACTATTCCATTGGGAGCAGTTCTCTTCACTGTCAGGTGACTATAATATGTATTTGTGTTCAGCACTGGTGTCGCCTCCTCAGATGGCTGCAAATATGATATATAGTCCTCGGGTCCAGTTACCGTATTCATCACCGTGTAAGTCGATGTTAGCCTAAGTTCATTATTCCACAGCGTATTATAATAATGATATGTAGTCGGGAAGATGCCCACAACTAGCTCGGGTGTCTATGGAAATAGTTATTAGAAATTGTTTAACAATCAATAAATTGAAGAGCTAGAGCTAAATGTTATTATGTTAAACTGATATTAAATGTAAAACTAAAGAAAAGAATTACAGAAGTTATTGAATAAATAATTCATTTAAGAATATAAAGAAGTAATTTATAAATTATTAAATATAATATGAACAAATACTATTATATATTTAATGGAAGTTATAACAATGTTTGAATTAATTATTTATTAAAAATATCATGAGTTTGTTTATAAATAAATATTAAGAAGAGATATTTTAAAAATAATAAAGAAAAGTTACTCAAATTATTAAATTGCAAATTAATTGTAGAATATGAAGAGCAGGCTAAAAGGAATTATTATAAAAAAAAATTAGTCAAAATACTGAACTGCAAAATAAGGTATATTTTAGTAATATTAACATTAATTATATATATTATAATTATATTATTATTAACTAATTAATATTAAACATTTTTTAATCATTTATATAATAATGTGGAATACACTTACATTTGAGAGAGTTACCCCCAAAGGAAGCTGGCTGCTCGCTCTTAGAAAATTTCGCTCTTCCGTTTGTCGATTGGCCACAACCTTTTCCCGGCTTTCAACTGTTAAACTGCCTTTCGTCAGATATGTTGTATGATATGTGTAAGTTGTGAGGCAGGTTTTCGTTATAAACTGATTGTTACCCAAGGATATGGTAAAGTTCTCCTAATTGAAAGAGTTGAGAGAGTTTTCTAGAGAGTCTTTCTAAGGAATTCTCTTTAATATATATATATATAAATATAAAAAAATAAATATATATATATAAATAATTATAATATATATATATTTTGTTATAAAATTTAAAAATAATTAATAATATTAGCAGCACTTAAGCATTATTACTAAATACTCTTTTTATTTTCCTCATTAATTTTCTGCCGTTTACACAAATTATTTTCTTTTAAGATTAGCTCAATTTAAATTAATTATTAATAGTTTTAAGTGTCTTCTGTCATTTTCCAACTGATAAGATTCTTAAATTCACATTTTTTGTGCGAGTGTTGCTATTATATTATCTATTTACATTTTATTTTTTAATATATTTTTTTATTTATTTTATAATTAAATATTTACCTGTTTGTTGTTTGTAGGCAGAGCTAGTATCATATGATTCTTGAGGGTGCTGGCGGCAAGAGTGACTGGCTTCTGTGTCAAGTGAGACTGAGATTGAGTGGTAGCTGAAGCGGAAGCTGCAACTGCCTGATGTTTCAGCTTATCGCTGGCAATAATAAGTTCAACTCCATTTGACATGACATGGGTGGCCAAATTGAATCTGGCCTCATCCAAACTCAACTCAGCTAAATTGAAGCTCTCGTCTAACAAGCGAATATTCTGAGAGCGATGGATTGTCAATGGATCTGTTGAATCACTCTTAGTTCTAAATGTTCTTGTTGTTTCTGATCTTTCTGTTGTTATATCAATCAATTACAAAAGTGATTTTATAATAATAAATTTGTCACATTTTTTGAAAAGAAAAATAAAAAAAAATATAAATAAAAGCTGAATATTTACATATTGATTATATGTATATATCGGTAGGAGCATCCTTTTTTTCTATTTAGTAAAATACATATATATTCACAACATATCTAAAAAAATAAAAATAATTAAGATAGCTGTAAATAACCGAAAGAGATACAGTCCATAAAAAACATTGTTATGTTTAAATCACTATTAGCCTATGTTAAAAAATCAATCATTTTATTTAGGCAAAAATGTAATGGTAACAAATATAAAAAAATCGCAATAGTTTTACTTTTTTATAAAATTAATTTTTAATTAAACGAATATATGTACACACACGTATATGTATATTTATATGTATATATATATATATATCAATATACTAAGATATTAATAAACCCAAATTTTATACATCGTGCTTAAATTATAAAATTAATGTCAATAATTATATAAGCTTTTAATTTTTTTTTAAAGACAAAGAAAAAATGTGTGTAAAATTTAAAAAATGTTTAATTTTAGATCTGCGTTTACAGTTATTAATTACTTATAATATCTGTGTAAAGATATAAAAACAACGATATATAGATATACATTTATGTTACAGCAGCAAATTAAATTCTTTTTATAGTTGTATGTGTGTGTGTAACTGCATTGGTATTTTTATATAGTTACTTACAACTAAATATGTAAATTCTCAATTCATGGATTGCAAGCTTAAAGGGTAAGTATTAGGTACCCAGGGCAGTTAGTTTTGCGTGGGCTTGGCTGAAATGTCCTTAGCGTTGTACATACAACTATTTGGGAAATTCCCATGTTTCCCTACACCTTAATCAAATTATGAAGTAGCCAGGCAAATTAAGGGAATTTAAACTGTTCAATTTTTGGGTATTTTTAGTCGTTGGCATTTTTAGGGCATTTGTGTTGGAATTCCGAAGATATCCTCAGTTGTATTAAAGGGTATTTAATCCATAATAAGCGAAAGAATCTATCGTATCCATGCTTGAAGGCTAAAGAGAATAATCGAAATATGAAGTAACTATGCAAATATATAATTTCTGCAGGCACAACAAAAGTATCCACACTGTCTTCTTTAGGGCATTTGTATGGGCATATTAAAATATCCCCCGGTTATGGTCCGTGCTATGGGCACGGTTCGTGTCTTTACTTTGGTGAATGTGGAAAGGGATTCGATAATTTCATGATGATCGCTGTGGACACGTTCCACAATTACAGTGTATGTTTGTGTATACAATACAGTGCTAGTTGTGCTGATCACTTGCAGTACAGTAGAGTTCGCAACAGTTGAGTTTGTCGTTGGTAATACTTTGTTTGTGTGTTTACATCTATTTCTGTGTTTCTTTTGCATGCGTCTTTTTGCAGGTCTTGTAGCATTTTTACCCGCGGTGCGCAGTGATGAACTCAGCTGCAATGTTGTTGGAATTATTTCCGGTTTTGATAAATTTAAAATTGGTGTTGGTAAAGTTAAAATTGCTGTGGCAATTTTTGCTGTTATTTCTGGTGTTGTTAAGGCTGAAATTGTTTTTAAAGTTGAAATTGCTTTTGGATTTATTGCCTTTGCTTTCAGTATTGGTAAAGTGGAAAAATTTCTTATATCCAGTGTTGTTAAAGTCGAAACTACTGTAAGCATTGTATCTAAATTTTTTGCTTCTGTTATTGGTATTGCTAAAATTGTATTTATTTGTAGATCTGTTTTTAGTGTTGTTATCGGCACTGTTGGTTTTAACGGCTTCTTTTTTGCTGCTGTTTGGTTGTTTCTACTTGTAAGTCTATGCTTGAAGATGACAACACGTTTTTTCTTTGGCTGTGATACTAACACAAAATTTTTGTTGTTGTAGCTGGTAGTGTTGTATGATATGCTGGTAATGTTATTGATAGTGTTGTTGTTTTTAGTGTTGACTAGTGGCTTGCGCCGCACAAGCACTTTTTTACGCAAACGCCTCAGCTGCTGTTGACTTTCCTGAATTTCACGTTTGATTTTAATTGTACTTATTTGTGGACATGGTGTTGCAAAATTCTGTTTTTGTTGTTGCTTTGTGACCTGCAACTGTAGTGGGATCAACTCAGCGAGGTCATTTACACTAAAAAATAAATGGAATTCGTTAAGACCTCCTGCTCAAGCCCGGTAGTGCTGTCCCTCTTGTTAACAGGTTCTCCAAGCTGGGTAGCCTTGGCCTTGGTATACCACAAGTGAACATCGCCTATGAAGCTTTCCAGCGACGCTGTTTGATCAAACTCGCTTAGCGTATTTTTATCCACCGGCGCTGGAAGGTAGCTCTGCACCTTCTCGCTACCCTCAAACGCATAAGGGTCCTCTTCGAGTGAAATAGTTTGTTGAATATGTCGCTTGTGCAAAGTAGAGGTTGTTAGACTGTGGATGTTGTTGTAAACTGTGGATAAAATGGTGCTAAATTCACCGGGTCTACGGCCAGATACGTAAAGCGTTATAACACTACTTTCCGTAAGGTGGTCATGGTCCTCTTCCTTATTTGTATGTTGTCGCTGGCGTTTGTGAGTCTTCCCCGGTTTTCGCGACTTTTTGCGACTTTTGCTCGTCGTTTGCTGTTCGACTATAATGCCATCTACATTACCTGCATCGTAGGGACTAATTTCGTCGAGATCTTGCAGATTATCGTTGAGCAATATTTGTGGCGATAAAGTGTTAGTAATCGGTGGATTTTTAAGCTGCTGCGTCTGCTGTTGTTGTTGTTGCAACAGTAATTGTTGCAGTAACAAACTGTTGACCTGCGCCACCTGGCCAGATTGTTGTTGTTGCTGATGCTGCAAATGTTGTGTTGGGGTATTTATTATCGTGTCCACACTATACTCAGTAGCAGTTATCGTTTGCGCTGTGGTATCGAAAACAGTTGTCAAAATTTTTTTGCCCTGGAATGTAATAGGTAAAATTGTAGACTTGCCATCATAAATGGTAGTCACATAAGTGGAGGTATGTGTGCGATATTCCGTAACTGGTACGGCTGCAGCTGTGGGTACTGCGGCATCTAGCGCCGGTAGTGCTGCCTGATTACCGGCTAGAGCGCCCAGAAGCGGATTCGCTGGCAAATTAATATTGCCCAAAAGTAATTGGGATAGTAAAATATTCGCCAAAGGCGCATTTGCAGATATTTGTGGCTGCAGCGTGGAGATGACACTTTCCACGCCGTACACCGTAGAGGGTAACACGTGCGAAAATGAGGTCTTGCGACC
Organism: Drosophila dives; assembly: GCA_035042365.1. Taxonomy (NCBI): domain Eukaryota; kingdom Metazoa; phylum Arthropoda; class Insecta; order Diptera; family Drosophilidae; genus Drosophila; species Drosophila dives. Next base: position 688,637 of record JAWNLJ010000333.1, on the reverse strand, counting down.
CCTAATTGTTGTAGGCGTAAAAGTGACAGTTGTTGTTAGTGTATCGTGTAGCAAGTAGCGAGTTATTTCCGTCACACCCGCTGCATTTACGGTGGTGTCTTCGCGTGCCAGGTAGAGCGAGGTTTGTCCATTGATACCCACTTGCTGGGTATATTGATGTGGTGCCACTACCTCCAAACTGGTCTTGGCTGTCACAATATTTTTGTACTCTGTCAGCTGACCGTTGACAATGGGTACGGTTAGTTCAGCGGGCACTAAGTGGGTAACTGTTATGGAAACACTACCCAACTCATTTGCTGCTACATCATGGTTGTATTCATTCCGATTGCGATTACGGTTTGTGTTACGACTACGAGAGGAAGTGCCGGAACTGGCGCCGGTCCGGCTGCGCGAGTTGCTAGCGGCACGGCTGTCTACATTATTATTGTTATTGCTGATGAAGCTCTTCAAACGACGCGCATTCGCAGAGTTGGAGCTGGAGCCGGAGCCTGAACTGGAGCCGGAGCCGGATCCGTTCTGATGACGTCTTAGCGCCGTCTGCGGCCGTCTGAAATTGGACTTTTGAGAGCTGCCAACGCCTGCCTGCCTGCTTTTTCCAGCTGTGTCCATTTCGCGTAAAGTAAACTGCGCACGCGACGTAGTGGGTCTAGTAGGGCGTATAGCACGATGAGTGCCAGAGTTGCTTACTGCAGTTGCAGCCGTAGAGCTGGACTGTTGCTTGTAGCGCGAACCGTAGCGCGTATTGAGCTTGCCTCGCGGTGTTGTCTCAGAAAGTTGTTCTTCCGTTGGCGCCTCCTCGGTCTTTGTTGTTTTGGGGCGACGAAAGCGAAAGCGATTGCGACTTACAGAATCCGCCTGACGTCTCCTACGGGAGAGGGGACGGTTTTTTTTGCTAGAGCGTCGCCGGCGATGATTGGCTTCATTTTGAGCGTTTTCCTGTTCCTCCTCATCGCCATCCTCATCCTCATCGTAGTCCGCATCGCCATCCGCATCGTTATCCTGCGTCTGTGTCTGCTCCTTTTCTCTTTGCTGCTGCTGAAAGAGACCTCGTGGCGGAAAGAGATTGCTTTGTGGCCTGGCGCGCGCCTGCAGCGAACTCAAAGTGGGTCGCTGAAAGCTACGCGGTCTCGGCCGTACTGTTGTCGTTGTTGTCGTTGTTGTTGCGGCCTTGGCGCGATTTGCTAGGGGATGTTTGCGCACAGATATTTGTGCAGCGCTGATATTGCTCGCGCGTGTCGCAGGCGTAAATCCACTGGGTCGATTGAGGGGCCGCCTAAAACGTAGCAGCGGATTTTGAGTGCGACGCGAGTTCTGCGCCGTTTTCTCCTCATTGTCATCAGCAGCAGTAAAAGTTTCCTCCATGGAGAAATCCTCCTCGCTGGGTTCGTTCTCTATAATTGCAGGCGTTGCTGTCGACGCCAGTTGTCCTTGCCCAAAGGCAGCAGTGGGTCTTACGCGCTGACGGGAATTAAGAAAATTTAAGCTGCTGGCAGATCGATAGCCAGATGCGGAGGGGGAAGCGGAGCTGAGACGCCTGGAACTGCTAGCCGCACCGCTACGCGCGGAGCTGGCAAATCTATTTCTGGAGGGTGCAAAGCCAGTATTGGCAGCAATCGATGAACTAAGCCCCGCAGTAGACGCCAATGAAGACTTCAAGGGGCGCCCAAAGAGACGACGTGTTGAGGTAGAGGCGATACCTTGTGGATTTATGGGTGCGTTGGAACTGGCACCTCGTCGCGAAGAGCTGTACCGAGCACCGCCCACAGACTTTAATGCAGGCGTAGCTGTTATTGTTGGCGTGATATCGGAACGGGTTATTATTGTTGCACTGCTAGCACTTGGCGTTTTTTGCTTGGGCGCAAAAGTGGGTCGATTTCGGGAGGCAAAGGGACGTATAACAGGGGCAAAGGTGCGTTTTCTAGCCTGTGATGACAAATTGTTATCGTTATCGCTATCGTTCTCGTTCTGCTCCTCGCTGTGCATGCTCCCCTCCACTGTGGGAGTCTCAATTTGCTGTTGACTACTCAACTGTCTCGTGCTTTCCACAGTTAATTGCTCAACTGTTGCGCTTGGCAAAATTGTTATCAAAATCGGGTTTTCAAATAGAAAACTAGAAGTGCTTTCGATAATTTGCGCATAACGACTATCGATAATTGTTCCGATGACTTTTGATTGATAGAGAGTAGTGGTACGATTGCCAATGCGAGTACCCTCAATTAATCGAACGAGGCCCGTTTTATATTGCGACGAGCTGGAAATTGAGTGGATCTCTAATTTCTTGGACTCATCGATGAGCAAACTTGATGTGCTGCTAGTAAACTCTTTAGCGCTGCCCTCACTATCGATACTAGACTGTATTTGTGTGGTGAAGTACAGTGTGCTCACACCATCGGCATCTATGATGTGCTTGTAATCGAAGTAAAGCAAATCTGATGTGTTTTGCGTATCGATAACAATCGAGGTGTCTGAGTGCGCTGTGACTGGCACAGTGCTGGCATTGTCAGCACTATCAACTGCCGTAGGTGTTATAACATTCACAATGGTCTCGAAGCGTGAATCGGTCACCGTTTTATTGGCCTCATAGGAGGTCGTATAATAAGTATAAGTCGTATAGAATGTGGTTAAATCAGTAGCATTTGAGATAATTAAATTGAACATCCTGCCGGTCGAACTCGAACTAACATTCGAACTCGCAGTCGAACTATCACTTAATGTCGACGTCGCGCTCGAATTTTCTGTTAATATTTTCGTTGGCTCGATAACATTCGATATCGTCTCCTCTCTGCTGATTGTTGTAATTTCACCATCCTTGGCCAGCTTTGTCCAATAGGTGAATGTTGTGAAATATGTGATGGGCAATGTTGCATCCTCATGACTCAGCATTTTGGTCGGTTGCAAAGTCTCCGTTGCAATATTTGTCACAGTTTCCAGGCGACTAACAACATTAGTGGTATCCTGCTCATACATAGTTGTATAAAACGTAAATGTTGTGAAACTAGTCTGTAGCAGCAGTGTGGCAGAAGGTAGCATTTCTTCAGTGTTGCTCTCAGAACTGACCTGATCATCGGTAATATCATCGCTGATTTTAAAGTGTGGTTCACCAATTGAACTGCTCGATTTGACATCGGTTATTAGTGTGACCAGCTTTGATCTGGCTGCATTTTCAGAATTGCCTTTCGACTCAGTTTCCGTTGGATTTATTTTTATTTCTTTGGCTAGTTGCACAACACTGGTTTTTGGCGCACCCATTTCTGTTACGTAATTAGTAAACACCTCCGTTCGCGACATTATTTCCGTTTCACTCTCCGAAAAAATGGTTGTATAATAAGTGTAAGTTGTGTAGAAAATTTTTGTATATTTTACATCATTTAAATACTCCGTTTTTTGAGTAGATTCGATTAAGTCCTGCTTTAGTTCGTTGTTAACACTGGCATATATCAATTCCTTTAAATCATCGGGTATCATATATTTGGTTGCTTGTAAATTTGCCGTTTTTGTGGCAATTATTTCATTCTCACCTAATTGCGGCACTACAATGGTTGATTTTACTTTAAGATCCAAGGTGGAACTAATTATATTGGTCACAATTTCAGTGTGACTTGAAATTGTTGTGGAATCGCCTTGAAAAAATGTTGTCAAATATGTATAAGTTGTGTAAAAAGTTTTGTAGATAATGTCCAACTCATCAGAAGCATTTTCGTAATCCCCGTGATCCAATTCGGTTACATAATCCGATTCGGTTACATAGTCCTCATCATTCTCAACTATATCGCTGGTTGTTGAATTATCTTCAGTTGCTGTTATTATTTCTTTGGCATTCGCCTCAGTTTTTGTCTTATTTTGTGACATAGGGACTACTTCTGTTGGTTTCTCTAATTGTGGGTTATCTATCACTTTTGTCGCCTGTATACAATAATATTTGGTTGTGTCTTTGATTTCATAACTTGATAGAATACTTGTCTCAGCTTCGTCATTTAAAACTGTTATTAATTTTGGCAATTGTGTGAGAAAAATTTGTGACTTTAGCTCATCGCAATTATCATTTTCTTGTGGTGTAGTCTGTGCCAATTCTAATAAATCTTTAATCGTTGTATTATTCTCCTCCTCAATGGACTTATTTGTAGTTGTATTGATATCTGCGTCATCATTTATAATTGTTGTTAATTTTTCTATATTTTTGTCTGTGGTAATTTCTTCAATTTTTATTCTTTCTACATTTTTATTTAAGGTAATCTCTGCAGTTTTTGATTTTTCTACATTTTCCAAAACTTGATTTACTTTTGTTGCAATGTTTTCCTCTATTTGATTTGTTAACTTTTCAATATTTTGATTAATGTTTTTCTTAATTTGAACCATTATATTTTTTAGCTCAGTTGTTGAAGTTTGAATTGGATTCTTTATTACCGCAGTTGGTTCCACAAAATTGGCAAAGGGATCATCATCGATGAATATTGTTGTTGCCCCGCCACGGACCTCTAACTTTGAAGTCTCAGTTGGAATATTATTTAAATTAATGTTGTCTTTATGTAGAGCTGTTGGCAGATCTGAAATTTTAGCTGAAGTTTCAGCTGGTGTATTAGCTTGAATTGAAATTCTTTGAGTTCCTTCAGATTCAATTCGTTGGTTTCCTTTAGTTCCTTGGGTTTCTAGAGTTCCATGGGCTTGAGTGACTTGGGTTCGCTGAGTTTCTTGAGTAAAATCTTGAGTCTGCCCTTTCTTCTGTACCTGAACTTGTGCCCTGGAGAGAGAAGCATATATCTCCAATATTTCCTGATCTGTGGGCAATGAAAACATGGGCTTCGCTAAAAAATCCTCCACAGAAGCCAAAACAGGGGTTCCAGTCAAAGAAGAATCATGTTCCAGATAGGGTTTTATATAAGTTGTCTCTATATTCATTAAAGTATCAGGTTCAGTTATAATCTCAAGAACTGCCGATGATTTGTCAATCACCTCAAGACTTGAACTAATGGAAAATGGTTTCTTTTCCTCCTCCAGTATTATTGTATTTGATACTTTATCCAATGTATCTAAAATATTAGTCGCTTTAACCAAAATTTCCGCAGTATTTGGAACTAAGTCTAGCTCACTAGTTCTTAGCGTAGCCATGCCTTTGATAGAGGTTATCTGACCCAAATTGAGACTAGCTTGCGCTGTGCTGGGCGAAAAGACAATTAAACTGTCGCCAACTAGTGTTGTAAAGTCCGCAAAGCCGTAGTACGTAATTGTCGAGAGAACGCGATTTTTGAGTTGATGTTGATGTTGAGTTGGAGTTGAATTATGCGATTTATTTTGCTGCTTCAGCTGCTGATAATAAAGCTTAGCAGAGCGTCCTTCCTCCTCCACCTCTTCTACTACTGAAGTTTCTGATTCTTGTTCCTCCGTATTTTGGTAACCACTCGGCGCAAAATGATTTTTAACCGTAAAAGTTGGCAAATTTTCGATTGGTAACACTTTTTGCGCGGCTAAAATGCGAACCCTATTTTTGTTGAGCGGTGCATAAGCTGAGTGGATAGCCGTAGACAGTACGGAGGCGGGAAATACGTCGGGTGTTGGTTTCCGCATTTGACTATTTTGTTGTAGTCTAAAATAATCCGTATTGCCAACGAACTCAACATTTCGCAATTTATCATCGATAGCCCGCCAATCGGCGGCCTCTGCATCCGATAACAGATCATTATGACTTTCCAAATGTGCCGTAAACGGAGCCGTAGTCTGAACCGTAGTCGCAGCATTACGGTCACCCACCCAACTGGTTATTACAGAGGGTTGCAACCCGTTCTCATACAGGACCCTAGAGGATTTCTTGAGGTACTGCGCATATTGACGACCATTATTCAGGGTAGTCCCCAACACTTGTGTTGCATATTCTGTCGTAATGCCCTCTTGGATAAAAGTACGTGCGGTGGATGTTAATAGTCCCAGCTCCGGACGGACAGACAAGAAACGGCCATGACCCAAATTATCCTGATTGATTAACAAAACTGTTGTCAAATCTACTCATTTCAAAACACACATTTTACAACACACAATGAAAGAATTTTAAATGAAAAGATGTGGAAAAATTAGACACAGTAAAATTATTTACAAATATATTTTAAAAAAATAGGGAGATTTAAAATTATATATTTATATATATATATATATATATACATATACATATACATATACATATATAATTATATATATGTCCAGAATATACAGCAGAGAGAGAAGTTGGTGGAAATCATTTACATAAAAAGAGATAAACAGAAAGAAAACAGTCACATAGAAAAGTAAGTACAAAAAATACACATGAAAAACAAAAGATCAATTATATTATTTACATTTACATAAATTTAAAATTATATATATATATATATATATATATATATATATATATATAAGAATTTGAATTTTAAATATTTTTTAAAATATTTTGTTAAATATATATATAATTTACTTAATTCATTGAAAAATATAAAAGAATGATTATAAATATATTTATATATATATATAAATAGTATAACAATTATTATACATATATGCATATAATATAATTAATTAAAAAATATACATTCATTCAAATTTAAATAAAAAAAACATATATTAAAGAAATATATTATTTATATTGAATATGCAAAAATAAAACTTAATTCAATTTTATTTAATGTATTTCAATTCGAAGTGCGCTAAAAAATATACAAATAAATAACGTAAGAACTGAATTTTACATATTTTAAGAGCGATAAATGGACATACATTTTTATGTATGGAATTTATGTATGAATAAAGTCATCTTTTACGTTAACTGTGTATTTAAGTGCTTACCATCTATTCCTGTGGCCATACGTAATGTGGGCGTTGCTCCCACAACGTTGGGCTCATCTGTAATTAAATAACGTACGCCGCAAGCAAAGCAATAATTAAGATTAAATCCTTATGTTTATTACGTAACATATGTTTTGAATTGAAATTTAATAATTCAATTTTACTTTTTATTTATTTAAAGCTAATACTCAATAAATAAAACGCACTGTGTATGCATAACTTTTAAGTTTAATACGAAATACCCATTCTTTATGCAGATTTAAACAAGTTGTCAAAATAATTCCTATTCCGTTCCCAGTTTTATTTCTAGGTTCGCTTTCGGTTAAAGCTTTGCACAAAGGCTCTCGATATAATGATAACATGACGTGTGTAATTTAGAGGAGTGCCACACAGATGCTATTATTCAGCTATTAAACAATTTTGTTAAGCATAAACAAAAAAAACACAAAGCGAAAGTGCCTGTTCCCATCACAATGCCAATTGTTGCGAAGAACAAGTTTTTTGTTTATTTTTTTTTGTTTGCTGCTGCTGAGCAAAAAGAAATTGACTAACTAGCAGCAGTAGAAGATTTGAACAGTAGAAGACTCATCTATTTCTTTTACTACAACTTTACTACTACAGCTCTTCGATTACCAACTAATAATTGCTCTCCTTTCGTGCTGTCTTTGCTCTGTGTTTGTGGTTGTTCTCTAAATAAGTTTCAATATATTTACACAATTTTTCTATATTAAAAATTTGAATGAAAATAGATATTTAAAATTTATAAGCTTAAAAGTAATGTAACTAAATTTTTAAAGAAATTGCAGAATTTGACGTTAACTTGTGTAAATCTATTTTTGAGCGCATTAATTTCTCCACGCCAAGTGGTTACTGCTAAAAAAGCCTGTTTTGTTCACTTCCTATTTGTGATGCAGCAGAAAAAAACGAAGAAGGTTCGCAGTTGACCTAAATTTAGCCGAGGCGGTTGCTGCGCCGCATCTGCGCGACTGTTGCTGTTGTTGTTGCTGCTAATGCTACTATACTGCTGCTTCTTATTTTTCTGCTGCCGCTGCTTGTGTTGCTTTTTTCCTCTTCAACTGGTGTTTTCAGTTTGCTTTTGTGACTGGTTTGCCTTTCTTAAATACTATTGCTGACTCTTGCTGCTATTGGCTATTTATGTGGGATTGTAATAATGATGATAATGATTATTAAGTTGATGAAGCTGATTGTTTTATTTTGCTGCTGCTGCGACTGCTTGCATTGTGAAAGCGGCTTTAGTCACCGAGTTCAGTTCTTGTTTCGTTTTTGCGCCAATGTTAATCACAGACAACATATGCACAGACATGCTTAGATATGTAAATATGTATGTAAGTTGACGTCCGCATCTGCAAGTGGCACAGTCAAGCGGTTTACTTAACAGGCAATCGCCTCAACAGTAAAACGGATGCAAAAGAGGACGTCATAAGTGTTATTGTTGTTGTTGTTGTGGGGTGTCCACTAACTGGTTCAATGACATTTGCACAACAAACGTTAAGAAATTGTTTAATGACACACAAACTAATTATTTTTTATTATTATATATTATATTTTTTTTATACAAATTTAATTTATTTGGGTATGTTTTTCTTTCATACTTAACAATGTTGAACAGTTCCATGTACAGGGCTTTTCTTTATACAAATTTCTATTTTATTATTAATTAATTAATTAATTAATTAAACTGTCAAAAATTCAGGATTATTTTGTATATCAATGTCTTTTTTGTATTTTTTCATCTATTAATTGGTAATATTTGAACCTTAAAATCAATCAAAAACACCCATCTCTCTGTCTCAATAAAAAACATGTCAACCAGTTTTAGCTTTCTCTTACCAGTCTTTTGTAAATTGATTGTGATATTGGGCAATTCGCATTTACAGCTAAATAGATATAATATGTATGTATGTATATATCAATGTTTGCAATAACCCACATAGCAAGCCTGCAAATATGTTTGTATGTATGTGGGATTGTGTGAAACTTACCATATGTTTGCGCTTGTACAATAGAGGGCGCTACTAGAGCGATGACTAAAAGCAACACGCTCCGTCTGAGTTGCCGCCAACATAGCAGCGTGGTCGACAACATTTTGAATCTTGTCAAATGACCGCCACGATCAGCGACTACTCCACCTTTTACACCTGCTGCTCCTTCTGTTGCTGCTGCTACTCCCTTAAGTTTTGCTGTTGACAAACAGGATGCATTTAACATTTAACACACATATATTATTCGAACACATACAGTTACATGTGCTTAAATGAGTGTATGTGGGCGGTCGTTATGCGTATCCAAGATCTGAATGTGAATATAAATAACTCCTTATTTTGATACACTTTTATGCATTATGTATTAGTGGTTTGGCTCGTTTCAGCCATGATGTTTAATATTATTCTTTTTATTGAATTTTTAATTTTTCTAAAACTGGATTGTTTTACGCTATGTGTTGGGTTTTTATTTAACAGGTTTGTGTGTGTGTGTTGGTAAAAGTCTGCATAATTTGCATTGCTTTTGAAATTAACACATATATATATATATATATATATTTACATATATATATATTTATTTATATATATGTATATATATAAATATTTATATTTTTTATCGACTTTTTGGAAGCCGTTGTAACGAACACGGCGTGGGAAACTGGCACGAGCGAAACCACACACACACGCATCTGCATACAGATACAAATACAGAGATATCCAACATACATACGTACTTTTCTTTTCCGATAATGCGTACACACGTTGCTAACCTGCAGACGAAAGCCACAAAACTGACTTCGTCTGCGCATAAGCAAAAGGCAACAAGTTTGAAGCTGGCAGCAACGGTAACAATGGCTCAAACCCGAAGTCCGGCTCGCCTTTGCTGCTGTTGTTGTTGCCTCGCGCACATTCGCAAAAGCTGTTTGACTGCTTCAGGTGAATTTCTATACATGACTGTGAGTCTGTATGTGACCATTTGAAAACGTTTGCTATTATAGTGTTTGTGTAAATCTGCAAATGTCAGCATGGAATAACCTTAAATTCACCACGATTTACAATCATCACCTATTGAAAGCAAAATCGCAAAATGCTTTTTAATATATTATCCGTGCATTTCCTATGCACGTATTTGTGTTATTTAAATATAAAAATATACTTATGGGAGGAGCGCCATAAGGCCAGCTTGCTATGCCTAAAAATTGGGTTTTATAGTAAATTATATGGGCAGTAAAGAGTTAAGTTTTGAATAATATAACTAAGTTTATTTACATTATTATTAATATAAATTAAAATTAAGCAAACAATTTTCGCAATGAATGAACATTCCAAAAGAGCTAGGGGACATTTGAATAAAAATCAATAGGTGGTCATATCGATAAGCTTAGCTATTGATTATAGACAGCAAATGTAAATGGATTCAACTTTTTAACGTCTTTATTGAATTTTTATTCAGCAAAAAATTTATTTGCAAGCTACTGCATTTTATATAAAACAAATATTAATAACAATTAAAAGTGCTGCTAAGTAGAAAAGCTAGAAAATTAATGTATCTGTCTGTTGCTTGTGTCTGCGTGTGTGTGTACTCGATAGTAGAGGTAGTATTTATATTATATATCTAATAACACACACACAATTCCTTATAATTTAAGTAAATACGTCTTCGGAGGTTTTAAAGCCAAGAATAACATCAGCTATATGGCTTTAACCAGCTAAGTACGATAATAACACAATGGTTAATGAAACGACATGCAAATGTACTATTTCAATATATATATAAATTTAAATATATATAGTACATATTACCATTTTAGTAAATTATACAATGCATATTTTGGTACAGGTGTACAACTTCAATTAAGTACTAATTAAAATAAATGGTACAATTCTTCAATTGCAATCAATTTATAGACAAATACCTATTACTATTAATGGAACATGGTACCTATGTACTCATGCAGTGAATAAATCTCTAAGTAAACATAGTAAGTAGTACATTTTGGTACAAGGTACAGCCATGGTACATTTGTACAATTAATATTTAACTAAGGATCAAAATTAATGGTACATTTTGGTACGAATGTACCAATCGAAGCTTACTTAATTATACAAAAATCAAATATTAAACCAAAGCTTAAAAATAAGTTTAAAACTAATATATATATATATATATATTTGTGGACTTTCAGCTGGAGAGATGATCATGAGCAAAAACATGATGCTCAGGCGATGCCTCAAAAAAACCGGGAAATCCACTCGGCTGAGCATCCAAATTTTGTTCGGCACTTAAATTAATATAAGTTGGCTGTAGATCGGCATTTAAATCTGCCGGCTCATTGGCTATATCGTAGACCTGTGTGATGGGTGGCCAGTTATCGAAGGATTTAATATTATACTCCAATCGCATATATTTTCGCTTTGATGTTTTGAGGTTCTGTTCGCGTCGCACCTGGCAGCGCTTGAAGATCAAGTATTCCACAACGAAACCCTCTAAAAATGCATGGATTAAAAATGCGGCAAAACCATAGCCCAGCATTATATAGCGAAAAACAATATCTGGTGGAACAATCAGTTGAAAGAAGTGCGCTATCCACTGGGAGGGATAAACCACTAAATAAATGACAATTATTATGTTAAGAATTATGCATAGGCACAATGGCCAATTCGACCAGATCGGTTTACGGTATGGCGCGCCCTTTGAGAAGACAAAAGCCAGGATAATATACTGGAAACTCGATATGGCGAACACCGTATAGTTCTCAAAGCAACCCAGGTGATCCTCAGACTCATCCGAACCGGGCTTGAAGGGCTCAAACCACGACTGCTGATGCAACTGCCACCAGCCTGGAATAAAAAATAAATTAAAATTAATAAAATAAATTGCAAATATTATATTCCTATACACAAAAAAAAAATAAAATAAATAGTATTATTTATAATATATTATGTTATTTTTAAATATATATATTATATATGTACAACTGCGTACAAAATAATAGAAAAATATAAAAAAAAGATAAAAAAAAAAAATGTAAATACAAAAAAATATTTTGACTAAAATCTTTAATCTAATAACATAATATATATTTAAATTATTTATATAAAAATAAGCATCAATATATAATATAATAATAAAACTTTAAGGACTTTAAGTCAAAAATAAAAGCTATTTAAAAACAAAATTTTTTTATTTGTGTATTATAATTAAAGCAACGACTTAAAATCAAAATTGAAAAACAATTAGAACTAAACTTTAAAATTGAAAGAATAGAAAAAATAATATTAAATAGACAGACATATACCTTAATATTTATTACAGTTTACAGCAAGACAATTAAAAATAAAAAACAAATATAATTAAAAATAAATACTTAAATCCAAATAGGTGCATATATAATTATTAATAATATATATATATATATATATATACATTTAGTTTATTTACTAAAAATTTAGGTTTGGTTTGAATAGACGGCTATCGGCCTATATACCGTGACCGATTTCGGTTATCACCAGGTCCTTGAGTTTATTTATCAAAGTTTTTACCAGCCGATCGCACTTATAAAATTCTCTATCTTGACTGGCCCTAAGTTTGCCAATCATTGACAAATCGGGCTAAAAACGGCTGCCTAAGGCGGCAAAGCGCTTTCTGGCAAGTGCTAGGCAGAAGCAAAAGTGCCCGGGAGATTCTTCCTCGTCCTCTTCTTTGCAGCTTCTGTAGAAATCATTATATGGGAACTTGATTCTGTTAGCATGTAAGCCAACTACGCAGTGTCCATTTACTGTGGAAATCATTGCAGAGCTGATTGCTCGATTAAGGTTATACAGTTCTTTACTGTGCTTTTATTTATGTTTGGCAACGTTTGGAGGTTTCGGTGGACCCATATTATCATCTTTTATTTTGCGCCTAAAGGTAGCCAGAGGCTACAAGCTGCTGCGTCATGTCAAGCAGAAATTTGCGACAGCCTATTACCGAAATCGAGTTTGCCAATATCGCACTGATGGATTTTATAGCAAATTAGCTGTAAATATATAGGCAGTTTAGTGTTTCTTTTCTAGCCACTACTTCCGCCTGGAACATTACAACTAACTTACAATCAATTAAAATGTATCTTATTTCATTAAAGGATTATAATTTTAAATAAACTATAACAACTATAATAAAAATATATTTAACTATATATATAAAAAACAGACTTACCGGCGACTTGGAAGACAGTTGCCACCGCCAAATGAAGGAAGAGCGAGGCCAAAGGCGTAGGAGAGATCAAAGAGCTGAGTGGAACCTGTTTAACCAGCTGACCATCAAACGACTCCGTTTTGCCAAAGAAGAAAGCAAAAATGGTAATCAGGCACAAATCAATATAAAGATATTGTTTATCCGTCAGATTCGAATCGATAGAATAAAGAACCATAACTGATACAAATTGAACCAAAGAATAAGCAGCCATATATTTAAAAATGCCAAAGGAGGTGACCAAAGCAGCTCGACCCTCTTTGATGACATTTGGCACAGCTGCAATTGTTGAATTCCTCGAGGTAAAAGGAGAAGCTATCGATGATTCCGTTTCACTCAGCGAAATGCCTGTGTGCGCAACTTTCAGCGCACCACAATCATTGGCGCCATCCCCGCACATGGCTACATAATAATCCAGATTTTGTAGCTCCACAACTAGTGATTGTTTCTGCTCGGGCGACATTCTCGCATAAATTGCGCCACGTGTTAATATGATTTCCATTTGTTGGGGGAATAAATCGCGCACAATTTGCCAAGTTTTGCCATCCATGGCGAAGGTGTAATGATGTCGCCAGCTGTTATCATTGAGTGAAGCTGGCGATTTAATCCTGACTGAACTCGATCCCAGCTCCACATCCAAATCCCTATCCAGTTCATCCTCCTCGTTATGCGTCCAGGTTTCAATGGTTTTAACACTAGTCAAACTGTTGCTATTTGGTAAGTTTCCATTTACCAATTGATTTGAGGATTTATTTAAATCCAGCTCAAAAGTTAAATCATTTTCCAAATTTCCAATGCCGTTAGTTACATTTTGACTGCCCAATTCCAGCGTGTATTGCAATTCAAAATTAATTCCTCCGGCATCAGGCACGGCATGAACCGTTATCACCGATTGTGTGGCACTGACAATGCCGCAATCACGTGCCACACTCATGGCAGTTAATATATTATCACCCGTAATCATTATGGTGCGTATATTGGCCATATTCAGAGATTTAATAACCTTCGTCGTATCTGGTTTCAAGCGATTTTCAAGCACAACAAAACCAAGAAATTCTAAATTTTGTTCAACATCTTCGCGTAATAATCGCTGAATTTTTGTATAATTTATGCGGGAATTTAAACTTTTATAAGCCAAGGCAATGATGCGAAACCCCTTCTTGGCAAAGCTCGATAATTGATGGCTATAGTCGTTAGGCAGACTTTGTGGCAGGCATAATTGTTGCAACATCTCAGGTGACCCTTTACAATACACATTAAAACCGCTTGCATTGAGGCAGCGAGTTATCACAGACATACGCTGCAAATTTGAGGTAAATGGGAATTCACGTACTATGCCATGATCATAATTTGTGACAGTTTTTAGCAAGCCAACATTGGCCAACAAATCGTCTACGGAATTTTGACGTTGCACAGTTTTTTCAGTTTCTTCGGTGTCTTCAATTTTTTTTTCAATGGGTTGCCTTAGGATAGTCGGATAAATTAAGCCATATTTCTCATTCTCTGGTATATTATTGGCATCCTCCAGTATCCAACCCGTCGATTCAAACATTTTCAGGTCCAGCGGATCACCCATTCTGACGCCATTCATCACGGTGATCGAGTGACAGGTGACCATGCTAAATAGAAAATGTTCAAACGGCAAACGTTTGACATCATTGAGGGGTATTTGAAATTGATTCGTTGAGGATTTCGGCACCACACCCCACATATCGAGTCCATCCTCCGTTAAAGTGCCAGTCTATAAATAAAGGTACATTTTAGTTTCGTAGTTACTTCATAAATATATCACATTTGGAACCTTATCGAAGCAACAACAATCAATGCTACCTGCCACATTTATAGAACGAGGCGATATGCAAAATATGTTGCTTGTTTTGAGGCGTTTCTGGGCATAAAAACGTCCGACTGTCATTGCAGCGGGCAAAGCAGGTGGCACAACAACTGTTATCAAATCCAAAGATTCCACGGCTATTTTCACGGCATCCGTGCCACGTAAGATCTGCAAAGAAGAGCAGCAGAAGTAAATTTAGAAATGTATATAAAATATACAAATAAATATAAAACATATATATATATATAAGATATACATCTTTCTACTTATAATTTTAAATTGATTAATTGGGTGTCTGCAAGTCAATACTTCTCTAATTGTGCTGTCTTCTACTTTGTCTTATGCAATTAATTGTCACATTATAACAGAATCGAGAATCAGTTCTTACACAAATTTTATTTATAGATCCTATATACTCTACTTTAATATATACATCTCTATTTATTTCTTATATCTATCTTCGGTCTCACCTTTGTCACAAGCGTGTAGACAAAGCCAACCAATGCAATCAGAGCCAAACATTGTATAAATTTGTACGAATCCTGCTCAAATTTATAATCCACCGGAGGAGGATAAAGAATGGATCGTATTAAGCCTCCTTTCGCCGTAATATTTCCTGTATTGATGACAAAGGCCAGCACTTTTTTGGAGCCTATGTATCTAGTTTGAATGACTTTGGTGCCACAGAAAAGCGTGTGCCTCGCATGATCCTTCTTATCGAAGATCACATCACGTTTTTGAGGCAGCGGCGTCTTTGTAACCGGAACACTTTCCCCCGTCAACATCGATTCATCTAGGATACAATTGCCGGAGAGTAGAACAGCATCACATTGCATGGTACAACCACTCGAGGGTATCTCAATTATATCACCAGGCACCAGGGTTTTTGTCGACAATTCCAAGGAGATGCCCTTGTGATTGACGATCCAAGCATTGCCTGTATTGCGAACCGTTTCCTGGAGAACATCTTGATTCTGCAAAGCACAGATGTATATTAGATATATATTATACATATTATATATATATGTATATTTATATATATATATATATATATATATATATATATATATTTTACTTATAAAATTAGATAATTACATACATTATAATAAATATAATATATAATAAATATATATATATTTAGATGTAAATTTAAATATATGTTTATACAAATTTGCGATTAAGAATATAAAATTATAATACTGATAAGACTTATAATAAATATTTAATATTTATGTTATTGTCGTTTATTTATTTTTTAAATGTTATTATATTTTGTCATTAAGAATGTTGATTTTTTTAAATAGGTTTCTGCCATTTCTAAATGTATATACATACAAATAGCATTGAAGACAATTCTAATGAGTGTGTTGCTATTTTTTTAACCACGATTGTGTTATTAATTATTTTAAACTGCAACTCACCTTTTTGGTTTGTACAATGGACATGGAAATGCCAAGGACGGACATTAAAACAATGACACAAGCATAGTAATAATAATCGTAGGCAAACCAAAGAATGACCGAAAATATTTGAAAAACATAGAACGGATTGAGGACCTCCAGAAATAGTAGAGTCTTCACATCTCGCAACGGAACGGTGATCTCATTCTCACCGTAGACAATCCTGCGAGAGAGTTGCTCCTGCAGACTCAGTCCTCGCTGCTGATGATAAAAGGAGCAGGGAACATTTACATCGATGCCATTGATTTTATTAAAGCTGTTGATGCTGCTGTCCCAGGCATAAATCAATTGCTTACAGCGAAATATTCTCAACCAACGACAATCTAAAATTAAGACATTTACTTAAAATAGTATTTATTTAATTTAGTTACTCACTTTTAAAGTGCGCCGAGGAGAAATGCACAGCCAGTTGGAGTTTGGTGTCATCGAAATTCTCGCCAGGCATATTTTTTTGCATATGTTTGCTAAAAGTAAAAAAAAAGTAAGTGTAAGTGAATATTAAATTATATTTATTATTTAATTTAATGTGATATTAATATATTATGCCAATTAATACAGATGTCAACTGAAATGTGTACTAAAGTACGTATTATTAAAAATATTTAAATAATTGTATTGAATATATATTACAATTTTAATTATTTATCTTTTAAGAACGGAATTTAATATTTAGTTAATATGTTTTAAGTATTTAAGGAATGTAAGTGAATTCAAATATATTTTAAAATTATTTATATTAAATATTTGTGTTTAAAAAATTAAACTGAAATATAAAATATTATTTGAATACAAAAAATATAGGCATAGCTTAGTATTAATTTTAATTTAATTTATTTGCTTCTTTTGTGTTCCTTAAATAAAGTAAATTTAAAAATAATTAAATTAAAATTCCCGCAGAAATCAATCTTGTAATTATTTTTATTTTTGCAATTTAAATTTATATATTAAATTGAAATTTAATAAATATATATAATAAATAAATAAATATAAATATATTCCACATATCTAGTAAATATTAATGCTTTTTTAAATCTATATATTAATAATAAATAAATAAAAGAAAAAATATACTTACTTCAGCTGCTCCACATCCAGGAGACTTACAGGCTTTACGTGATACAGCTTGTGATTGCCCTGATAGTCCTCCTCGATGAGGACCTGCTGGGCCTCATGCAGCGAGCACGGCTCGCACGTGGCAAGTAGATACCAGTGGCGCCACCAGTGCAAGACGAGTCGCAGCAAGCCACCCGTGAGAATTATGCAAACCCAACATATAATTGAACGTAAATAAGACAAACGATAACCGCTGATCTTCATCTGATCCGGTTGACCTTGATTCAAAAGTGCCACGCATGGTTTCGGATCTGAAATGAAGTATATCGTGATAGAATGAATTATTTAATATATAGATACGAAACCGCTATTGTTTATTAAATATATGTTTATATTTATATATTCACTTTTCAATTTGCAATTTAAAGAACCATTTAAAAAAAATTAAAACAATAATAATATCTACATCTATAATTATCAACAAACACCATTTAGTATAGTATTAAACTTACTTATTAAATCAAGTACATACATATTTTAAATGCATACCTTGCAATATATCGCAGTTCATCATCAGCTTTTCTTAGGTTATAATTTCTGAAAATGTGTTTAACATTTAAAACTAGCACATTTCAGTTTTTAGTAATTTCTCATTAATCATTTAATTAATACTTTCTTTTATTAATATTATACGCTTGCTGAGTGCTTATTTGCGTAAAAAATATCCTGGAAATTAATATATATATTTATTTAATTTAGAGTTGATCCGAAGAAACCACGCATATCGTATGTATATTGCAATTACAATATACAAACTACCCCGCTTTTTACGTATTAGAATATATATATTACAAAATACGATATACCCTGCATTCGTAAATTGACGTAACAGTAGAATTAACCCGTACACTTATATCATCCATATTTATGTAAATCTGAATTGAGCTGAGGACGACGCGTATACATACAAACATTGCAATTTCGATATACACAAATATCGTAATTACTATATTAAAAAAACACTGCACTCCTTGATGGGCTATATACCCCACATTCGTAAATCAGAACAGTCCAACACACGCATTATCGTAATTATAAATTTAACATATATCGTAATTAGGTAAATCAACAGACTTCTGTTAAAGGAGAGTTTGCCTGCTACCAGCTGTTAATCGATATGTTATTTACAGTTCTCCGGTATTTGTCGCACCTGCATGATTTGAATGAGTGGCTGTCACACGCCAAACGCTTGAGCAATAAAGGCAACGTGTGAGGTGAAGTCAGCACAAGCAGCGTAAATGTTTCCACACACTTATATACACATGTATGGTAGATAAAATGCGATTGATAAGAGAAGAAAAAATGAAGAGAATGGAAGAAAAAACGTGCATTTCTAGCTTATTTATTACGTATATAATTATTAAAGGCTTCAATTTGTTGATTTTTATTTAATTGTTTCAACAACAGCTGCGAAGCAATAAGTCAATAAGAATTAAAATATATATGTATACATGTTAAACAAATGTAAAGCAGTAGAAGCACAGCCGATAATTAAAGACACTGCAGCGTGTACAGTTAATTTATATTTGCACACGCACACAGACAAGCATCAGACACTTAAGAACTTTAACAAAACTGAAACAATAGCACAAAACGTTGACAATCGTTGGCAATAATTGCGTTAAGCACATTAAAAATAAATTAATATGAATAAAAAAATAAAACGATTAACACAAAAAAAAAGTCTGCTTAATCGTGGTACCCACTCACACACACACTCACGTATATTTGGTAAAGCCATATATGTTTTACGAATTCAATCGCCCTTGTTTCCGTCGCATACCCACAATGCTTTGACCTGCCTTTAAATTAATATGCATATGCAGATTTAGCAGCGCCACCTGTTACTCATTGTTTTTTTGACAGCCTAGATATGTATGTACAGATTCACATACATACATACTTACATACACATTTCACAATTGTTCGATTTCGAATACGAACCCTTTGCCGAACCCCAAAAAATCCGATAAGCGAAAGCCGATCAACGCAAGCGCCAAGCTTCAACTAAAAAATCTCAGTGCGAATATGCAGCGGAAAACTGAACTGAACAGCGCAGCTAACCAAGAATAACTGAAACGCAGCAGCATATGCCGCGCAAGCAAAAACAGTAAATACAAAAAAACAATATTTACATGTAAACTAATATTTTAAAGCGTCGCATGACTGAATTGATTTTTAATAGTTAAAAATAGAGAAGAAAACAATTATTAACTTAAGTTTTTATGTAACTCAACAATTATAAATAAATAATGGCCATAAAATTGGCACAATTTATATATCAACTTCCTATTCAACGAAATATATTTAGATTTCAGTTTCCGCTTCTCTTCTCGTTCTTATGTGCTTGTCAAAGATCAAATAAAGCTTAATAATTATAATTTTAACTATTTGCGCTCGTCACTAACTGTATATAGAGCTAAATAATTATCTTATCTAGTTTAAGACGTAAATTTTTCCAATGGTAAAACGCAGATTAGCAGTGTTTAAATATAATTACACATTAAAAACCAGTTAAACATTTAACAAAAAAAAAGTTAATCTGGCAACACTGAAAAACGAAACAAGGCGTAAATATCGCTAAATTAATTATGATCTGCAAACTGCATAATCGATATTACAGCTTCAGCTGATTGATAATGTAAATGTTATTAAAATATGATAACTCAGTTCTATACACATACCTTTCACTAACAGCTGCGAGTCATGCAAATCAAAATCCTCATCAACATTAATGTTAATGTTCTCCACGTTAACAGTGGATAGCTGATGCTGTTGTTTTTGGTGATCATTTTGGTCTTTTGTTCGTGAGTTGCGATTATGCGATATATTTGATTTTTCCGGCGTGCTTAGGCTGTTATTGTTATCAATTTTTATGGGCAAATGGCTTTTGGGCCCCCCGGCAAGAAACGAGGCCTCAATATCGATTGTTGGCTGCGTTGGTGAATGCCACCAATTAAGCTTAATAATATTATTTTTGGCAGCGATACGTGAAAATTGCAGTAATTCCTCTTGTTCCGCTGCTTGCTGACTGCCGCCCTTTTCATCAGACAAAGGCTGCAGCAACATTGCCGGCTGCGCATTCAACCAACAGGTGGCGCTCTCACTCTGTTTATTCGCTGACATTTTTACGTAATAATTTCTTAAATGTACAGTGGAGGAGGCTTCTTATTTATATGCTATATATATATATAGTTAAAAAAAATATGTTGTTTTTAATTGTTTGTTAATTTGATATGTCAGCTGCACAGCGGCTGCTTGTGTTCCACGCGACAAGCGGCAAGCGCTGCAAAATGGCGGCAATTGTCAAATGGCCACATCCTTGTCGAGTTTGTTTGTGGCGTGGCTTTTGTAACGCTTACGTTTATGTTGACGTAAGCCGTAGAATATGTAACGCTTGCTGGTGAACTTTAATCATCCAAATTGACCAACACTGAACACCTTTTTTTGCCGCTGCGGCTGTTGCGTCTCGTGTTTTTCTGCTCCTCCGCTGCCGACACGCTTCTCGAAATAGAATTGTTTGATGTAGGATTTTTGCAAGAGTGTCAGACCAGTGTTGCCTAACGCATGAATGACGCTGACGTTTCGACGTTTGCGCAATCTACGCTTAAATGACCCGATTTGCTCCTGCTGCTCGGTGGCACTTTGAACTGAATTCATTACGTTGCAACTATGAAAAAACCACTTGATTATATGTTAACGTTACCGATTTCGTAATTAATTTCACTATTTTAAATTTTTATAGTTTTGGTAGTGTTTATTTTACATTGGATTTTTATTAGAATTTTTTTTGGAAATTGGAGTATGCCTGTTTGCTCATATGTCTATATGAAGTTAATTGTTATCGTTATTGGTCTTTATGCATACTTTTATTTTATATGGTATTACGGTGTTTATTCCGACCTAGCTATTTTATTAGTTCTTGATGTTCGTATACGTTTACAAGCGTATTCATTACTTGTGTAATATGATTACTTTTAATATTTGATATTCTTATTTCTTTGTTTATGCATCGATCTTTTTATTTAGATATTTTAGGAATTCTTGTAATTTATTCTTACTCCTTACGTGGGCATTTCATTTCTTCTTTTTGATGTAATGATGTTATGCCTGCACGTTTTAATTTATTTAATTCTTTCACACACTTGCACAATATTTATAATTTATTAGCTTGTTAACGGTTCTCCTTTTTTTTTTGTTTTAATTTACTTATAATGTTTGGGGCGGTGAATTTTTTTAAATTAATTAAATTTGAACTCATTTCTTGGCGAGCAAAATGCAATGGCATAATAGTCATCGCGGCTAAAACCACAATTTATTTCTGAAATTAATAAATATATATTTAATTAATATGCAATTAATTGTAAATATTACATTTAATTTAAAATTCGAAGCTGTAAGGGATTAATTTCTCAGCTTTGAGGATATCCGATAACGATGATGATCTTGCGCCTCTCACCCCTAATTCATATTATGTACATATTGGTGTGTGCGTATATACCTGCTAATAAATACATATATTAAAACAACGCTGGCAAAATTGGCAAAATGAATATAATTTTCTTAATATATTAAATAAAATAAATACATATGCTGCAGCTGTTAAAAAATTGTTGTACCACGCGATATTTTTTGAGGATGACATAACAGGAAATAGCAAAAAGCACTTTTCGTTTGAATAGCTGTAAATGTATTTACACACACACACATATTTTTATTGCAGATGTATTTTAATTAAACTCTAGAAACTTGCAGATAACTATCTCTGGGTAGTTACAATACCTACTTTTTTCCTTTAAATTTTTACTTTTCATTGATAATTTATGGCAATTGTGAAATCACATTTAACTTTTACACATCCACGCGTATTTTTTCTCTCTGTGCGAGCACAAATTATATATTTATATGAAATATTATATATATATTTCGATATATGTATAATACTCATCGAAACGTATTCGATTAATGTTAAGCATGTGTTAAATGTTATCGAGACATTATATCATTTTCATCAGCGTCCAAAAAGTATCGATAATTAAGTTACCTACCCTGCGAGCAATCTCTTTAAATATTTAAAATTATGTTTAATTAAAAATCTGTTAATTATATTCAAACAATTTATTATTGCAAATACAAATTACGTTTTAAGACTCATGATGATGAAAGAACTCATAAAACTTATTTTAACGAGCTCTAAGTGCAAATATTGTACACATATAGAAAATATTTAATTTTTACTGGGAGAAAAATCTTAGTTAATATTTAAATTAAAAACCACTATCAACAAATAATAGCAGAATAATTAATTCTTTTGCTTTTGTTCTAGTCGCTTATCACATGGATTAAATGTTGTTTTTGATAATATAATATGGGATACACGACCGTTTAATACATTTGCAAAAGATTGAAGAGTGCTTTTGAAAATAATAAAATTAAAATACATAAAAAACGCGAGAATAAACATAGGCGACACACAGACAATTGCACAATTTTAAAAGTTATCGATTGGTCAATCGGTTGTTGTTGCCGGCTTGGACATATTGTATTCGACTACGGTTGGGGGTGAAAGCTTCAATAAGGTTTAGATATGCGATTCTTTAATTTCACTTTACAACAAATCATTTGTTGCATTAACGCCAGTCCACGTTGAATTCGGGGGTTTTGTTATGGCGCATTTGTCCACCAGGGACTTTAGCAGCACGTCTACGTCGGACGCGGGCAGAGCAGCCTTCACTTCAATCGGTTTATTTACTGAGCTGTCTTAAAAATTAAAAGAGATAAATGCATATTAGATAAATTGGCCATATTAGACTTGAGCTCATTTTAATTTGAGCGCTTTAGTGTTTGCATTTGTGACCATAGATAAATTATTCGGCACAGCAACGCTGCTAAGCTCTATTAAAAGCAATTCTGCTTACCAGCGCTTGGCTGCACGTTAATTTGACATTGACAATCCTGAAGCTTAATGGGCGTTTTTGGCGGCGTTGAGCACAGCACAGCTACAATTGAACAATGGTCAAAATTTAAATGAAATAAATGAATTCACTTTTACTAACCACTATTTTGTTTGCTTTGGCAGGCCTGCTCAATATTCAGGGTCTCGTTGAGGCCATCAGCGAGAGTAGGGGTCGAAGCTGGAGGCGTTGGTTGCATTCTAACATTAGCCAGACCACGTTCCAATTTATCGGTGACCAGTTCTAGGTTATAAATACACTGCTCCACGATATCATCGCGTCCAATTTTGGACAGAGCATGTGACATGGCATTGCCAGTGGCGCGGTTTCCTTGCTGCTCCAGCCAGAGACGCAGCATGACGAGACTCTGCTGTGCTTGTTGTTGATCGACACACTCCGCTCTGACCAAATCAATATCGCTGCTGGCAACACCCAGCTCGTGGGCAAGCCTAGGCCAATCTTCAGCCAACAGATTGGATATATCCGAGAGACGTATATCGGCTCGTTGTATGGACAACTTCTCCTGTTTACTGGCCCTAATTTCGGCATTAATTAAATCTTTGTAGTTCAGGCCATGACCATTACTTAGGTTGCCATTGAAACGCTTATCGTGTTCCTCCAACTCATCCAGGCAAAGATTTAGAGCGCAGATAGGTTGTAGGGGAGCCTGACCCGGTTCCACTTTCGGCTGTGCCATGAAAGAGATGCGTGCCTGGATTTGCTCCGCATCTTTGAGATGGACAATGCACGACAAGCGATTCTCGCGAAAAGCCTGAAAGTTAATATTCAATTGATCACCGGATTTTAAGAAGGGCACCAAGTTTCCAGCAAATTCCAAATAAATTTGCTGATTTTGCAACAGTTCCACATCTCGACTCTTGGCGATCTCTGTGAAAGATGCTTGTTGCTCCAACGTTTTATCCTCCTTGTCGTCGGTCATACAAAAAATTGATAATTTGGCTTCCGTTAAAGAAATGCGCTTGGCAAAGACGACAAATTTTACGACAAAAGGCACCTGGGCCATGTACGAATAAAGATCAGCAGCCATTCGGCTGGCATCGCTCACATTACGGCAATCCATGAGCCAAAAGCGAGCGGAGACTGTGGTGGTAAAATTGATGCTATCTTTGACAAATGCGAGGGGCGTGGAACCGGTGACATCCTCCCAAATGGCGCGATTTTGTCCACCTGTTATGGAGCAAAGCAATCTCAAAGTGGGCGCATTTCCATTGTACAGAGCATTGACCATGCTTTGATTGCAGCTTTTTGGCGCCGGCATACTCAATGTGATGGCCTTGTGGAACTTACGGCGACGCGGCTCCACGGTGACCACGGGCGAGACAGCAACTCCCTGTCCGAGCAGTTTGGAGCAACCGATGAGATCCACGGGCTGCGCCTGAAGGCCGACACGTATCTTCTTGGTCAGCGCATGGGGCGGAAAGATGGCCTGTACCTGAGGAACAGCACTTGATGCCACCGTGCCCCCTTCGGGGCCAATTGCATGTACCTCTTGCCGCACTCGCGAGACAACAGCAAAAAAATGGGGCACATTTTGAGTCACAATGCGTATAATGCGACTGGTGTGCAAATCCTCGAGAGGATTTAATTCACCATCGATGGTTTCGTTTAAAATTTCTAGCAAATGCTCCTCGTTCTCGTAGACACTGTGTTCGCGCCAACTTTCTCCATTGTCCGAGCGGAGTATGATTATCTCACGCTCGCGATCGCGTAATGCTCCGAAATGGGGCACCTCCAGCACAATTGGGCTTCAGAACGCAGAGAATGATACATATAGAAAAGTGAAAAGTAAGTATTGCAATAGCTCTTTAAATAATGACAGCTGCTTTAAACTGGGTGCAGAAGCTTGAAAAATTATAGCTCTTTGCCAAGGGTATTTTAAAAATTTGAATGCAACGTCCACTAGGGGGAAGCAAATGCGATATTCCCAAATCGTTAAGCCAAATAGCTCCCAAAATTTCAAGGCTACAGTCATATTTTTCAAAATTTGCAAGTCACTAAATTTTGAAAGTATGTTACTGATCACTCGCATAAGAGTTTTATACAAATTTGATGGCCACGCCCTCTCCGACTCCCTAAACCGATACACCTGTTGGTATAAAACAATAAGACCACACTGCAACGTTCTCTCTAATTTTTAAACAGAAAATTAAAAAAAATTTGCAATTTTCATGCTTAAAGACGAACTTTACAGAGCGCCTTGTAGCTGCGCGCGTTTTCTATAACCGCTTTTTGCAACACTGATAGTAATCGTAAATTTCTCAATTTCATGTGTTGCTTATGTACGTATCAAAATAATTCGAATTAAAATTAATACAATGCTTTAGATAGAAAAATGCAACCAATTTCAATGCACTTTTTGACGGAAATCGATAAGTATTATTATTAGTATTGTTATATTGGTTTAAATAAGATTATAAAATCGAGTCGAGAAATGGTATTTTAAAATTTTCTTGTTGGCTCAAAGGGCGACATGTATCGTAAAGCTTGTAATATTGTTCTCTGCTGTTATACAACTGCCAATTGGCAATAGTAAATTGCTCGCTGCACAAAAAGGTTAAATAAACGTTTTATGGAATAGCATAGGGCGGCTATTTTTCCCACTATTTTGTTAAATACCAAAAAGAAATTTCTAGATAGGAGAGTATTTATCTTTAGTTACCTAAGGAACTTGCCTTCCACCGGCGACATTTCGAGGATGCGACTGACGAGAGCTTCGCCCTCCATCAGCGGAGGCGGATTTGCTACTCTTTGTGGCTTCACATAGCGACAGGTAATCCTAGTTGGCTCCGCACAAGCCTTTGGTGGCACAATTATCCTTACACCGCTGTGGCGACAGCCACGCATCGACCCACCACGTGCATCCACCAAAAATGAGACAAGGAAGCTGTAAAAAACAAATATAGTAGAGGAGAGATCGTTTAGAAAATGTGGGAATTATGAAGTGACTTTCTTTACATTTAACAGTTGGGTTTTAATGTGGTTTAGCAATAAGGATTTCGAAAACTGCTTTGCAGTGGATTGTAAGACTGGAGTTACAGTATAAAAATTGTATGAATTAATTTTTTCGCCACAGCCTTTCAAATGCACCGCTTTACAGTATCGATATCATTTAATCGATCTGCGCAAACAGACTTTTAAAATTAAAATAACAAAGAAATATTAAGCATACCCCAAATGAACTGGCGGTCGCACAATAACAACATTATCCGTTTGTCGTTCCATTGGCAAAGCGCTCAAATTAGTCGCTTCCGTTGTGTGAATCACTTCTGCCAGTTAACAAAAAAAGAATACATAAATATATTTGACTGAAATGACGCAATTTTCGTTTTCTCGTTTCACCTTTTTCGATAGCACGATCGATTTGTTCATTTTCGTGATTTGTTGTATCGAAATTTTGATTATCATTTTCATTGGTTGTTTTCAGATCATCCGTTGCCATATATTTATATTGATTGTGATGATCCAACAGATCGTCACCGCCCTCGTCCTCTGAATCCGAAAGTAAAGTTTCGTGCATGAATTCGGGTGCAACAACTTTGTATTTTTCTTCGACAACGCCCGTCGTTGTATTTATAACGGATGTTTGTGTGACGACCTTCAGCGTTTCCACTGCGGTTACGTAGCCCAAGTTATGTGCAATATTCAATGCCGTTTGTCCATTCTGGAAAACATAAATAAACAGCAAAAATTAATTTAAAATAAATCGAATTCAAATAGGTTAACAGCTGATAGCACTTTTTATTTATTATTTTTGTTATTTATAGTAAAAAGAATTTACTATTTAGTTCATTTTATTGATTACAATTTTTATTTCCTTTTTCTCTTTCGAATTTTCTTGTCTAGCGCACTGGAGCGTTTATCTTAATAGTTTATACAAAACCATTTGAAATAATTTTTTTTTTTTAAATAATGCCTGAAATTTTACAAACACTGTCTATTTCCTCCACATCTCCCTACAAGCAACTCATCAATTCATTAATGCTCTTTGAGAACACAAAAAGCTTATATGTATGCATATGAGTGTGTATATAAAAAGAATACATAAAAGAGCGCAGCACTCTGAGAGAGCTTAGCGCGCCATCCAATTGCAGCTAAGGTATTGGATCAATTCTTAGCATAGACTATTCACTATTAAGAGACTAGCCTGCATATGTTATCCGTGTAAGTGTGCATTTAAAAATAGAAAATACTGCTTTCGTTTCATTGGGCAAAAGCTTGAGCTTTTTAAATACATGTTCTAAATACACTTTCCGAGGGTATTTTAATTTTTTAATAACATTCCCAACGCATTTGGTTAATTTTGGTTTTAAGTACCAAATATCAATTCAGAATTGGTGAGTAATAGAGGGAGCAGCTTTCTCTAGCATTTTGTTTAGTGCAGTTAATCCTTTTTTCTATAGATGATATTTGGCAACACTAATGTGACATACGCGTTATCAATTAACGTTGTTTGGTTATTTTTGTCAGTGTTAATTTTTTTTTTTTTAAGGTTGTGGGCAGATATAAAAAATTCATAAATTATAAATAAAATAAATTTCCGCTTCCGCAAATAAATATAAATAAAAAGCAAAACATTTATAATAAAAAGAATTCTCTAATAAGACTATAAATATTTAACAACTCGACATTAATAATAGACAAAATCACCCTAACTTGAATAAGCATTTTAGAAACAATGAAGACTCCTTCCTCAATAGCAATTAAATATTTAACAGAATCTTTATCCACTTTTAATCACTATTAACTTTTCAAGTTTATATAAGGTACAAAATTAAATAGATTACTTACATTTGTGATCGCATGTGGATTTGCTTTGTGTCGCAGCAGTAGACTGATGACCATGGTGTGACCTTGTTGGGCAGCTTGATGCAGTGGTGTATAACCCACATTTGTAGTCAACTCAATGTTGGCATCATTTTCCAACAGGAATTTAATTTCATCGATTTGATTGTGGTGCGCTGCTATATGAAGCGGGGAATAACCAGCCCTGGTTCGCTCGGAAATATTAGCACCATGATCGAGGAGCAAACGGGAGACCAAAACTCTTCCTTCCTGAGCAGCCAAATGGAGAGGAGTCAGCCCATTCTTTGCAGCAATATTTGCATTAGCTCCTTGTTCCAGCAATAGTTGAACCATTTCCACAAGCCCCTCCTGTGCAGCCAAATGTAGCGGCGCAAAGCCAGATTTACTTGTGGCAGCAACATCCGCACTATGTTGCAACAGCTCCTGTGCAATCTCTAGATTGTTTTTCTTGGCGGCAATGTGGAGTGATGTGTGCCCATTACGTGCCGCAATTTGTGTGGATGCACCACGCTCTAGGAGCAATTGTACAACCGGCTGATGATCGTAATGGGTTGCCACATGCAACGGGGTCACGTCATTTTTGCCCTGACAATCAATGGTGGCACCCTTTTGAAGCAGCAGATTTGCCACTTTGAGCTTACCATATTTACTGGCGAGGTGCAAGGGAGTAAATCCTTTATTGGTCACTGCATCCAGATGCGAACCTTGATCGATGAGCTGTCGGCAGACCTCCTCTTGGCCCTCCTTGACGGCTATGTGCAGAGCTGTGTACATATCCTTCGTGGCGGCATCCACTTGTGCCCCATGCTGCAACATCAGCATGATGATATCATTGTTGCCCAGCCGGGCGGCAACATGCAATGGAGTTTGTCCCTCCCGGGCAATAGCATCCACTTGTGCCCCATTCCTAAGAAGAATGCGTATGATATCCGTCTAGGGAGACATGCGTATAATTAATATATATATATATTTATATATATGATAGATCAGATAATAATTGTAAACCTGATTGGCGCGCGCTGCCAGATGGAGTGGCGTCTCGCCTCGCACAGTGGGCACATCGGGACTGGCATCATGCTGCAGCAAAAAAATCACTATATTCATGCAACCTGCAAAAAATAAATTTGTAATTATTATTTGTATATTTAATTAATTTATTTATTTAATTTACAAACAAAAAATTAAATTACCGTATTTATTTATTTAAATTTAAATTTAAATTTATTGTTTTTAAGTATTTAAAATTTGTTATATTTAAATTTATTATTTATATTATTATTTATTATTTATTTATTTAACATCAATTAATCTTTACAGAATATATTCATGGACCATTTTTGCAAGTATATATAAAACATTTTTACATATAATAATATATGTTTTCTCTTCACAAAATGTTTAACGAATAAAAATAAAATGGACTACTAGAATAAGTCGCAAATAAAGAGCACAAGAGAATTACTTCAATGCGCTGCTTAACAAATTAAGTTTTATATTTTTTTACACTTGCGTGAATAATTTTAATTTTTCTGCGATTTATGCACATTAGTTTAATTTCTTTTGTAAATTGAAAAGCTGAAATTAAATCTTGGCGGAATAGAGAGAGAGCTCCATCTACTAGATTCCATTTAACTGTTAGCTGCGGTTAATACTGTTTAATATACTTGAAAATTTGCAAACTAATTCTTCGCCGCTCAAAAGGTCAATTATACGAGTTATCGATTAGTAGTAGGCAACGAATTGTATCAAAATAATAATTGAAAAAACCAAAACAAAATAAAAGCTAGTTAAATTATAACAAATTCAATAAATAAATTAAATGCTTTAACCCAGCTACAATTAAAACTTTCGACATATAATAAAAAAAACAGGCCATAATTCAGATATTTGGATATAAAATTGGGAACTCACCCATAAAACTAGCGACATGCAGTGGCGTCAGCCCCGACTCCGTAGTGGCGCCAATATTAGCGCCGTGTTTCAACAATAATTCGGCGACTTTAATGCGATTTTTTTTGCACGCAATGTGTAACGGGGTAAAACCGTTTAAGGCCCTCGAATTTGGATTGGCGCCATAATCGAGGAGCAACCTGGCGACACGAACATGACCACAATGGGCAGCCACATGCAGAGCAGTTAAAAAATCCACAGTGACCTCATCCACTGGCGCTTTATGATCAAGTAGCAGACGAGCAGCTTCATCGTGTTCCCCCTGGGCTGACATGTGCAACGCCGAGAGTCCATTCTTGGTCTTCGACAGAATTGGGGCATGTTGCAAGAGCAGCAGTTGTATCACCTCCACATGCCCAGAGCGTGAGGCACAATGAAGAGGCGTCAAGCCATCCCTCGTGGTGGCATCAATTCGCGCCTTTTGCTCTAGCAGTAACAAACAAACAGCAGCTTTGCCCCATTTGCATGCCACATGCAATGGGGTTATATTATGCTTGGCTGTATAATTAACATCCGCACCGCGCTCCATGAGTAGTCCGGCTATGTCCACATTGCCATAATGGGCAGCAATGTGCAGCGGTGTAAAACCCGATTTGGAAACAATGTCAGCATTTTTATCGTGTTGTAATAAAAGCAGCGCAGCATTTACATCATTTTTCTTAGCGGCAATATGGAGAGCAGGCAACCGCACCTTGCCACGCACATCGCTCTCGAGCAGCACAGCGACAACTTTATCGTGTCCTTGTTGCATTGCCACAGCCAGCGGCGTAAAACCATCTTCGGTGGCCAGCGAAGGATTTGCTCCTTTTCCTAGTAGCAGACGACAACAGGCATCGTGATTCTCCTGGGCTGCCATATAGAGTGGCGTAAAACCATTCAAGGATTGCACATTTACATTGGCATTGTGTTGTATTAATTGCTTTATGACTTGTTGTTGACCTGCCAGCGATGCAATGTGCAACGCTGTGTTGCCTTTTTTGGTGGCACTGTCCACTTTAATGCCACGCTTTAGCAGCTCATGGCATATGTCCACAAAACCATCCTTCGCTGCCAAGTGTAGCGCATTCAAGCCGTTCTAAGTGCAAATGAAAAACCAAAATATAAGCCGCCAAAAAAAAAATGTAAGCAGATAACACAGAGTTGCAGCGTTTGTGCATCGAGCAATAGCTATCAGCTGTTGAGCTGCTCACCCACAAAACGGATTAAGAGAACCTCATGCTCGCGAACCGGTAAAAAACCCAACCGGGTCGTGTTGTGTAATTGATGCTATCGAAACGGTTAAGAATCAGATCGGGCAAGTTGCGCTGTGATTGATCGGCTCGCTTGGGGAACGATCTTGGGAACCGTTTGTGAACCGCGCTCAGTAACATATATTTTAATCAAATATATATATCAAAAATAATATATATAAAAAACATATAAATTTAAATATAAATATAGTTTTTTTTTTAGAAATATATATTACCGCATTGCAAGAATTTATATCCGTTATAAATCCAGCATCTATGAATTCCAGCACTTTACCCAGATCGCCGCTGCGTGCTGCGCGTAGAAACGATATGGTGGCATCGTTCTAACCAAAATTAAGTAAAATGTATAGATGTCAGATTAAAGTTCAACAAATTTTTCGTTGCTAGGCAATAAGATAATTATTATAAAATAAGTAAAACTTATAAGTTCAAATATCGAATATATATATATAGTGATCGAAATATAAATGATTTAAAATTATTAATTAAACGATATATTACATATAAATTAAGACTCAATTTGTCATTTACTATTGGGTGACCGATAAACAATATGTGTAAACACCAATTATTTTGCACCAAAGAGAATTTGGTATATTTTAAATGTATATATCTTTTAAATGGGACATACATGCATAATCTAAATTATAAATATAAAGCTATAATTAATTTTTTTTTTTCATTTTATGTATGCGTATTGTTTATGTGTGGCCACTTTTATTCTTTTTTTTGTTGTTGATCAACAATTGTTCACATAATATGTGTGTATATTGTGATTGTGTGTGTACTTTCGGCACGTCCGTTTTAAGTGATCTCACCATGAAAATTTTTAACTCTGCTCTAAATCTATTTAAAACGTCATTTAACAATTTGACGTATGACGTATGGTATGTGTTGGAAATATGCATAAATTAAATTTGCGTGTATTAGTAAGTATGTATGTAGCGGAAATTGATTTCATATTTTACCTGTGTTTGGTGCTTGTCCATTGAATCGCTATTTGGATTTATTTGTAATTGATTTCGTTTAATTGCCGTCGTCGTTTGTAAATCGTTTTGTGGCTCACCAATTGTCATATTTCAAGTTGAACTCTATAAAAAATAAATAAAAACACAAATTCTGATTATTTTTTCCTTTTTGAGTAGAGCAACACTTATAATCTATATACATAGTCATTTAAGTGTGTACATAGATATATATATCTATTTGTGTTAATTTCCATGCTGATTTTAATTAACTTATCTAATTAGTTGTTTATGTATTGTAATGCTTACAATTTCTTTATTCAACATTTAATTCACCCCAACAATTGATCGAATTATATTTTCACTTATTCACACCGCTCACTGCTTCACCTTTTCTATGCGCCGTATGACGTCATTCCTCCACCTACCTTAATTTTTTGAGCATACGATTTGCAATGCTAAATTCTAAATGTATTCGATCGTTCATATGGACGAGATATCGAAATCGGTCGATAATTTAGGGAACACAAAATGGCGAAATTAGTAAAAATTGTTTAAAAGATATATATTTTTTTTTTTTAAATTTTGTAATTTTTTTATTTTATGTTTAAAATCAGCCAGGACAGCTAACAATTGCTAACAGCCGCGAAACGGCAGAAAGACGGCAACTCTTAGTCAAAAATCTATTAATCGATTTTTGACAAGGCGCACGCAAGTGCGATATATATATTCCGAGACGATAATTGAGCGAGCAGCTTTGCTTACATATCGCAAATGCCACTGCAGCGATATATACATATCGTGTACGCATAGGCAAATGCTTTTGCACATCACTATTTGCCGCACGTGTTTATAATCAGTTTTGAAAATTAATAATAAAAAAATGTCTTTTGGTCGTGGTCGAGGAAGTGGTGGCGGCAGAGGTGTGTATAAATAAATAAATATATTTAGCAAACAAATGGCAAATGTATATTTATTTAATTAGGGTTTCGTGGCGGTGTTGGAGGATTTAACAAGTCAGGAGGAGGTGGATTTGGACGAGGTGGCGGTGGCTTTGGACGAGGAGGCGGCGGAGGCTTTGGACGAGGCGGCGGCGGCGGCGGACGTGGTGGCGGCGGTGGGCGTGGCAATTTCGATCAGGGCCCGCCCGATCGTGTTATACCCTTGGGCAATTTCAGTTACACGTGCCAAAATGATCTAGTCTGCAAGGTGGAAATTGACGATGTGCCATATTTTAATGCACCCATTTTCCTGGAGAACAAAGAGCAAATAGGCAAAGTTGATGAAATCTTTGGCACAGTTCGCGATTACTCTGTATCGATAAAGTTATCGGAGAATGTGTATGCGAACAGTTTTATGCCGCAGCAAAAGTTGTTTATCGATCCTGGAAAATTGCTGCCCATTGGCAGATTTTTGCCAAAGCCACCACAGGCAAAGGGCGTTAAGAAAAAGGGCGGACCGAGTGGTGGAGTGGGTAGTGGACGAGGGGGAGGCGGTGGTAGTCGTGGTGCAGGTTAGTTTGTCTTGAATTGTTGTCAACTAATTTTTAATTCTTATCTATTGTTTGTTTTTTGCAGGTTTTCGCGGTGGACGCGGAGGTGGTGGTTTTAGAGGGGGTGCGGGTCGTGGTGGATTTAACAGAGGGCGTGGTGGAGGAGGAGGAGGACGTGGCCGTTGGTAATTAAAATTGTAAAAAAAAAATAAAGAAATATATAAAAAAAATATATATATGTATTTAAAACCGCTTATTGAATCGTGAATCGTGGTTTAATATTTATTTCAAAATACTGATCATGATACATGCAATATTTTACGAATATATATGTATGTATTTATTTACATTTTGTGTATATATTTTTTCTGTTGTGCACAAAATATTTGTGCTGTTTGTTGCTTATTTTCATTTTTTTTATTTTTTATTAATGGAAGATTTTTAGGCCTTTATATTTGGTATTATTGTTATTTATATTATCGTTATTTTGCTGGTAATTTGTTTGTGTTTCATTGCTAATGTTATTGAAATTATCTTTGTTGTATGGGTTTTGTGGTGAATTTTGCATATTTCTATAAATGCTTTCGCCATAACTGGAGCTTGAATTGGAATTGGCATTGGATTTGTAGCTGAGTGCACGCGAATAGAAGCCCTTTTGCCAGAGTTGAACACTTTTTTGCCGCTGCGCATCGGGAAAAATGTGCTGTAAGTAGAATAAGCGGCGGTATTTTCAAATGTAAAAATATTTAATTATATTTATATCAGAGCGTCGCAAATAGCATGTTTGATCGCTTACAGCTCTCTGTTAACATAACAGCAATATGACAAATATTGTTAATTTAATATTTTGTGTCTGTTATGTATGTATTGTGTACTTTGCATACCGCAATCATATTTTCCTCGGTAAAAGCACCGCCGCCATTTCGAATAATATCCTCAGAATGATGATGATAATAATATTGTGGCCTTTGGGTTTGCGAATAGCGACGGGTTGTAGTGCTCACCTCACCATTGTGATGTCCAATATTGCTATTTGTGGCGCTTGTGTAGCCCTTGTTGTCAACACCAAAAACATCGTCCACAAAACTAAATATGTTAAATTCGCTAGGATAGATGTAAAAGGTGGCAATCAGCGCGGCGCACACAAAAAGATGGAAAACTATACACGTCCAAATTAGGTTAATCTGCAAAAATAACGATCACAAATGTGCATGCAACAGGAGTTTATATATCGTTCAACAGTGGGAAATTAATGGCTTACCTTTTTTCTGCGTCCGTATTTGGTGAAGGTGGCAAAAGGCACCAATGATATTGTTATAAATGCTCCACAAGCAATCCCAGCAAGCAGCCCGGCAAAATTCAACTGATATGGCAACGTGCCAATGCCAAAGAGCACTGTACACAGCAGCAACAGTTTAAAGAGTGCCACATACGGTTTGTGCAAGTGCTTCCAGTGAATCCAAATGAGCAAAGCGACCAGCGAGGATACAACGCCGCAAAGTGACGCAGATGGGCCAACCTGAATTAGTGAAATGATGGAATTAAATTTCAATTGGAAATGTCAACACTCGATTAAGTTCACAATATTAATATTTTTTTTTTGTTTATTTAAACATTTAAAAAATAGAAATATATAAATAAATTTAATAAACATATTTATAATAAATAAATAACATAAATAATAAATAAGTAACATAATATTTAAAATATTATAAATATTTAATAAAATATTTGATATATTTTTCATTTTCATTTAAATATTATATAACACAGTTTGTTTATAATTTTATTTAATTTGTTTTATAGTATTTGCAGTTAATTTAACGACATTAAATAAATGAAAATTTTTTAAAATAATTTATATATAAATAAATATAAATACCCCCTGAAATCAATCTTATAAATATTTCTTAATTTATAAATGATATTTGAATTTTATAATACTTAAATATCTACATAGATTATAAAAATTCATCCAGAAATTAATACAATTTCTTATGTTTATTTTATATATAATATTATATTTATTCCTATTTTAATTTTAGCAATTTTTTACTTGTTGTGTTTTTTATAAGCCAATTATTGGTATTGAATAAATAAGGCAAACATTAAAAAAAATTTTAAATATGTAAATAATTTATAAATCTTCACAGAAATCAATTTCATAATTCCTAAAAAATTTAAATATTTAATTATATATCTAATTTAATGTTAACTATTTTTAAGTTTAGCATTGTTTTTTAAATAAATGCATATTATATATTATTATTATTTATTATTTAAATTAGTATAATTATATTTACCTCAGGTCGATGTGGAACGAGCACGGCACTTGTCAGATTTCCAGCCAGACCTGACATAATGTAGACAACAGCTGTGCGCAGCGTTCCAATCAAGCGTTCCAAATCAGCCAGAAATAAGTGCTGGAAAATGAGTGTAATTGCCAAATGGAGAACTCCAGCGTGCATGCAAAGCGAGATCAGCACTCGATAAATTTGATCAGGTATTTCCACGGAGATGAAGGGAAACATGCCACAAACATTATTCAAGCAGGATATCTAAAATATACAAGAAGAGTAGTAGTTATACCGGTAGTGAACGAATAAAACCCATTTAAAAAAAATTAATAATGAAACTGAAATAAAATCAAATCAAAAAAGATACATTGTAAAATTCAGTGCAATTATATAAAATACACTTAGGCTATAAAAATTTAATTAAAAGTCAAATAAATGAAATATAATAAAGGCTATCAAAACAGCTTTTTCAATTAAAAAAGACTTTAGAAATCCCAATAAAATATTCAATGCCAATTTAGTTATTGGCTAAAAAGCTAAATGCTTTCAGGTATTTTATCAGGTTTTCCTTTTTTTAATTTTAACCTGCGAGCAGAGTGAAGCTTCCTCGTGAAAATAACCGTTGACGAAATCGCAATATTCCCTGGTGGTAATCCGGCATTCGCCGTAGAGTCCTGTGCAGCAGGGATGTCCGATTACCTCGCAGACCATGTGCTCCGCAGTGTGATCCTTGTAGCGATAGCGTTGCGAGAATGAATTCGTTTTTCTGCAAATTGGCCACTTGGTTATGTCATCCGGCCACTCGTACGGCACTATCGAAGCTGGTGCATCGCAAAACTTTGGATCTAGTCCACAAACAGAGCCTGAGATGCGTCCACCAGGCCCGGATTCACCCGGTGACCATTTTTTCCAAGTCGATATGGATTTCTAAAGTGAATAAGAAATTAATTAATGTTATATACACTATATATTATATATTTTATCTTAAAATTTTATATTAAAATAAATATTAACGTAATTGTACCCTTTATCATAGCTTTATTATTAATAATTACATTTTGATCAATTTATTTATATACGCTTCGTATTCTTTTAATATTAGTGATCAACTGCAAGTTTTATCAAGATCGGATAGGAAACACCCAAGTTATGGTTAAAATATATTCTTATTTTGATCAATTGCTACTAGCAGCCGCTAGCATTTTCTTTATGTATAAATATGCAAGCGCATTTGTGACAAAGAGATTACATGATAATCGATGCAAGCGTAAATATGTTTTTGTGTGTATTCTGTATAATTTGCATTTATAAACACGTGTTTCTAGCTAATCAATTAAGGAGCAGTTTGAGCTTGTGAATTAAAATAAGCGCTGCGTTCGTTTTTTTATTCTTCAGTGCTTGTGCTTCCTACAAGAAATGACTTTGCCTGCTCATATCAAAGTGAAAATCTTTTTAAACATTTTCCAATAAAATTATAATATTTTTAACAACTGGGTTTAAGGTATATCGTAGTCGAGATCACTCTACTACAGCATTCTTGTTTTTTTTTTATTACTATGTAGTATTGGTTATTTAATAGGAAGATTTTCCTTTATTTTCATGTAGCATAAATAACGTAATTTGTTAACCTACCGTAGGATATAGACCCCTAATAGAGCAATCTGCCTGTGAGCTCTGCACACAACCCGAATCATCATTCCTAATGCAACACGCTGTTTCCCTCTCCTGCCTCCTCGTCTTGGTGACCACCTCCATAATCTTCACATCTCTTCGCATGCAAGCCGCAAACTTTGCGCCCATGTGCACCAAATCATTGTTCCGCGGTCCAATCCAAAGATTTCGCTGCTCCACGTGCTGCACCGTCTGCAGACTCAAACTAGTGACCAGAACTTGACCCGTTTTCTGTTCCGTACCAAAACCAATTGGTGCAATGCCATAGCAAATTATGGACAAAAATAAGACAACGATTTGAACCGTATTTATCCAGTAAGTGAAAAATGGACGATGATCGTTGCGATCATCGATATCATTAATGCCAAAATATTTAATGCGTTGCATTTGAGGACGTCGCGAATTTTCGAGCACGCCATCCAGAAGCTGAGCAGCAATGCGATTGCCGCGATTTGTGGAATTTGAGTTGCGCAAGGAGTTTTGATTTTGTCGATTGATCGACAGTTGTAAATGATTTGAGGGATGGGCTTGACTTTGCGCAGTGTCGGGCATTAAATGAAGTCCATTTAATGCCGAGGTACGCCAGCCATTGTGATGACGCTCAGCTAGATAAACGCCAGCCTCGACGCTTAAGGGAGCGGTAGCTGTGTCAGGCTTAAGCCCGACATGTTCCACATTCTCCTCATTGACTGTTGTTGTCGTTGTCTCAGTGGGATTATCAAAGAAGACCTCTTCCTCAATGAGCACCGCCAAAGTCTCTGCTAACTCACCATCCACTCCATCCACATCAAACTGTTGCTGCGGCTGTTGATGCTGTTGTTGCTGCTGTTGTTGGTGCTGTTGATGCGTAAAATTATGGACATGGCTGGGCGCAAAGCTTCGCGACCATTGCCGCTGACGTCTTCTCAATAAATTGTGACCCGCATTGGAATTCGAGTGATTTGAGTTGGGTTTGTGAAAAATGGCAATTAAATATCCCAAACTTGACATCAACATGTGAGCAACAGTTGCTTTGCGCTCCACAAATTCACCAGCATTGAGATCGCTGTTCCGCCAATTGTTCTGACGACAATTGCTGTCCACACTTGGCGTTGACTCTGTGGGCAATATATCGGGACGATCGGAGGAAAAACTCTGATTGTTGTTGTTGCTCTCCACGCACAATTCGCGATTGTCCAGGTCGAATTCTGGCTGATTGTTGATGGGACCAAAGCAGCGAATTGCCAACCGACGATGTCTGCCGTACCACAGTGCATAGTCAGCGACTTCAGTGCTTATTTCCACACCGAAAAATCGAGCAATTTCACGTCGCATATAAATAATGATGCGCTTTTTGCACGAATAGCGATGCATGGGCTGCTGTTGCTGTGGAAGCGATTGTTGCTGTAACTGCAATTGTTGCTGCTGTGGAAGAGAATGCAAAGTTTGCTGTTGTTGCTGTTGTGTCAGCTGTTGTTGCTGTACGGATTGCTGCTGCTGGTATTGGTCCTGCTGTTGCTGGGCTTGCTGTTGCAACTGTTGATGTTGGTATTGCTGTTGTTGCTGCTGCTGTTGCTGGTTTTGCTGCTGTTGCTGGTTTTGCTGCTGGAGTTGGTTCTGTGAATATTGCTGTTGCTGGTGCTGTTGGTAATGCTGATGTTGTTGCTGCTGCTAAAACGATTACTGTAATTATTACTGATGCAATTCTTACTGCTGCTACTGCAACTGTTAAGGCTACTGCAAAAATGGTTTTTGCTGCTGCCGCTGCATCTGCAACTACTCACTTACCCCATAAATATGCTGCGAGCTCTGCAAATTGCCATGTCGCTGATAACTACCAGTTTTGTTAAACAGTTCCGTTTGCTGCTTAACCTCAATCGCTGAGATTGCGAGCAACTCTTGCTCCTGTTGCTGCTGTTGTTGCTGTTGCTGCTGCTTTAACTTACCTAAATCGCTTGCAGTTAAGCCCGATAGAGGCAAAGTCATTGAGACGGGCACTGGGCTAATGGGACCCGTAGTCTGTGTGGTTTGATGTACCCCCGTAGTTCTCCGAGCCGTATTGCAATGCAAACAGGTGGCACTCTGATTGGAATCGTTAAGCGTCGTGGGTTGAATAATAATGATAGGTTCGGGTTCCTCGGATGGATCAGCTCCCGATTCTTCCAATCTCTTCCTGCAAGAAGTTGTGGCAGCTGCTTTTGTTGTTGTTGTTGTTGTTGTAGGTGAAGGACATGGGCAAATGTTGCTGCTGGAAGAGGAGGTCTGGGCGCTTTTTGAGTAGCTGAGCGGAGCAGAGAGGGAGGTCTGCGCCTCCCTCAGACCTGAAACCTCCTCGCCATGTCCACATTTGGACCTCGCGTAGCCGCCATAAGGCAAATTAACGTATTGCGTCGACGTCGGCGTCGCTGTTGCTATCGTCGTTGTCGTAGTCATCTCCTCCGTAGCTGGCGGCGGCGTTGGGACATAACGCTTGATCGGCGTATGCAGGGTGGAACCCAAATATCCGCCATAAGCATCAGCACACTGCAACACCTTGGCGGGCAGAAAGTAACGCGATGAAGCCGTCGCCGGCGAGGAGAGACCCATCGAATCCATGCCATGTTTCAGTTTGGGCGATTCACGATAACGTTCGAGTCGATATTTTGTATTTGGGGACATGGCTCGATGCGTGGCATGCTGGGTGTATTTCTTATCCAACTGCTGCGATTGGCCGGAATTTGTGGTGCTCAGCGAAGAGGCGGAGTTGGAGGAAGATAGTGGATAAATGGGGGCGTGACTGTGACTGTGTGTGTGACTGTGGTTGTTGTGCTGCTGAAAATGATTGAGAGTCAATTGTTGCATTTGATTATTGGGATTGCTGTTGCTATTTTTGATTTGTTGTTGGCTTTCCGCGTGGCAATCGCTATTTGGAGCTGGCGATGGCGGCGCCAAACATCCATTAATCAACAGGGCATCATCGAATTTCTCCAGTGGGATGGTCAACTTGCTCGATTGAGCCAGAAATATGTCATTTGGATGTGGACTAAAGCGCCCAGCTGAGGAAGAGGCTGATGAAGCCATTGGAATCACATCCTCTCCATTATTTGACTTGAGCGTGAGCTGCGTTTGATAGTTCAGCGATTTCCGGCGACTACAATTATTTCCAGCAGTATTACATTCATTTGCAGTGCGTCGCTGATTTAATGCAAGCCCAACGGGCAGCTCACTTCCAACGTTATGCATTTTTTAGCAACTTCTAACTGTTATCTATAATAAGTTTAATATGTATATTAAATCATATTAAAATTTAGCTGCAAAAATGCATATAGTGGTCAAAACATGCTCAAAAATATTAACATTGGGAAATTTTTTGTTTCTTGTTAAATAAATTTTCTTGGTTTAAAAATGAACTCTTAAATGCACCCCACCCCAACAATAAATATCGGAAAGCAAAGAGTTGATTCGTGTTCAATTGGATCCTGCTGATAATCGTATTGTTCGTTTTCGAAGCGAATGCCGTTTGTGAGCGAACTAACAGCTGTCGCTCTCTACATAAATTTATTTCTGTCATGGTTTTGAGTTAAATGCAAGACTAAATTAAATTTGTACTTTTGTTGTTCTTCCTGTCTGCTTTTAATTGTGAATAAAAAAACACTTATACCATAAATATATACATACATACATATATATATACATACTAACCTATATTTATATATATGTATAACTACTGCTTATAGTCACCTAATTGCACAAACACATGCCTATTTTTCTTAAATTATTTCTGTAAATAATTCCTTTATATACTTACTACTTACATTTCTTTATAAAAGCATTGTAAAAATGTTTTATTCACTTTCACTCTGTGAAGGAATTTTAACTCTTATCGATTTTCCACATTTGGCACAGAAGCAGCATACTTTTTGGCGCAACTTCCAATTATCGTTTGCGCTTTATTTATTGTTTTTCATCTCCCACATTACATTGCTTGATTATTGTTTTAATTTTTCATAATATATTTCACTTTTCCTGTTGCTGTTTTTGCACAAATCTTTTCACCTAATTCGAGTGCAGAATTGTTCTAATGTAATTTATGTATGTACAAAATACATATACACATTACAGTCACTTACCATTGCCATTCACATGTCAACGTATTGCTCATAAAGCTCCCCTGCGCATGTGCACAATTGTAGCGACATTTGAATGTTAGTTTCATTGGTTTTTGATTGATATAATTATTATTATTTTGAATATACTACAAACTTAAAATTCTAATGTACAGTTATTTTATGTGTTTTGCACTTTACTTTAACTTTTGTTAGTTTTCGGTGGTCTGTCAGTCTTTGGTATTGATTAATAGTATTGATAGTAAAAAATTGTAAGTTTATTTATTTTTATATATTATTAAATTCAGATTAAAAATATAAAATAATATATGAAATATATAATATAAAATAAGAAATAATATATCGTAAATAATGAATTCCTTTTTTATTATTAATTTTAAATTAAATTACATGAATAGCAGCCAGTCTTAAGTTTTAGTCATATATATAAATATATATATGCCTGTTTTGTATGCCTTGACTTGAAGTACTTAACAAACCGCAACGCAATCACTTTTATTCAGTTGTCTTTCGTGCGTGAGACAGTTTACTTCACTTTTCAAATCTGTTTCTACATCGATATATACATATACACACAACTACAACTAACCAGTTTTTGCAATTGAGCCATGAAGTCGCTTGGATTTTTCTTAATTAGTTTCTGTTGCTCGTTCGTTGGCCTCCAATTCAACAAGCATTCTGTAAATGCTGCAATATTTGAACAACATTTAACGGAGAGTGGAAATAAAAATCATGGAAATACATTTGAAATTGTTAACGAGTGGAAATATTTGGATTTCGAATATCCGACATTTGTCGAAAGGCAATTGGCAATTTTAAATGGGTAAAAAAAATTTAATTATTGTATAACAAAATGAAGTGGGTTATAAACTAATA
Source organism: Drosophila dives (assembly GCA_035042365.1). Lineage (NCBI taxonomy): Eukaryota > Metazoa > Arthropoda > Insecta > Diptera > Drosophilidae > Drosophila > Drosophila dives. The sequence goes on along the minus strand of JAWNLJ010000333.1, from coordinate 645,822 downwards.
CAAATGTTTTAAATATATTTTATAAATATTAAATGGGTTATTAATACTTAAAATTTATTTAACATTAATTCAATGTAAATAAAGCAAATATTAATGTGTAAGCTTATCGAAAAGCTATCGATCAGGATCAACAGCCGAGTCGAAAAAGGTTAATAATCAGTTGGGGCTTGCGCTGCCATCGATTTTTATACTATTTTTACCTCATAATAAATGACTAAGCCTGCTCACATTTGGTGCAAAACTTCTTAAAGGTAAATTTGCCAATAAAATTAGAATTTATTTAACAGCTGTGATCAGGGTATACCGAAGTCAAGCTCACTCGCCTACAGCAATTGTTATTAATTAGGAATGGCACAGAATTTGATTAGGTTTATTTAAAATTATTTGCTAGAGATTTCGTTTTAATACTACATTTTCAGTTGTAAATGGTGGCCTTTTAGATTTTATCAGATAGAATTCTATCCCAGCTTCAGGATAGAAATTTTTTAAGGCGACCTTTCAACATATCACCGGTACCCAGATTTTAAAATTCGACCCTCCAACCTGTATCACGTATTCGTTCATAGAACCTTAGTTAATTAGTTGTTAACATTTAAATCCAAATATTTTGTTTTATTTTTAAAAGATTAAATTGTTTTTCACAGTGAATTTATACCAAAAAATAATTTACCACTGGGAATCGATGTTCATGGCAATCGAATGTTTATCACAACACCGCGCTGGAAAGACGGAGTACCAGCGAGTTTGGTCACTCTCCCTTATCCCTCCAAGGAGATAAGTCCACCTCTGCAGCCGTATCCCAATTGGCGATCACACAGCAGTCCCAACAATGCAGATTGCAGCAAACTGATTTCGGTTTATCGCACTGCAGTCGATGCGTATTGCAATCGATTGTGGCTAATTGATTCCGGTATTGTAAATGCAACAATTAAACTAAATCAAATATGCCCGCCAAAAATTGTTGTCTACGATTTAAAAAGTGATGAATTGATTGTGAGTTTTGAAATACCCGCCTCGCAAATTAAGCAGGATTCGTTGCACTCGAATATTCTTGTGGATGTTAGGAATGGAAATTGTGAAGATGCCCACGCTTTAATCACTGATGTCTGGCGATTTGGCATTGTTGTTTATAGTCTGGCTAATCACAGAAGTTGGCGCATTACTAATTATAATTTCTCACCAAATCCGTTGGCAGCTGATTTTAATGTCTATGGCCTAAATTTTCAGTGGTTGGATGGAGTTTTTGGCATGAGTCAAAGCAAGGAGCGACTTTTATATCTTCATCCAATGGCAAGTTTTAAGGTGAGTAGTTAATAGAGCGGTGGATGTGATTAAATAGAGTAAACAGCCTTAAGGTGAGTCAATAGTAACTTGAATTAAGACGGTTATAAAAACTGCACCATAACATAAATATCTTACTAGCTTAGAGACTGTTAATAACAGAACACAACAAAAGTAAGTCAAAAAAAAAAAACACAAATAAAAAAAAACTAAATTAAAAATTATTTTTGAAATTAAATTTCAATCAAGCAAATTTAAGATATATTCTGTGAATAATTTTTGTTTATTATTTATATAATTTTAACTTAAACAAGTTCACGCAAAAACAAAAGAGAACGTTACATGACATAAAAATTTATTATCAAATCTTAAAGGCGGATGTCAGTTACATATTTCCCAAAGTCAAAATCAGCTAAAGATATAACCGTTAAACATTTTTACTGGTATATGTTGAAAACTACCAACCAAACTTGTTGACTGTAGCCTTGAAATCGTGGTATAAATAGGGCTTTATCGATTTGCAGGCTGTCAATTTTATCGATTTATTAGCTCCCTTGTGGAGGGAGCACTCCAATTTTGCCTGACACGGCACAAACCAGCATACAATTCAATTTTTTTTTTTTTTTTGCAAAAAAACGTTTGATTGATTTTTGGTTATTTTCATTTTTTAATGCCGTAAAAAAATTATTTAAATTAAATTATTAACGACTGTATATAACCTAAAATATTGATATCGTTAGATCGCTGAGTCCATTTATTTATATATATTTAGCCCAATGTTATTATTATTATCTCAAGGAATTTATGGCACCCCTCAACACGCTCTTAAATGAATCTCTTTGGATCGGCAGCAACAACGTGGAAACATCGAAATTATTCACTCCAATTGGGGATCGTGGATTTGAGGGACAATCTTCGACATCGGGCATAGCCCGAAATGGTGTTATGTTCTACACGCAAGTGCATCGAGATAATATCGGCTGTTGGGACACCAGAAAACCATATAATCGTGCAAATCTCGGCTTGCTTTTGGAACCAGACAATGCTGCGTTAATACAATTTCCGAATGATTTGAAAGTGGATCAGGAAAATAAACAGAGTGTTTGGGTGATGAGTAATCGCTTGCCGATTTATCTTTACAGCCAGTTGGATTATGGCGATATCAATTTTCGTATTTTGAGAGCCGATGTCGATGGCATTATCGATAACACAATATGCAATCCAAATTACGAGGTGGCAAATAAACAAAAATCGACACTGGTCTCCATTGAAGAGGGACAATGTTATTAACATATAACAAGACAATAAAATGAATAAATAATATTCTTATAATGTTTTGCAGTACATGTTTTTTTTTTTTACAAGCGGTTTTTAATTTAATATAACATTGTAGCGTATATAAATTGTTCGTTAAACTGCACAAAAACTCAAACATTAATTTACTGTACCACCATTTTATCAGCACTTAATTTAATATCTTTATCTTTATCTATATTTTTATGTTTATCTTTACACAACAAACAGCAGACATAGAATTTTTTCCGCCACTTGCCGAGAGTCAGTTAAGCAAAGCCGTCTTCTCCATGCGCATCAAATTACTACAACGAAAAAAAGAAAACAGAATAAAAAAAAAACTCGCCCAAAAAGACAATTTGTTGCTGCTCAATTTTTAGTCATTTGAGCTGTTTAAGTAGTGCGTGATGCGTGTAAATTACTTGGGTATTATTTGGCTGTTGACCGCGTGTCAAATGCGACAAGTGGTCGCTGAAGGTGAGTCAGCATTATAAGTCTACATGTCCAAACATACATCTATATGCATATGCATGCTGCACAGAAATGCACACATGCATGCGCTTGAACAGATATACTCATGAAACTGCAGGCAGTGTAAGAAACATGTCAACGTTTTTATTTGTGTGTGTGTGCGTGTCTAATGCTGTGTGTATGTATGTTTTACTTAGCATTTAAAATTTTGTGTAATTGATTTTGAAGGTTTTTTCAAATAAATTTAATTAACCTGAACAATAAATAAAATATAATAATTTTTACTTGTTTAAACATATTTATTTTTATTTTATTATAGTTGTAAGTAAATGCATAATGTATATTAATTTACTAACTGATTGTTTTTTGTTTTAAATAAATTTTTATTATAAATATATTATATTTTTTAGATTCATTACCTTTTATTTAATTTACATATGAATTAAACGCACACTTATAACTTATCGTTTTTTTCACATAGTAACAATATGAATGCATATATATATTTATTTAAGTATACGTTTTAAATAAAATAAAGGTATAATATATTTTAAGTTGCAAAATATATTAAATTTTAAGTTATGGTTTTTGCACTATGCATTATTAATTAATAATATTTCTCAACCTATATTCTATATTTTTTAATTTATTTAAAGTGTTATTAAATGTATTAACAATAGAATTTATGTAATGTAAAGCTTTAATTATAACAGTTATATACAAGTTGTATAATAGTTGAACAATAGTTGCATACTCGACTTCTGCTTATCAGAGCAGCGATTGCTTGTCTGTTCTGTCAGATAAGCTGTCAGTTAAGCTGTCAGATTATGCTGCCAGCGTTACGTGAATAGTTGATCTCAACTTTTATGCAAATATGTACATTTATGTAATTGTACAGGCAACCTTGCGACCTTTAGAACTAACTACAGAAGTATTTGTGCATGTTTTATGTGTATGTTTGCGTACTCGTGTGTAAAAGAGTCAATTAAATGCGTATAAGAGTAAAACAATGAATATTTGCTTATATTTTAGGGAAGTGGATTGCATGAATTGTTACTCATATTTGTAGAAGAGCAGAGCGTTGAGAATATTTAATTCACTCAATAATATTAATTGCAAATATAAAGTAATAATTACATCAACATTTCATTCTGTAGGTCTAATAGTTAATAATTAAAAATAAATAAAAAAATATTAAAAATGCCAATTGATTAAAGAATAATAATAGATCCTCCTGCATTAACACCAGATCCTGAACGATTGCCATAATATTTGTTGGATTGAGCTGGTCCTTTATGTCTTTGAAGCTCATATCATGCATCTTAGGATGCTGCATCTTTTCCTGGTTAAGGTGACACGTTCTGCTAGGATGTGATTTGAGGTTTCCTCCTTTTCACAAAAACTACATTGGTCGCACCTAAAAATACCCAAATAAGTTAAGTGCCTATTCCTACTTTTGGATATTACTTGCTTAAATATCCAAATGGAGAAGCATAAAGAAAAGAATTATGATTCTTGGAGCATACAGATGCGAAGCGTGTTGGTGCATGCGGATGTATGGGATGTTGCGTCGGGGGTTTACAGAAACCTGATGTGGGCGAAAATATTAACTGGAGTGCGTTGGATCGTAGGGCATTGGCAACGAGCACGCAAAGTGTTAAGACATCGCAGTTGGGATACATCAAGAATTGCGCAACGTCGCAAGTGGCATGGATTAAGTTGCGCGAAGTTTATCAGCCAAGCGGGCCGGTTCGTAAAGTCTCGCTTTACAAAAAGTTGCTCAATTCTCGCATGGCTGAGGGGCAAAGCATGGCTAGCTATTTGATCACATTTAATGAAATCTTGGATCAGCTTGCCGAAGTTGGAATAGAAATAGTTGACGAGCTCATGGTCGTTAGTTTGCTTTAAGCAAATGTTTTCAAAGTTTGAGGCGAATACCGAAACGATCTGTTTGGCGGTCGTCGGCACCTTGCAAGCAGAAGGCAGAGGTGAAGTGAAAATGAAAACGGATTTGTGTGCACTGTGTGTAGTACCAGAATTGTTCGTACCAAAGTTGACGGGCACTTTCATGTCGGTAGGACAAGCCGTAGCAAAGAAGTGCAAGGTATTTTTCGATGCAAGCAGTGCACGAGTATAGCGAAAAGGATAATGGTGATGAAATTGACTCCAGCGGCGAAGACATCACATCTCGGTCAGATGTTATGGATCAACGTAATACGGATGAAACCTTTGAAAGTGCTAAAGATTAAGCTGGAGGAAGGAGCATGAGGCTTTGATCAAGAATCAAACCTGGCAGCTGGCAGATTTACCGAAAGGTCTTCGTGCAATTGGTTGCAAATGGGTCTACTGTTTGAAGCGAGATGCTCACGGCCAAATAGATCTTTTTAAGGCACGACTGGGTTTTCTAAAGGATACTGTTTGCATGAAGCAACCGCAAGGATATTGTGAAGGAAATCAGGCGGAAGTGTTGCTGCTAAAAAAAGGCAAAATATGAATTGAATTGTAAGCATGATTGTACTGTGGAAGGGTGTAGAAATAATGTTATTTTACATTCAATTCAACCGTTCATCAGTAACATATGTATGTTAAGTCTCTTATTATCGATAGTTATAATGTTAATTGACAGTCTTGAAAAAACTTTGAGTACACAACGATGGTGGGACTCAGTTTTATTTTCTTATCTAGGCATTCCCTGACGCGGGGAAAGGATTTTCACTCCAACAACTACTATAGAGACCGCATTGCCAATGGCTTGTAAAACTTTTGGAACACCGTCTCTAGTGAAGAATTCTAAAAATATACTCCTCACCATTATACATGCTCTGGGAGTTGGATCCCTCCGTTTATAGATTCAATTTATTATATTTTCTTTTAGTTATCACGTCTCATTAACTGCTGCAGACTTCCATTAATAATTACATTAATTAAGTATTCTACTATATACAGAAACCATTTCGGATTATATAAGAAATTGCTGTCTGAGTGGATTAAGAAATGCTCGAACCACATATGAGTGTGGAAATATGGAAAATTTAATTGGAAAACAACAGATTCCTCAGGCTTGGCTAGGGTTATGTTATTCCACGTTTGGTGTTTGCTGTGCGGGTCAATTGAACAGGGAGCACTGTAAACAGGGTCGTCTGGCCGCCTTAAAGGGCACATCCTGTGAACAGGCTTCAAATTCTTCCTCCTACACGGATTGCTGTCGCGCCTGTCAAGGTAACAGTTTCAAATGAAATTTAAATTAAAACATAATATAATTAATATTATAATTCCTAATTATTAATAATAATATACTAAATAACATATATAACCCAAATTTAATAACAATAAAAATGGTAATAATTTATATAATAATTATATTAATTAATTAATATTAACAGTTGGAATGCAGGTCAAAGTTAGTCATCAAAATTGCCGAGATCCCCTCTTCTCATTTGTATCAAATATAAAATCATATCGCATTTGTTGCACCGGAAATGATGCTGAGGAGTCTGGTGAAGAGTGTGAACGAGGTGAAAACAATAAAATTAAGGTTGAAAATGAGGTGGAAGCAGACAAGACGGTGTTGAACAAGGGGGACGAGAGCAAAGAGAACGCAGATGGGACAATTGTGCTAACAGCTGATGGTGAGTCGCTGTTTGAGAGTTAACGTAAATGTTAATGTTAATTTTTACAGATGATATCTGCGAGAAAATGTCGAATTTGTGCGGACATATTTGCGAGAACACCTTTGATGCCTATAAATGCAGCTGTTATACGGGATTTAAATTGGATGATAATAATGTTACCTGTTCCCCGTTAAAAACTGATATTTGTCCAAGCGGTTTTATTTTAGATTTGGAGCAGGGTCGTTGTGTGGATATCAATGAGTGCATTGAGGAATTGCACGAGTGCAAAACAACACAATATTGCCATAATACCCACGGTGGTTATCATTGCCTCAATCGGTCCAAAGATTGTTCTGAAGGGTATCACTACAATGTGCAGACAAATGAGTGCGAAGGTCGGTAAAATGTTTCAATTTAAGTTAAAACACCAATCTTTTTAACAGTGGACAGGAAACGAACAACCTACCGTTTACTTTCGCTTTTCTATTGAAAGAGCGCCGTGAACGTTGATCGTTCTGCTGTTTTATTACAAAATGTGGTATGAAATTGGGGAAATAAATTAATAGCTACGCTCTGAAACTTTTTCTAAATACACATAATAATCAAATTAGTTGAGCAATTTTGTAATATATGAATTTTATTTTATTCTCTCAATAATATCAATAATATTCTGTCTGCAAATTCTTTTCAATACAACTATTTATTTAATTTTTCATTTGAATAATGCAAAAATAATGTCACTACTTACGCATTCTTTATACAAATTGTTTTTTATTTCTATTTGTTTTATAAATGTTTATTATTGTTTTATTATTGTTGTTAATTTTTCGTCATTTTCTTATAAATGAATTCTGTAGTTAAATTTAAATTCGCTGATCAAGTTTTCTTTACAACTGTTGCCGTTACAACAAATGCCACAATTTAAAATTAATCTTCTAGTTAATGCAGAATATACATATGCATATAATGAATCAACTATCCAAATTTCATTAAGACTGGATAAGAAACACTTAAGATATGGTCTCATATTGATCGCATTTCCACCATCATCCGCAATCATAATCAAAGTAAGCGTCAATAAGTTTTGTTTGTGTATTCTGCAGAAATACTGCTTTATAAAGGAAACTTTGGTAATAAAATTAGCATAAATTTAACAGCTGGGTTCAGGGTTTAACTTTAAAAAAATGTATTATATATGCGCTGTTAATTTAACAGAGATCTGTAATTGGTATAATAGCAGAGCTCTGTTATGTTCATATGCACACCGTTAAGAAAAACCTACAGATTACCTGAAAACAAGCACACTTATAAAATAAAAAATAATATTAATATAATGAATATAGTAATATTTTTCTTACAGAGAGTTTAATATGTGAAATCGGCTACTATTTCGATGGGAATATTTGCGCCGATATCGATGAATGCACAGCGAATGGCACCATAAACACATGCAAAACGGAGGCGCGACAGGAGTGTAAAAACACCATAGGCAGTTACTACTGTAACTGTGTGGCCGGCTATAGTTTGGATGCGACACAAAATAAATGCGTTGGTAAATAAAATCAATTTTCAATTTGATGCGATAAATGTAATATGATAAATGCACCTGAAAATATATAAAAATATATGTATATATATACCTGTATATCTGTAGATATTAATGAGTGCTCAATTAATAATCACAACTGCCTGCCAACTCAGAGATGTGATAACACCATCGGTTCATACATATGCACGGTACTATATTTTGGATCCCTTATTTACTCTCTATATATTTATATATAAATAAAAATTAGGTTATAATATATAAATATCTATCTGAATATATATTCATAATTATCCAATTAATCATTAACATAGAGATGGACGTCGTGTGGCACGGGATATACTCTCAATGTCGAGTCGGGCAATTGCTTTGGTATGATGACTTTTATATATATGTCTTATTTATACAGTTGTAAAAACAATAATGGATATCTTTACAAAGTATTTATTATATTAGTAAATTTCAATAAAGTGATAATTCTTTGAAAAAAAAATGTAGAAGCTAAAGAAGCATATCGTATCAAAATGCAAGTTTAAAATTTTAGATATTATGCCGAAGAGAATATAATAATAGAGAAAAAAATGCAAGGAAACATTAAGAAAACGTACAACAACATATAAAAACAGCCTGTAGAAAAGAATTATACATGATCAAGTGAATTATTTTATTTATTTTTTTTTGTCTATTTTTTTGCTATTTTACTTCAAATTAAAAATTAGAATATATTTAAAAATTCCTGGCGCTGTATTAATTTTATTAAAAGTAAAAGTATTAGGTTGCTCTTATTTTTGCCAAAACAGAACATTATTTTTAAATGATGTATTTAATTATTTACTTTTCCTAAATAGATGACGATGAGTGTGCATTAAATACACACAATTGTCTGTCGGATTATGAGTGTTTCAATACAAAAGGTTCATTTCGATGTCACAGAATAACAACAACAACAACAACTACTACTACAACAAGAACCACGCCCAAAACAACAACAGAAAATGCTTCGCATTATATTTACAATCGTTTGGATTACACGCCAAGCAATGAAATGCGACGACCCTGCTCGACTGGCTTCCAGCGCAATCATCTAGGCGCCTGTGTTGGTAAATTATGACTGCTTTGTGATATACGCTTTAACCATTGGCTGAAATTAATTTTAGTGAGAGAGGGCGCTGCGTACGCTACTTGATAGGTGGCTGTGCGCTGGCAGGCATTAGTGTTGCTTCTAATAGTTCAAGGAGGCAGTGGTTCAGTTGAAAGAGACCATAAGAATTGTTTGTATAACTGGTTCGTTCATTTTACGTTCAATTAGTGTTCAGGTTAATGTTTCTTAGAGATGCATTTAATATTTAAAGCAGTAGTTAATTTCATAGTCCAATCAATTAATTAATTTATTTTACTTTAAGATCATTCGTTTCTCGCTCGCTTACTTAAGTGGCTAGTTCGAGCGAGCTAATGCAAACGATGCGGGTCAAAAATTGCATCGCTCGCTCTCGTTTGTTTCTTTATCCCCTTTGCAGCAGCTGTATAAACAATTTGTTGATGTATAGAGGCTATTTACCGAACACATAGGTAGACTCATTTTTCCATTCACTTCACTTTAAATTATATTATCTTTACTCTAAGGCGCTCCCTCAGCAGCAACATGTGCTTCAACCATTTTTTTTTACAGACATTAATGAATGCAACGAGTTTATGGCATGCAACAGCCACGAACGTTGCATTAATACAAATGGCTCATATCGTTGTGAGAGTCTGCTGCAATGCCCCGCCGGCCTAAAGTCAACGCCAGATGGCACTCTTTGCATTGGTGAGTAGAGAAAACACATTTAATTATATACACAACATGCTCAGCTCACGCCTAATCTCTTTCCAACCAGACATTGACGAGTGCGAGACGGGTGATCACAGCTGTGGGTCACCACAGTTGTGCCAGAATCGCCATGGTGGCTACATTTGTGCCTGTCCCTCTGGCCACAAGATGGCGCGTCTGTCCGATGGCATCAACAGCTGTGCCGATATAGATGAGTGCAACCAGAGTCAAGCGGTGTGTTCTTCAAATGCAAATTGCTACAATACAATCGGTTCGTATTATTGTGAGTGCAAGACGGGCTTTCAAAAAAAGGTGCATCAAGCCGACAGTTGGCCCAGTCATTCGCAGTGCTTCGATGTCGATGAGTGCCAATCAATACACGGTTTGTGTCAACAGAAGTGCATTAATTTCTGGGGAGGGTACCGCTGTGCCTGCAATTCCGGCTACGAGCTGAGCAGCGATAATCGCACCTGCAACGATGTCGATGAGTGTGAAATGCACAAGGATTTCGATTACAAATTGTGCATGGGGTAAATATTTGACAGCTTCTTACTTCAGTGTTATCCACGTTCACTGTAAAATTGCAGCATTTGCATTAACACGGCTGGCTCGTATGAGTGCTCGTGTCCACGAGGCTACACTTTGAATGCCGATCAGAAAACCTGTCGTGATATCAATGAATGCGAAACGAGCAGTCTACACCATGTGTGCACGAGCAGGGTGAGCAATCTGTGAAAGGCTTATTTATCGTTATTTATGATATTACATTTTTGTGCGCTGTTGATATGTTTCTCAACAAAATTGCTATGAGTTGTTATTAGACAATTTATATATTAAATTGTTTAGAAAATTAAAATATTTGTGATTGATACTTCTTGAATTAATTTACTCTTTAGAGTTTCCGTTTGGTTTTCTTATTTATGTTGGTTCTTATATATTTTCCTATGTAAAGCGTTGCATTTACGTTAATTATATTAATTAATCAAGATAAAATTTTACATTTTCTTACTTTCCACTTTCTATTAATAAAAATACCTTCTATTTTTTACTATTTATTTTTAATTAATTATTTATTTACTAAATGTATTGCATTTACCACTTTCTACTTATAATATATATTAATTACTTTTTATTTATTATTTATTTTTAAATTTTAAGCTTTGCAAATATCATTTATACTTTGTAATTTATTATTATATTATATTATTTAAATTCTACTTTCCACTAGATATGTTATAATTTTACTTCCTATTTATTATACATTTCTAATTTAAAATTTTTCGATAAGCGATAACAAAACTTTACATTTTCTAGAATGACATTTGCACAAATATGCGTGGCAGCTACAAATGCACCACCATCAATTGTCCCCATGGCTATATCAACGATCCCGATCATAAGAAGTTAGCTGATTATATAATAAATATATGTATAATATATCTATATTTAATTACAGTCGCTGCCGACAGAAGAATAACTTTTGCGAGGGCGAAGAGTGTTATACGAAACCTTCGGCTTATACCTACAACTTCATCACTTTCGTATCAAAATTAATGATAACCCCCGAGGGACGGACGATTTTTACTCTACGTGGACCCATTTGGTATGATGATATAGATTTTGATCTAAAAGTAGCTCGAGTTCAAGCGTCAAGCAATGTGGAAAAGGCTACAGAGGCTTTTTTTAAGTAAGTCTTCAATTTCGCTACCGATAATAATCATATTTTAATATATATTTTCATTATACAGCACTTTGAAGACTAAAAATCAAGTGGATTTGGTTCTGAAGCGTGCCTTGGAAGGACCACAGGATGTTGAGCTGGAGTTAAGCATGACTGTGTTCACTAACGGCATGCCACGCGGCAAAAGTGTTGCAAAACTCTTTCTTTTTGTCTCCCAATACACATTCTGAAAGGGACAAAATAACTTGCAGTTGTAGTAAAGAATCTTTTAAGCTTTAAGTAAATATTGAACGTTTTATTTGAAAAGTATTTTGTACTTTGGATTTCACAGCCCACGTAAGAAAAACTTTAAGAAAACACTCATGTGCACAAATTAATGGTTACTAAAAGTACAGATAAACCCGACCAGCTTAAAACCAAAACTAGCCAAAAATTGGAGCGAAATGCACTGCGAAAATGATTGGGAATACCGCTACCAAACAATTCCGAGCAAGTACGTCTCGAGAAATAAACCAAAAATACTGGTATTATATACTGAATCCCAACGCCAGCATAACTGCCCGTAAACGCAACCAAATTAGACAAATTCTCTGTGAAGAAAGACACACAAAACGGCGGTAAAATGGCTAAAAACGGCAATAACAAGCGCACTAACGAATTATAAGTTTCCAAGCGCGACATGTCCAAAAATAGGGTTTCTAAATTATTCTTAAGTGTTATGGCAATCAGGGGATAACTGGTGGATAATGTAAATACTGGAAATAGCGATAAAAAGTAATCGATAACAATAAGCAGGCGCGATAACCATCCATTGTGATCGAATTGATCGGGTAAGAAGTTTAAGGTGTACAAATCTTGAACGTGCTCAAAGGCAAAAATGCCTGTTAAGGCCAAGATTATATAAAATGTACAAATTACTATATAATCGATGGTTAATATGCTGGATACAGCTGATTTGAAGCGCAATGGGTCTAATAAACTGGGCAGCGAATGATGACACATAAAGGAATAAATACAGGCGCCAAATAATGCAGGTATTGCATAAATATTTGCAGAATTTGGATGGCCCCGTTTTCCATCGGTCGCCAGCATTTTAATTGCTATGCAAATCATCAGAGCAAAGGCTGCAATTAAATACAAAATATATAAATAAAATTTTATTATCAATACTAATCATTTACTTTATTAAAAACTTACCCAACCAGCGACAAATTGCCGTTACTATTTGCAAATATTTGGTTTTTTGTATACCACAAAAGACGAGTGGTCCAAAAATCAGCGTAAACCCCATTAATATCAATCTGTAAATCATTTTACGCGATATTGTTGTTTCTGACTTCGGCCAGCAGGCACTATTGTTATTACTCTCAAAATCACCAGGCAAATATATTGAAAGCGTCTCCAATTTAGATATATTTGAGCCATTTTTCTGCTCGTGATCGCTGTAAGTAAATAAATAAATATAAAAATTAATATATATTTATTCGTAAACATATTTAATTTTTCCCACATTTAAATTTACCAACACACTTTTTTTTTCAATAACGGCATGCCTTTATAAATATTCATAAAAGTAATAATTACAAATAAAGCACAAACTAATTATTTACTGATGAAAAATAAATATGTATTCTTTTTTATTTTTGCTGCAAACGGTTATTTTATGAACAAGATAACCATTTCAGTTTTACTTTTTTGAAATTGATTTAATTGCACAATTTACCAGATAACATCGCGTAAACTTCTTGTCACTGCTGCCGAATAGATGCTCAAATCGCCATACAAATAGATAATAAAGCACAAGTAGAACAATATTCGTCCGAAATCATTGAAGAACATTGTCGCCATTTCACCCAATTCAAATTTCTGCGTGAGCTGATAATAATGAAATTCACCACTCTGTTGTTGTATCGTCAACGGCACTGTTTCACTGTCAGTGTTGGCAATCTGTTGTTCATCCTGCGATTCCGATGAATGTCGCCTGCGTCGTAGCGCTTGCAAATTCTGCCAGCTCTTGATGGCATTTGCACAGGCCATCGTTTCAATAACATATGTCACAGTTATAAAGCTAATAACGGCGAGCAGCAACAGCAATAAAAGACTTAAGCACCATCCAGCCTTAGCGAAGGCAGCGGGCAGCGTTAAAGCACCCGTTCCAACAATTAAATTGAATATGAAAACAAAGCCAACCTGTAGAAAAGCAAACGACGCACGTTAACACTCTTAATCTCAATTATTGTTTATCATATGCTTAATTTGTATGCACAATTGTGTGTAATTGACTTATTTATAATTCTATTTAAGTTGCACATTAAATATTTACCAAATTTGAGTAGGAACCCGCGTTGGTGGGCGGAGAAATATTTCTTCCTGCTTGCATATTCACTTCTTTGTTATATTTATGACTAAAAGCAGTGGGGCCGTTTTTGGAGAGACCATAAATATCTCATTAGAATAATGTTAAATATTTACAAACAAATATGTTTTTAACTGAATATATAATAATATAATATAATAAATTAATATTAAATAAACTATTTAATTTATATATTTATGAAGTAGGTAAAACTTTGCAATTTTATAAAACTTATATTTTCACGCATACAGCCACACTTAAAACTAAAACACCCCGTGCACCTTGTGTTGCTCTATTTTCCCATATAACAGTAAAAAAAAATGGCCGCACTAACGTTCTTATTTTTAATTTGCAGGCGTTTTTGTTAGAAATGCATTTAAGCCATAAATGAATTAATTATGATTAATTAATATGTGTGTTTTTAATATATATATATTTTTTTAACAATTGATAAACTCCATGCTTAATCTTTAAATTTAATACATCCTCAAGCTTGACACACTTAAAATTATAATACATAAATTAGAATTGCCAAACAAGAAATAAAATGATTTATTATTGTGATTCCGCCCAATCATTGCTTAAACAATTATTGCCTAAATCACAATCGTCAACAAATTCAACATGCGTAAATGGAAAATGGCCTTTCCTTCCATTCAGCTCCCCCTCCCACTGCCCATTGATATTCGTTTTGGTCACCTTGATTATATCGCCCACCTCTAGTTTTAATGCAGTCTTATCGTATGCATTCGGAACACGCGATTGTTTGACACGAGCATGCGCTGGAAGCTTGCGCTGGAAATGAAGCGAAACAAGTGTTGGTAAATATAAAAATATAAATTTAAATACAAATATAAATATATTGTCATATTTTAATATATAGTTTACGCACATTTAAATCCGTTCTTTTGAGGGTGTTAAATTGGCTGGTTGTTGTTACGAAAGTTGGTTCTGCATTGCTGCCACTGGTATTGTTGGAACGTGCAATGCAAGCGCTGATATTTAAACCAGCCGCCGACGTCTGTTCGATGCCATCTTCATCCAACGAGTCATCATACTGCGAAATCAAATCGAAATGAAAATGTGATGTTTTGTCAATCTTGCACGATCAGCCAGTTTGTTAGTTCATAAATTTCCATCGTCAGTTTGTCTGTTTGTTTAAAAAACTTGCAGGATCAGTTGGTCTGCTCGTTCATTAAACTTGCATGATCAGCTGACCTGCTCTTTCACTGTTTGTATGTAAATTTTGTTGGTTCGTTCACTTGCGTTGTTCGCTTATTAGGTTTATTCGTTCGATCATAGTTCACCACTACTTACACGCTGCACATACGGAACTGGAATTTGACCAATCAAACCGGTGGAACTGCGTGCTGTCCACCACTGATCCTCATCCTTGCGTATAACGGTTAAAATATCGCCACGCTGAAAAGGCAAATCATCCTGATCCTAAATAAAAAGTCGGCAATTAATACAAAAAATGAATATTTACATTAAATATTCAATTGAACATACACTGCCAAGAAAATCAAATTTGCCAATGACTTTTTCGACTTTCTTCTGAGCTGGTCGCTTTAATGGCGTAGTATCCAAATAGTGCAATGTGTAAAATGTTAATAATTTGGGTAAATTCTCAAATGATTGATCCCCGATGCGATAAACAATTTGTTCCTGCTGCTGCACCTTGTTAATAATATAATTGCTTACTTTTGTGTCCTCTCTGGAAATTAAAAATAAATAAATTTAATATCAATTACATTTTTTTTTTTATTTATAAATTTGTTTTGTACCTCACACAGAGGACGTAGTCGCCTTCGATTGAGTTGCTGTCGCGCACTAAAAAAACGCCGCGTTCTCTTTCATTCATTAAGATCTCTGTTGCATCTTGTCGGGACATGGAGCCAAAGTACCAACTGTAAATTAAATACATATAAACACATAGATATATACTTTTGTAATTGCTTTCAACAAGTAAACTGCCGAGATTTGCATCAATGTGTGTATACCAAATGCACTCGTATAATAATCTGCACTACACACAAACATACATATACCACACTTATGCATAAATATCCATTAAGTTTCCGGTTTACATTTACCTGCTCCTGTCCGATACATCAAATGTATCCATTTTGCAATAATATTATGATGAATTAATTACTTTGTTTGCAAAATTGTTTGAACAATGTGAGCATAAAAATATACTTAATTCCTTTTTTTTCTTTGTGTATTCTCTTTTAAGTTCTCTTTATGGCTGTGCATTTGGTATCGATTACTACTGACTATCGATATTAACGGCGATAATTATTTTCTCGCATGTAAGTGGGCCTAAAATACATGTTTAAATTATTACAAATATTGATAACAATTTACTCAACAAAATTCTTATTTGTAAATATAAATATATGTATAAATTTAAAAGTTTAAACGTAATAACTTGCATAATGTCGCAAAACAAACGTTAAATATACAAATTTGGTCACTACAGATGGTAAGAAATTAAACTGAATGCACTTAATAATAAAGGCTACAGAGATTAGTCGCCCTCTGAACAAAGTACGGCATGCAAATCAATCACACATATCGATATATCGAACGAGCAGTAAGAAAAAAGAGGAGCAAGCCGCAACGAGAATAAAAAAATCGATACGTCTATTTGTCGATGTTTCAGTTCAACACTGATGGGAACGCCATTTTGTGTAAAAGAGAAAAATTTAGAGAAACACACAATACTAAAAAGCAAAAAAACGCGTTTTCTTTGCGCAACTAAGGCAATAAAATGTAATATTCGTAAAGTTAAAAAGTTTGTGTGCATATAAACATATTTAAAACGTATGCAAAGAATTAAATACATATGTAAATCATACGCAAACCAGCCCCAAAAAAAATGCTGCTGCTGCATATATGTCTATGTGTGTATGTTTAAAAACTTGTTTGATGTGGGTAGACATATGCATATGTGCATGTGTATATAAAAAATATATATTGATGTATATATATATATATAAATAAATAAATATATATATATATGTATGCCGCAAATTTAAGTATAGAAATAAATAAAAAACTAATAAGATTTGCATTTGCAAGCAACGCAAAAAAACATTTAACGAATGTGGATGAGGAATAAATATTACAAGTGTAGCCGTATATATGTTGGTATGTATAAGTGTGTTTAAATGTGTGTGTGCATATGCTGCAATTGTTTATCGAGCTTTTTACAAATAAACAAATAAATGTTTGTATATGAATGTTATTTATGCTCTATATATATATATATATATATATATAAATATATATGTATATATATATATATATGTATAATAAATTACACTTACTTCTTATTAAATATATATAAAGGAGTATTTCATGGGTCACATATTGCGCAACTTGAAATGCACTCGCCAACGATAAATCTTCGATTTGCGATATTCGGCAGAAGAGTGCAAACAGAAAATTAAGAAGCCATAAAATAAAAATATACATTGACATTGATCAAGTGCTAAAAACTAAAATACTATCGATAAATTTTTATTTTATTTAATAATTATACGCTATTAGTCAACATTTGATTTTGTAAATAACACCAAAAATTAAAACAAAGATCAAATTTTCAATTTAAAATATAAAATATAGATATATAATAATAAAAAAGAAGACAGATAGATATTTGTTATACACATAAGCAATAGTACTTACACTATTTATAATACTTAATATTTTTCATTTATATATTTTATGCAATTGTTTTATTTATTAAAAACAGAAAAAAATAAATAAATCAAATTTCAACATTGAAATAGTAAAAATAAATAAAATATATGCAAAAAGTAATACCTAATAATATAAAAAATGCAAAGAACAGAATCTTCAATATGTTATTTTTTTGATATGTAGGTGCTTTTAAAATACGATAATTAAATTAGGAATTTACTTAATGTAGTATGTACAATTTACTCTATAATAATTTTTATATATTTTTTACCAGGTAATAAAAAAATCTTTTTCAATGAAGCCAACTTAATATTGGATTGTAAGCTGTCAAATTTAGGGATCCAAAAAATCGGATTAAAAAATACTAATAATAGCTCAACATTATGTCTACGATACATCGCCGCATTAAAGTTCAATTTAGCAATGGTGTACTGAAAACAACTTATAAAAAGCAAGGTAAGTCTAAGGTTTGAATTATATAATCAGTGAAAATGTAGTATTATCATACGAAACTCAAAACAAAAGCGTAATAAAATATGTCAAGCAGATCAAATAATGAAATATATAGAACCAAAAAAAAAAATATACATCGCCGTCAAAATAATAGTCTGAATTAATTTTTTAAATGTTTCAAAAATACTATGAATATAGTTTAAAAATTTAGAACATTTTATTTGATTACAAGCGTTTAATACTGAAGTCAAGCAAATATTAAAAGACGAGATAGCTATAA
The DNA here is from genome assembly GCA_035042365.1 of Drosophila dives. Classification (NCBI taxonomy): domain Eukaryota; kingdom Metazoa; phylum Arthropoda; class Insecta; order Diptera; family Drosophilidae; genus Drosophila; species Drosophila dives. The sequence goes on along the minus strand of JAWNLJ010000333.1, from coordinate 627,329 downwards.
AATGACTAAATTGACATTGACATAATGACATTGCAGTCGGGCGTAACCTATTGCGAATAACTTTGACACCACATATTATTCCGGCTAATAACATTCCAAGTTCGGTAACTGTAAATCTTAAATTGCAGGAGATATTGGCTTTTATAGTGTTTGGGGACGGAAGTGTTGTACAATTTTCGTTACACTAACAGGGATAATCTGCTTAGGGAGTCGGTGTGGCCATGGAAGTTCCTGGAGGCGGCGGGTTACCATCTAAGTTTGACGATTTTTCTTTTAAATTGTGGGAGATGTGCTGATTTATCGATTTACACTTTCCGAAGTATCGGCATTGGCGATTATGGATATTGTCGGTTCCTTAAGGCGACTGTAACCTAAATACTGCCGAAGATGTAGACATTTTAGTGACTTTTAGTGGTTTTTAGTTACTGTAAACTTAAAATTTTGGGATATATGTGACCTTATCGATTTCGGAATATCGATTTTATCAATTTCCTAAACGAAGCACTCGAATTTGACAGCTGTTTTTTTTTTTGACGCAGACTCTGGCCAGTATATATTCTAAGTTTCAAGACCCTACCTCTAAGGGTATCGAAAAAAGTTTAGCATGTTTACAGCACAAAATCAATATACCGGTATGGTGTATATGTATATAAAAATAGATAATATATGAAACGACTGTAATTTCTATTTCTATACAAAAAAAATTTGATAAAGCTTTATTTTTAGCTTCTTTTGCAGACAGTATATTGAAATGTAATCGCAGCAGCCACATTTTCAAACCCGATCCCGAATTCGTTCCGGACCGAAGAGTAACTACTCTAAAGACAAATGCAACAGGAACAACAACAGTTGAAGCACTATTACAAAAATGCTCTAAATACACAACCAATCAAGATGAAATGTATTTAGCATCCTCAGAAAAATTTCACTATCAGCAAAGAAATCGTACAAATTATAATATGTTGCTTGGAGTACTCTTCACATTATTATTGTACCTCAGTTGCTCAACTCAAGCGATAGTCGGGCAGGAGCAGGATGGAGTTGGAGTAGGAGGTCCTGGTATTTCTATAAACAGTACAGGTTATCGAAATGGGGCAATTATCAAAGCAGCAACTGTGACAACAGGTCTGATGGGTAGCAGTAGCTCCTCCTCATCATCATCGTCATCTGTGGCAGCTGCAGCTAGCAGCGGTTATCTGGATAAATTGGACAATTTGGAACGAAGTGTGGCAGCTGTTCTCATCAAGGTTGCCTACGGAACTACTTCAACGACCAAACGGAGCATACCTGATAACAGTTATGTTCTCGGTCTGACTACGGTGGCAACGCCACTCTTAACTACCCTCAGGTAGGCAGAAGCGGAACTTTGAACAGCATATATTTAAAATAAAACTAAGATAAGGTCTATTATTGGAATTTTATGACTGTCGATGCCAATCGATAACAGAAACCTCCAACATTTATAAATATAGCATCTGTCTTTTTATCGATATTAACAATAGCAATATTGGAGCATAAGCGGCTTCTTTGATATATTAAATACCTAGACTTATTGATATGTAAACTGTACATTTTCTTTTTTTTTCGATTATCGACACTTATCGATAACACAAATAGCTAGAATTCCGCATATAGAGCCTCCAATTGATTTATATGTATATATATAATATTTAGATACCAATCGGCTCATCAGCCGCAACACAACGTTGGTCGCCATCGCACCTACGAGCTGGACTTGGAGCGAGATCATGCGTTGCCCACCTCAGCGCCCAATGCCGACATACTCAAGAGCAACAATAATCCAACGTATCCGAATCCGAATCGTCATCACAGCAGCAGCAGTCACGAACGCGAGCGAGAGCGCGAGCGAGAAAGGGACAGAGAACGTCAACGGCACACAATGCTGCAATATAATTCAACGCCAATGCCCTCAAGTAATTACTTTCGATAACAACTAATTCACTTTTTATTTTTATTTGTAATTTTAATTATATATTTTTGTGTAGTACCCAACTCGTTGAAGAAATCGAACGGTCAGCCAACGATACCCATGTACCCGGGTGATATACCTTCCTATTCCCCGCCATCAAGATCTTTTTTTACGCCACCGTTGCCGCCGGAATATCAAAATCCATTCGCGGATAAGCCCACATTACGTGGCACAAATAATGAGGGCATTATATCGAATACAGTGGCATTTAATAATCGAAGACCTATACCGCCGCCAAGTCTAATGCCCGGGCATGAAAGGATTCCGTTTAGACCGCCGGACTTGGCGGCTTCTATAGGAAATACAGCGGAGGCTGGAATGAATACAAATGAGACCTATTTGGAGACCAAAAAGCCCGTGGAACGTAAAAAAGCGCTAAATACGCCCTCGCGCAATGAAGCATCCACAATGGAGACCAGCGAAAGAGAATCGAGCAATAATAATAATAACAATGAGTTAAAGTTGTCAATAGATGCGAGCAATAAGGACGCAAGCAAGCGACAGGAAGTGTTGCCAAATATACGCCGTATTTTGGGGTCGAATGGCAAAAAGGGCGATATACCTGCAGTATTGCTAAGGCAAGTGACACAAAAGCCTAATACTTATGCACAGGCGCCGGCAGTGCCAATTGTGGCAGTGGCAACACAAGCAAATGATAGTGGCAATGCAGCTGGCAACACTGGCAGTGCAAACACTGGCGGTGTCAATAACTACAACCATAATAATAATAATAATGCAGAATCCTCCAGTCCAAATATTAATAAGAGCCGGCAGCAATTGGAGGCAGCCACAAATAATAATCTATCATCAACAACAACAATAACATCGTCATCATCAACAACAACAACACCGGCAGCAGCAGCAGCAATTGGCGAGGCAGCTGCCACAAGTTTCACTTCAAGTGTTAAGCCTAATATGCCATCAAATGTAGAAAGAGCTGCTGGCAACATTTTAAAAGTCTCCCATGTCACCTGGACTTGGGCTTGGAATATACACATTTATCTGTCCGTTGTCCTTTTTACAATTCTGGCTGTTTATTCGCTCTATAAATTGGTCACGTATAACAAGTTGACGCACCTATTTTCACAGTCCTATTTTGTATACATACATCTGATTCTGATTGTGATCTGTGTGATGCGCATTATTTATTTGTGCGTCGATGCTTATAATATTCACAGCACATTTCCCATTTTCGCCGGCGAACTTTTACTCAATTTGCCAGCGACTTTGTTGACGGTTGCTTTTGCTGTTTTAATATTATTTTTATTTCTAAAATCGCTTAATCATAAAAATAATCGATATTCGGCGCTGGTACGTCCCTTAACGGTTGTCGTTGGCTGCGGCGTCCATTTGGTTTTGTGCATCACGTTGCATTATGTTGAGTCTTATACTCTGCACAATCATCACATGTACTTTCAGCAGCAGCAGCAACAGCAATTTCTGCGTCGCCAACAACAGTTGCAGCTGCAACAATTGCAACAGCAACATTTGCACCTGCAACAGCAACAATTGCCCGCTGCTAATCCGGCGCCTCCACCAAGAGTACTATCCCTCATCTGTCAGATTATCTACATATTTATCTGCCTCAGCCTAGGCCTGCTTTATCTGTATCTTTACCGTATTCTCAAGCGAATTCTAAAAAGTAAATCCCAGAATTATATTCATGGTTATCAAAATCTTTCCTATGCCATCCACATAACCATTGCCAGCGCTTTACTTTTTGTTCTGTTGGCAACCCTGCAAATTTTTGGCGCCATTTGTATTTCGACAGCGCGTCCTTTGATCCTGAATCAAGCCTCTGACTTAGATTGGCTCCAGTGGGGCTATCAATTCTCTTTGCGTCTCATCGAAATTGCAATTATTACGTTAATATCTTGGGTTACGGGCCTTAAAACGAGCGTTGGAAATAATCAGGGCAATAACCCGGGTGGGGTTGCCTTAAATGGCGATGTGCGTGCTACTAATAATTTGGGCCTGTCCGAACGAGAGAAACACAATCAGCAACACCATCCATCCCAGCATCCACAACAGTCTCAACATTCGAATGTGGCAAATTTTTTTTTGCCCTGCACGTCCAGTTCGAGTCAGGAGCAATTCGATACGGATTATCCGGCCGTATGTAATGCGAACACAAATCTGCACACGTACACAATGCGCACGGGTAAATTGATTTACGATGATAGTTATGCTTTAAATTCCTTGGCAACAACCGGAGCAACTACTGCCGGAGCAGCTGCAACAAATCCCATTCCGACTGGTATCATTACGGATTATCAGCAACCGGAGCCTATGTATCAGCGACCCTACGACACGGGCTCCATGCGGAATCACAGTCATAATCAGGAGTATAACAGCGCACGATATCATCATCATCATCAGCTGCGGCCAGCGACTACGGCGTATTTGGGCAGTGATTATTTGACAGACGGCACCGTTGATCACTATGAAAACCCCAATTTCGATTTGCGTGCCACAACAACAACAACGACGCTACAAAAGCTCGCCAGTTCCGGTTCGGCGTCCGCATCGGCTTCCGCCTCGAACTCAGGCTCGGGTTCGGGTTCAAATTCAGGTTCGTCACAGCAACAAATGTTACTGCTGCAAAGCGATAGTTGCTATTCGGAACCGTTGCATGAACAAAACTCCGGCTATGAATTCAACAATTTCGAGCGACCCGTGTTTAAAGACGAAAGAATCGTAGAAAATGCCGGAGTTCTAGCGGGAACTGTGCAGAAGTTTCAAAAGTGCCGCAAGCCGGAACTGGAACCGGAACGTCGTAGCTCAAATTCAACGACAAATTCTTGCGGCTCAACGTCTACGACTGGTTTGCGTTATCCGGGCTATAATTCCTACGAAAGAGGAGGTAATCATTTCAATAATAGTGGAGTACGGAAAAGTGGCACATTGAGCAACATAGTCAACGGATCCACACCAGCTCAGGCTACGGCTGCAACTACGGCTCCAGCTACGGTAAATAGGGGACTACGTTTAAGTGGTGCTCAAACTTTGGCGCATGCGGAAAGAACGCATTATTATCAACAACGAAGACCACAATATCCGGCAAATTTTATAAATCGCGCTGATTACGAGTTAAACAGCACTGAAAGGGATCCAACAGTGTTGTTGAACATACAGCAACAATTACAACTGCAACAACAACAATATAACAATCAACGTAATTCAGAAGAGGAAGATGAAGAAGGGGAGGAGGAGGAAGTTGGAGCAGAAGATGGAGAAGCCGAAGATGAAGAGGAAGACGACGATTTAATGATTGGTGGCTGCAATGTGGAGTGTACCAATTTAATAAATAACACTGAGCATTTCGATAACAATTGTAGTTTAACACATAATGTGTGTCACATGCAAAACAAGCAAAAATTGGCCAAATTTCAACAGCAAACTGAGCAAACAGCAACAAGCGCCCTCCAGCAGCGAGTAGCTTCAACAGCGGGTGGACCAACAGCAAACGCAAAAGGAGCATCCAAAGCTATATTAGTAGCCGGCTCAGGCGCAGCAGTGAACGCAAAAGGAACAGCGAGCGCAAAGGGAGCAGTCGCCTCCAAAGCAGATATTCACAGTAAGCAGCAAAAGCAACAAAATCGCAATGCCTTAACGCAAGTTTGCAGCAATAATATTAACGGCATCGATTGCTAAGCCAGCTAGAAATATTTATGTATATTTGACAAATTTGCCGTCGCTTGCTGTTGCCACACACTCACTCACACAAAATTTTTGTAGTTAATTCGCCACTTTCTACTCTCTTCAAACTTGTGATATACATATATATAAAAACACTTACATTCACACACACACACACACTATGTAAAAAAAAGCAGCAGAAAATAGTATTCAAAACTCGAATATTTATTATATATTATAATATATATATATTTTTGTATATATTGTAATATGGTTCGCAAAATGGCGCAAATTAAGTACTGCATAGTTTAAATTACACTTTAAATTCAGTGGAGTAACTGTTAATTGTATTAGGATTATTTCTTATATATATATATATATATATATATATATATATATATATATGTATAAAAAAGTTTACACTGAAAGCAAAAATAAATTAATGGTAATGATTTGCATATGCATTTTTAGATTATTTGAAGCGAAAAACGAATTTTACATATTTTTTCTTTGTACTGTATTTGTTAATATTTAATTAATTTTTTTCTTTACAATTTCACCTTTTAAACCTTTAACTAATTGAGTTGCCATTTTGCACCCCACAATTTTTAGAATTATTAATTTAAAAAAAATACAAAAACGTTAAATATTTAAAAATACATAATTATGTCTACAACTACAAAAAAACCAAGTTGAAAACCATCTGGCTTCAAAGCGTTCATTTCAACATTAAATTAATAAATAAAAAAAACGATTCGATATATAAATATTTACCTGTAAAATAACTCAATTTCAAATACAATGCACAAAAAGAAATGCAGCTTTAAAAATTGAGAAAAATGTATAGAATTATCGTAAAAAATAACAATTGCTTTTGAAAAAATAGTGTAAAAAAATCACACATAATGTTAAAATTCATAATGCGTAAATAGTACTGATTAGATAAGGCTTTTTGCATTTTTAATGTAAAATTAATTTGATTACAAACACGTATATATAAATAAATATATATACATTCATAGAATTAAAAACTATATAGGGCTTTTAAGGATGATTTAAGTATCATTGATTTACGATTAAATATTTCTACTAATGCAAAAAAACAAAAAAAAAATAGCAAATTAAATTAAATTATAATATACATATATTGATTGAAATATGCGCACTATATATATATATATAATATATAAACACAAGAACACAAAACATTTTTACCATATACGATTATTAAAACTAAATAATAAAAAGCAAAAAGGAATTATCCTTGTTATTAAAAAAAACAAAAGAAAATGAAGAGAAATATGTATACATATTAAGTGTAAAACTGTACATGCATATGAAACACAATTACTCTTATAATAAAATGACTCAACTACTAAATATAAAAAAAAAATACGAACCTTGCTTATTTTATTGTTATAGATAAATACGAGTGCTTAGAAATTAATCAAACCAAAATACGGGTTGAAATTCTTTATTGAAACTAGACCACAAATAAAAATGAACAAAACAAGTAATCAATTTTTATCGATGAATGTTCGCTGGTTCGTTTTTCATATATTTAAAATTGTAAGATAAGCAATACTGCAATTTTTTATTGAACCTTATCCACAACGAAAAAATAAATAATAGAAATTAAAAAAGGCAACGATATATTTGATCAACAGTTGTTCGTTAACCATTGAGATCAATTAAAGCCGCATGTATTCTAAAATGAAGGCGAGATTCCAAAGCATATTTCGAATACTTTTTCCTAAGAAGATAAGAAAGAATAGAACCGTGATTGATTGATGGATTGACTGATTAACTTACTTTGTGTCTTGCAGCGTGGCTATTGCCAAAGTTGGATTATCGGAGGCGTGGCAAAGAGCAGTTTCCACACATGCATAGGGTATAATAAACTGATCCTCCACAATGCCCACTTGGGAAATGCACTCGCGGAAGTCCCTGAAGGAAGTGGTATATTAATTACAGGTTAATTAATAAAAATAGGGTTTGGGCAAAATAATAGCAACACTCGGACAGGAAATCTTGCCATGGTTTTTGTAAGCAGTTTGAGAATACATTTTTAGAAGTGCCAGAAAACTCTGAAGAGTGTTAATATTAGTTTTGCCACATTGTAAATATTACACATATACTTACTGCAAAGCCAACCCCGATTTGCCCATTTGAACATAGCAGGCGCCACGCAGCAGCAAACACAGAGCTCGATTATCAGCTTTGTAGAAATAGTTAACTGATTCATGCCGAGTTAAATCTACCAATTCCTTATCAATAATTTGTAGGATGCCGTCGGCCAGCTCATAATTCTTGCCCAGGAACTTGAACATGTTCCACAAATACATCAGCTCTATAAGGGGCAGGACGAGTCTCTGACCTTGCCTCTGATAGCGCTCGGCTCGCTTTGCCATAAATTTCTCCATGGGCAGCGATTTACCAGCGATGCGTTGCCCGCTCGCAGGCACCTCCAACATCAAGGAATCTATACACCTCATGTGCTCCTCTGTTCTCATTGGGGACATGAGCTTAATGACGGCCAATTGATAAGCGTAGATGGCCCTTGACCAATTACTTTGCTCAAGCAACTGGGTGGCATAGAATTGAGCATTGACCCAGTTCTGTTGCATACAACTCAGCCAAAGCAGTTCCCAGTAGCTCAGGTAATGAAATTGTGGCCACGCATCTTGAGATTTCCACGATCTAATGTACCAAGACTCCGCAGCTCGCAGATTGCCCTTGCATAGCTCAACGCGTCCCTTGAAGAAGAGCATCCAGACACCATTTGGATATTTGGCTAGCTGTCCGCTCAACATCTCATCGCATTTCTTGAGGTCGCCAGGCGATTGACGATTGCTGAGCATTGGCACAACCATCAAATGATAGCCGAGCAGGGATATTGCGCACAGTATTTGACGTAGACCGTTCTCCTGGTATCCAGCACGCAAATTATTGAGGCCATCCAGCTGGGAGATAATTTTTTTGAATTTTTGCAATATAATTATAATTTAATTTAATTATTAAGTAATTACCATGTAATTATTCATCTTATTTAGTAAATAATTGCCATTTATTTAATTAATTAGTCATTAACTACTAATTTTATGCGATTATTAATTGCTGTTTATTTACTGTCTAATTGCCATGCAATTCCACAACTATTTCGAGCATAAATTGTCATTTAATTCACAAATATTTCTATTTAATAACTAAGTAATTAATAAGTTATTACTCACTCTATTCGTGGAAAAACCAATGAATTGCAGCAGTTTAGTTATACGTACGGGCAACATGGATATCATCAGGTTGAAAGTTCCAATTCCCATATGGACTCCGCTATTAAAATGGTTTCGCAATCCGGCGGAACTCACCTCCCATTTGCGATGCTTCATTATCTGTGCGCAAAGTCTGTAGTTATAGAGACCAATAATAATCAAGTGAAACAACTAAGTCCATAGTCTCGCTACCTGTAACAATTGAAGCACTGACGCACTTGGAGGCTGCCACGGATCAGCCCACTGAGATTTTCGTCCTCGATGAAGGTCAGCAAGGCGCTCAGCAAAAGGGTCTCTGCTAAACACAGTTCCGCATGGCATTCTAGATCGGTAAGTAGATTGAAGTTTTTCTGAAAGTATCGATACTTTTATTATTGTTATTCTTTAATTGTTTTTCCATATTCCTTTATTTTAGCCTTTACTTATTGCTTACTTTCAATTAACTTATTTCTTTTATACCATTTCATTTATAACTTTAATTAAAATTTAATTTTTATTAAAACTTGATTATTTACTTTTTATATTATTTAACTTGTATCTTCAATTATAAATATTTTTAATAATTTTGTACGAACAATCGGACAATTTCTACTAAATATTAAGCGTATAAGCACCTTTTTGAAAGTGCTGCCAATATATTCTTTTAATGTGCTTCTTTTTCTGAATCGCTGACAGAGTTCGACGCATTTCTTTAACTGCGCTGATGCTTCATCCACGTGTTCAAAGGTAAAAACAGCTTCGAGAAATGCGAATACAGCGTTGCCCATCGAATGATAGAGACTCGAATCGGCAAACGGTCGCAACAAGTTGCGAGCGTTCTCGAATTCGTTGTCAAAGAAATAATTGATGGCAAGTTGCGCTTCCTTCAACGAAGTACTCAAGTCCATTTCCAAAGGACTCGTCTCCAATTGCTCCGAGCTGGCGTCATAAAACTCATCGGATGAGTCCGATGTATCACAGACTTCCATTTTGATCGCTAATTAATAATATGAATATAAATTAAAATACATACGTAAAAGTGTGAGTTTAAGTAAAAGTATCTAGCTACATGGAACATGTTAGATCAGCACGCTAAGTTTGATCCCGAAACCGTTGCGACGGACGCAACAAAAATAGCGACGCCTTTTGTAAACGCTTGTGAGCTGCGCTTAACGGTTATTTACTGTTATACTATACACATATACGTATTTATGAATTTGTGAATATCGACTTGAAAAGGCAAAATCGTGATTTACTATAACTATATTTATATTTAGTTATTTACAATAATTATGTAAACATACCATATATATACACATAAAAATACTGGTTTCATTTTGAATAATAAATATAAAATAAATTTAAAAATACATATTGGTACGTCTGCTAACTAACCACAGAATGACAATTTTTAAGTTGGAAAGGCAAATGCAAATCACACACACACAATATAGACACTTATAAGTATATACACACACAAATGGAAGCTACATGTTGATTTAGTTAAGTTGCTTTGATACCGGTTATAGGCTTTATATTTATATCTATATACATATATATATTTCTTTGTCATTTTTAATAAATACATAAATTGAAGTTTTTCTGGGCTCCTGCTTCTTTATTCACGTTGCTCATTGAACTTCACACATATGTTGTGTGTTTGTGTTTTGATTGAAGCAGTGAGCAAAGGAAAAGCTGAAAAACTACGCTCGTACAAAAAAGCATATGTATTTGTAGCAGCAACAACAGCAGCAGCAGCAGACATACATTAAGCTTTAAGCTCTTGCGTTGTTCGGTCGTGTTTATTTTATTGCGTTGCCCAGAATATTATTGTAAACTAGTTTTTTAATGATTGTTTATTTTTTTGTTTTAAGTTACTTGTATATATATTAACGCTGTATGGATTTCGTTAATTCGGCAATTGTCAATGAAATCGGTTTGGCTTTATCTTTTTTTTATCTAAAAAACGGCGCGGTGTTCGTCAGCAGCTTTTCGCAATACAGTATTTTGTAATCGAGGGAATACGAAAGTGTGAAAACAAAGCGCAAAATAAACACCAACACACAATACACACACACAGACGAAAAACTCCTCTCACACTACATATACATTTGCACAGAACAATCAGCTGTGCGTGCCCGACAAAAAGCTGAGAACTTTAAGTTGACCAGCTCACATTTTAAAGCAAAACGAGAACATTATAAAATAATAAATATTACAGAGATCAACAAGTAATAAAAAAATTCCTGTTAATTTAAAGTAAACAACCTGCTTAGTTCTGATTAATTGCCTACAGAGTACAAAGCTGAAGTACGTGACCCTTAATCGCGAAAGCAATTTGACTTTTCAAGTTGCAAAGTTCAATTTTTAGTTTAGTTTTATCACACACACATGTATATAAATATATATAGTACATACAGCTGGTGTCAAAATATTAATTCGTTCGCATATTAAAATATGTTTATTATATTTATATTTGTTGCTTTTTAAATTATGTTTTTTGTATAATAAACAAATATAATAAAAATATAAAATATAAAATATAAAATATCAAAATTAAAGCATATGATAAATCCAAAATATACATTTCATAGGATTTATTAGTATGCATATTTCGATCAAATTAATTTTGATATTACAAATTAATAAATTATAGCAAAATCTAAAAGAAGAAAAACATGAATAAAATAAATTAAAGTATAATTAAATTGAATATAAAATAGATAATAAATTTCAAAATATAATTTTGAAGCGATGCTTCTATTAATTAAAACTAAAAATGCGTAAATAAATTAGTATAATAAAATAAAGAATATAGTTTATTCTAAATTCAAAGTCATAAATTTCTTAGTCTTTAATGTAAATATTACGAAAATAAGCGTAGAATGCGCAAAATATATTTTTTCTTGCGACTAATCTAATCCAAAATAAAAAATTGATATTATCAAGTGGGTTGATTGTGGCAATCTTAATTTACAAATTTGCAGCCTTTTTAAAAAACCTTTAGTTACAAAAAAAAAATTTCTGTGGAATCGATCGTAAAAAATTTATTTTCTACGACAGCTAGAAATATGAGTATTAACTGATTACAGCTCTTAGCCATTATTTTGCCTCGAACAGTGTCGGTGAAGTCGATTAAATGATTAAGCGATTGAACTTTGCTTTACAGCAATTTAGGTGTTCGAAAGTCTTAAGTACGCTCTGATTGCATAAGAACAATGGTTCTGCTCTGGATCAGGTTTCTCAATTTTAACTTGATTCTCAATTGATATTTGGCCGTTGTAGTTGAATGACGTCTCTTTTTGTTTTAATTCCGTATTCTCCGTTATCAATATTTCACTATCACTAATAGTGTTTAATAAACACAATTTCATATATAATAGTTTAATTTTAATTTCTATACTTGCAGTGCGAAATCTGAACTAAACTATTTTACTTATATGCATATGTGACATTAAATACAATACATATTTAATATCATTACACATAGAATTACAAAAGTGGAACGGATGTAAATATGGCAGTGTTGTCAAAGTATGTGGATCGCATTGCCGAGAAGTATGAACAATGTGGATTTCCCAAGCAAGCGTTCAGCTATGCGCTGGTAGGAACAGCACTGTTTGCACTAACCGTTAAGGTTACTGTTCCTTACATACGAAAAGAAGCACAAAATGGAAGGAACAAAGATGGGAAGAGGACGAGAGACGATAAGGGAGCAAGAGGCGGTTCGCTCACACCAACCGAAATCGATGAGGATCTAAAATTGGCTGAAGCGGAAAAATTGCTCGTCGAACAGCAAGCGAAAAATCAACAAACGCTCGAACCCGGTTTGAATCGGGAATTTTTGAATCAGCTCGGCATGCTAGTCCAAATAATGATACCACAAAAGCTCTGCTACGAGACCGGGCTGTTAACCGTGCACACCCTGTGCCTTATTTCGCGAACCTTCCTCAGTATCTATGTGGCGGCGCTAGAGGGCGCCATCGTCAAGTTTATAGTTCGTAAGGATGTCAAACAATTTACTCTCGTCCTCCTCAAATGGTTTGGCATCGCCATACCAGCGACGTTTGTCAATTCCATGATTCGCTTCCTGGAAAGCAAGTTGGCGTTGGCATTTCGGTAAGTAAATCCCAACCCCCAAATAGAGAGTGTCGAAGATTGATGCTTAAAAATTTCGAATAATATTATATTATTTTATTTTATAAATATCTGCCTCATTTCAATCGGATCGGTGGAGAAAAAGAAGGTTATAGTTAAAGTTACAACTCCCTGTTAACCATAAACCACACTTTTAACTTACCGTTACACATACTCTTTGAAATTAACTCACTGCTTTAGGATGTGGATTTTTGTGAACAGTTTTTTTGATGCTACCTGTAATTACTTTATTATATTTTGACTATATTTAAGTATTTTCGAAAGCGGGATAGAGTCTAAGTTATTTGTTTTAAACTAACAGATTAATTAATTACATTTTCATTGCTCTACATTTCTGTTACGTAAAATGTTTAACGTTAATTTAATTTAATCTATAAAATATTTACAAAACTATTATTATTTATTTAACTATATATTATATTGTGATTATTTATTATTTCTAGAACACGACTGGTGCGTCATTCATATCGTTTGTATTTCAAAAACCAAAACTACTACCGCGTATCAAATTTAGATGGCAGAATTGAAAACGCTGATCATAGGTGCGTAAATCTATTTATATCTGTATATATTTAGATATATATATATATATATATATATTTGTATATACATATATACTTATATATTGATTTTTTTTAGACTTACCGAGGATATTTCAGTGTTTGCAAGCTCTGTGGCCCATTTGTATAGTAGTTTGACGAAACCCTGTTTCGATCTGATGCTAATCGGCTTAGCTCTGATGCGATCCTCCCAAAAAATGAAGGCCAACGTTTTATTAGGCACTTATATTTATTGTTTGCTCTTATAGTGATTTTAATAATTGTTTCTCTCAAAGGCCCCGCCCTGTCTGTTAGTGTTATTGCGCTTACTGCCCATATCTTACGGATTGTCTCACCGAAATTTGGACAATTGGTCTCCGAGGAAGCGAATCGCTATGGATACTTACGACATATTCATTCCCGCATCATAACAAATGCCGAGGAAATCGCCTTTTACGGCGGACACAAGGTGAGTATACTATAGTTCACCATAAATATATTTATTATTTATAGTTATCGCTTAAAATATAAATATGTTTAAGATAAAGTATAAAAATATGAAATAACAAAGTGCTATTTGTAAACATTTTTTAATTCCATTTCTAATTAGTTTTCCAATTCTATACGCCCAGGTTGAGCTGCAGCAGCTGCGTCAGGCTTACAATCGCCTGGTGAACCAAATGAATTCAATATTTAGCCAGAAGTTGTGGTTCATAATGCTTGAGCAGTTCTTCATGAAATATGTGTGGTCAGGCACGGGCATGGTCATGGTATCACTGCCGATCCTAACAGGTGCAGCTGTAAATACGAGCAGCACCAGCATTGACAGTAACATTAACAGTAATAATCACAGCAGCGATTCCAGTGTTAGTGAACGCACTCAATATTTAACAACAGCACGAAATTTGCTGATTTCTGCAGCAGATGCAATTGAAAGATTGATGTCCTCGTATAAGGAAATTGTTGCGCTCGCAGGGTACACATACCGTGTGGCTGGCATGTTGGATGTTCTTGAGCAGACAGCACAAGGCATTTACAGCAAGGCAACAGTTGTCGAGAATAATGATGAAATTAATGGAATTATTGAGTTTAAGGATGGTAAACCAATTGCCAAGGGTCGCATTATTTACACAGATGATTCGGAACAGTTATCGGATAAGATTAGCTTGCGTGCGGTACCCGTGGTGACACCCAACTGTGATATTGTTGTGCCAAGCCTGTCCTTAACCATCGAACCAGGTATTCATCTTCTAATTACGGGTCCTAATGGCTGTGGAAAGTCGAGTTTATTCCGCATTTTGAGCGGATTGTGGCCAATCTATGCGGGTGAATTGCATATTCCACGTCCGGTTGAAAATAAACCGTGCATGTTTTATATACCACAGCGACCCTATATGTCCATCGGTAGTCTCTGTGATCAGATCATATACCCGGATACGCGCGAGGATATGAGACGCAAGAATATCACAGTTAACGAACTCATGGATATCTTGAAAATGGTCTGCTTGGAGCACATTGGTCAGCGGTAAGTAAATTCGTAACTAATTAATAACAAAATATGATATTTATTTATATTATTTAAGTGAAAAATTTAAGTTTTTTTTTTTCTTGTTTTATTTATGTATTTACTTATTTATTTATTTAAAATTAACTAAAATCATTTAGAATTAGATATTTAAAGTTAATTAAAATAAATTACAAATAATATAAAAAGTTTAGTATATATTTGTTAACGTACAGTCAACCAAAATTTATTTTAGAAAAATCTAAATATAAAACTTTTATTTATTTGTAGTGATGGCTTTGATGTGGTGCGCGATTGGAAGGATATTTTATCGGGCGGTGAAAAACAACGAATGGCTGTCGCTCGTCTTTTTTATCACAAGTTAGAATTTCATAAATAATTCATACATATTATAAATATTCTACGATTTATGTTTTTTTTTTCTAGACCTCGCTATGCTTTGCTTGACGAGTGTACGAGTGCCGTTTCCATAGATGTAGAGAGCTCCATTTATGAGATTGCCAAGCAAATGGGAATCACGTTGCTGACAATAACACATCGACCCACTCTCTGGTAAGCCGCTGCCCTTTACCTTAATCAAAATAAAAATATTTATTTTATTGTTAAATAATTATTTACAAGACAAAAAATGTATTTTGAAATACCTTATCTCGAATTTCAGCACCCAAAAAAAAAAATAAACAAGAAAAATAGCCCTAGTGAAGAAAATGCGCAAAATAAAAAAAAAAAACGAACCTTAAACCACAAAAAATAGTTAGATTAAACTATATCACTAATCTATGTATTTGTCTATATTTTTATGTTACTTTTAGGAAATTCCACACACATATTCTTGAGTTTGATGGTCAAGGAGGCTGGCGATTCAGAAAGATGGATCACAATGAAATGCAGAAGGAACAGTTCCTTCACTAATATTCCCATATTAAGCATTAGAATAAGCATCAAATGAAAAGTGAATAAAGACTTACAAATTAATGTGCTCTGGATTTATTTTGAAATGGGACTTTTAGATGGTACTTTAAATCGAATGGTGAATTAACGAATTTTAATTAAATACATTTTTGATTGGTATAGTGCCTTACAATCACAATGATTATTTCTATCGAACTTCATTCCAGAAATATGGGAAACAATCGTACGTATTTCACAGCTCCCATGCAAAGTGGTTGCTTTTCAGTTCATACAACTTTTTTTTTTAATATATAT
Source organism: Drosophila dives (assembly GCA_035042365.1). NCBI lineage: Eukaryota > Metazoa > Arthropoda > Insecta > Diptera > Drosophilidae > Drosophila > Drosophila dives. The sequence continues at coordinate 611,021 of JAWNLJ010000333.1, read as the reverse complement.
ATATTTGTTTGTTGACTTGCTTACAATATACAATATGTGTGTTAGACAATAAGATTCACAATAACCTCTTAAGTTAAATACTTTTAAATATTTGTCATATGATTTTTGCTTTCTTGGCATTTATTTGAAAACATCAACCATGCGTAGTTCAATAAAATGAATTTGGAACATGTTATTAATAGTAATCGTACATCGAATATATATATGTTTAGATATTTATATATATAATAAGATATGCTATATACTATATAGTACAACATATATGTATATATATACTAAAAATGTTTTTTTTTTACTTTATTTATTGTCCGGAACTCACAACTAGAGATTTATTGTCAATTGTTTATTTATATTTTTTTTTTTAATTTGTTTACTACTAGTTTTTGTTTTACAATTTTTTTTTATAGATTTTTTAGTTTTTTTTTCTATACACTACACAAAATAACGTTTGATAAAATGATACTCATACTCACAATAATTGATATATTTTGTATTTAATACTCATTTCATCAATATTACACATGGATTTTTAGCAATATATATATTTATGTATTTTGTATGTATTTTTTATGTAGTTGATTAGTACACAATTATTAGTCTCTCATAATATAGGTAGCACAAGTACTTTGGGTAAGTTCGATATGTTAAATTGACATTTAATTTATATATAAGAATATGTATAAATATAAATATAAATATATATTTATATATATCATATATATATATATGTATGCAAATTACTGGCCTTTCCTGAATCCAAAATTTGTACAATGCGCACAGCGGAAAACATATTAATTAATGGCATATATAATATTAATATAAAATAATAATAAATAAACAGATATATAATAAGCAAACTAATAATAAATTATTGTCCTTAGTTATTATTATTTTTGAAATAATAATTATTAACTATAATTGAATGATTTATTAAAAATTACTAAAGAAAAGTAAATTAAAAAATATATTTTCAAAATTTATTATTTAAACTTTTCAAAATAATTATAAAGTATAATTCGATGATTTATCTGAAATGACTAATGAAAAATATATTACAAAATATATTTATAACGTTTTATATTTTAACATATTGAGAAAAGTTAGATGTTGTATTATATATACATGAATAGTATATAAATAATATAAATATACATAACCATATATTTATATATATATACATATATATATATATATATGTATTTATATTATATATATATTTATATTATAAATATGTTTATGTATATTTATATATATATATACACATAAACACATATATATATATATATATATATATATGCTTAACGAGTTGGTTTACATTAGTCATATTTTAAATTTTTGATCATTCATTTGATTGTTTTTATAATACTATCAGTTTTTTGTGTTTAAGTTCAGGCACAGCTTAGATTATACAAATGTGTGCGTTTTTGTATGAGCGTAGCTTATATGTATGAATCGTTCAGTAGAATTGTATTAATGCCATATTAAAATTATTGGTTTAAGTTGCTTTTTCTTTCTGATGATTGTTTTTATTTTGGAAGCATTTGATTATTATTATTATATATATATATATATATATATATATATATATATATATATATATATATTATATTATCAAGACAACGTTAAATACGAATACGAATATACAGCTATGAATGTATATTCATGTATAAATCGAATATCTTATGTTTGATTAGTTGCACATTTATTTGGATGTACTATTATATATTATATATTTATTTAATTGTGCACTTCAAAAAATACACAATTTACATTGAAGTTAACAATTAAATGATATAGAAATAAATTATTAAAAAAAGGAAAATATTTAAATTTAATTAGGTTCCGTCATTTTTGTTATTTGATTTTCAAGAATAAGCAAAACTCTATTTTATTAATACAGCGTTTAAATTGTTATTTATTTTTAATTTTTTTGAGTATTGTAAATTAATTTAAATGTCGCTTTTTTATTATATTCAAATGAAATAAAGCCAAATAACAAAATCAACTTAATTTTATAATTAAATCGTGTTATATATATAATATAAATTTATAAATAAATATTGTATATACAGACAATTTCACATGATGATTCACAGCAATTAGGAGGTACTTGTGAAGAAAGCATTTAAAAAAGCAACAATCAAATTATAACAACGGCCTAAAAATATCTACATATATTATTAGAAATAGGAGCAGATCGATATTTGCTATATATATATATGTGGTATCGGTCGAAGCGAACTTAGGGGCGAAATAAAAATCGTCATTTATGCAAAATATAAACATTAAATATTAGAATTAATTTCGATACTGTTTACCCATTATATGTATATTATAGATGTATATATTTATTTTTTCTTTTGAATTGACAACCGTTGCTACTGTTCATTAACTTGCTGTATTTACATCTCCTTAAAATGAAATTAATTAAAAGTACAAAATAAAAAATTTACAAAAAAAAAAAAATGAAAACAAAAATCTTTTGAAATACTTTTTGTAGCTTTTCTCATTTCTAAAACAGTTTACATTAAATATGCAGTATTATCATATAAATCAAATTCGTATTGAGTTGATTTCTGTTCGGGAGCTATATCCTTAACATCCTTAACACGACTGACCAGGTCGTTGTTCGCATTGAGCAAGCCGGTCGTAAAAAAACTCAAATAATTCTCATCTAAATTTGAGCTCATTTTTGGCATTTGATTTGATTTAATTTGATTTCGATCATATTGCAAATTGTCCAACTCGCGAGTGTAGCGTTGAAAATAATCAACTGGTGAATACTACAAAAAAGAATTAAACATTCAATTACCATCCATAAATATCGAAAAATTTTAAATTTTTTCAATAACTTGAAATGTATTTTTTGTTACCTGTTTTAAAAGCGAACGGTTTCTTTCCCTAAAATGTGAGTGTAGATTCGGATATGTCCTCGTTATGCCGACAATAGCCTGATCCCTATTCAATAAATCACCCAAATTGGTTTCTCCGGCCTGTAATCGAATGCGAGAGGCTACCTTTGACATTTTTCCGTTCCCAGTACCGTATAGCGCTGAACCAATGCGTCGTGTGGATGCACGCAGGCCCCCATTGTGCTGTCTCTGCCCTCCTCCATTTTTCCCGTTTCCACTTCGAATACCATCCAAGTTTTGTATATTTGCTATGGAGACTCGTTCGTCGTTCATATACTGATTGCCGCCACTGTCCGGACTCCGATTCGCATCCATCAGCAGCGAATCGCCTTCTCTATTAAAGGGCACCTTAAACGACGATTGAATACTAAAAGGAAATTATTAATTTATATTTACATATTTTATGTCTAAATAAACATTTATTTTTAATTAAAAAAAGGTTAAAGGGTGTTCATTAATTCTAAAGTTATTTGAATTTGCATATTTTATATATAACAAAAAATAAGTGTTTTTTTAAAGTGTAGAATTAAAAAAACGATTCATTATGTGCAAATATATATATGTTGAAAAAAAATGAAAATAAACAAAAAGTTGTGAATTAACTGTTTAACATCCAAATATACGTCTAAATTGAATGAACTATAATTTATATTAAATGTTTTTTTTCTGAGGGAAACTGATATAGAGAATTAAAAAGAGAATTAAAGAAAGCAAAGAAAGCACATCTTTCATTTTAATTATAGACGTGCAATAGAGAATTGAAGGTTTTAAGTTCAATAAATACACTTTAATTCTAAATAAAAATATTTAATAAATTATATTTTTACTTTTGCCCATTGGCGATTTCCTTGAGAACCGCTGCACGGGCAGCCAGCTCTTCGGCACGCCGCTGCTGGGTCAGTTCCTTGGCTCGCTCTGTCCAGATAAGCTCCTTGAGCTTCTGAAAACTTCCCTGGATGGCAACGGAATTTGAGTTTTGACTGCTGCCCACATTTGAACTGGAATGATGAGATGAAGAGGCGGAAGTGGAAGAGGTTGAGCTGCTGCTGGGCACCACACCCACATATCTATTCTGGCTATAGCGACGTGGTGATGTAGAGCCTATAATGGCTCCCACACTTGAGGGCCGCACCTCGGCACCGTAGAGTCGGGACGCCTGCCCGGCCGTACCCGCACTACCATCGATCAGGTGACGCTGACGCTGCTCGAAAGTGACACGCTGCGGAATTATTGGCTCCCGGCTGACAACGCGACCAAACACGGGGGAACGAGCTCGATCTCGGGCACCCATGCGAATCCTGGCAAGAATTTTATTAATGTAATTAATAAAGTTTTCTATATAATAATATATATATACATATATATTATTTAATATATACTATTATTTACTGTTATTTAATACATACTTATATTTATATTTCTATTTACAACTTACGAGCCGGGCATTCGTGAATTAGAGTATAGCGGTTCCCATACATTATAAGAGAATGGATCGCGATATGTTGGTATTTCATTTGTGATTTCCGCAGCCCGAGATTGTCGCTTGGAGAATCTGTATTAGTATATATATTTTAAATATTCATTTATATATTAATAATATAATATATAAATATTCATTTATATATTTATATATATATATATATATATATATATATATTCTAAACTCACATCCACATGGCTCGCAGTTGCTCACAGGTAGGTTCCTGCGCACTCAGAGGAAATGTTTTGGGCACAAACACTTCGCCTACATTCACATTCGTTGTGCGGTCCTCGCCCTTTACCAATTTGCCACCGTTTCCATTTCTTTGGACGCCGTAGTCGACGTGACTGCGTCCATTTAAAAAGTTACCATTGATATGTGTCACATAAACGAAGATCACCAATATGTACAAGTGCAGATATGTGTGCTATAAATAATTCAATAATAATAAATTAATTTAGAAATTATAGTATTAAAGATATATAGTACTGCATATATAAAAAATATATGGAATTTTATAAAAATGTTTGATTTATTTAAATTTAGTTATTAATTTGACTTTTTAATAACAAAACAAGTCATTCTTTTTTTTTTTCTTTATATAATTCTTATAAATATGATGATTTTACATTTTTTGATTTTTTTTGTGCTTACCATACTGTGGTAACAAAACATCTTTAACAATAATCTAATGAAAATCCAGAAATGCGTTTAATTCATATAACGACCGTCAGTTAAAGTTGTTGAGTTGTCAACCGATATGTTTCTTTAACTATGTTGATGCTGTCTATAAACAAAAAAATTCACAATTTATTAGGGCAAATGCTTAGCTTAAATGCATACTAAAAAGTCGTGCAAATATAGAGCAGCATAAGAGTCAACAAATCGAAAGTGATTAATTATAGATTATATATATATATATTAATTTTTGTGCTCTTTTAATTAGTAAGTGCTATTAAGTTTATGATTTATAATAAATAAATTAAACAGAAGAAATTTTTATTTTTACCGTAGTCATTTTATATATACATATATTTATTTTTTTACATAATAAATACATTTTTTTTATTTTTTTTCTAAAACAAATTATGAGTTATGTATATAAAAAGTACCTAAAAATACCTATTTATTTATTGTTTTTTTCTTGCTTTTCTATTTGTGCAGTTAATTTTAATAATTAAGCAAAACAACAAAAATATATACATAAGTATATATTATTATTATTTATATTGTTATTATTATTATTATAATTGTGCCTTTGCTCTGTACAATTTGTAATTATTGGTGCATGGTGCTGGACAAACAAACATTGGTGCGCTTATTTCAAAACGTATTGTATTGAAATTAAGTTTTGGTTTCATTTACTTTTCTGCGGTATTTTGAGTGACAAATGGCAAGAAGCAGAAGAAGAAGGGGGTCGTTCGTAACAGTCGCCACAGTAAGCCCCATTTTACCGTTATTACCGTTACCATTACCATTAGTATTGTAACTGGGTTGCGACGCCATTTTCCAACACTGTTGGGTGGGAGCCAATGGAATATGGAACTTTTTATACATATCTTAATGCCCACAAAAAATATGAAATATAAAATATAAATAAAAATGTATAAAGTTTTAAGTAAATTTATTTATAAATATAAAAATATATTTATTCATTTTGCATTTTTAACAGTAAATCTTCTAATCTACTCACATACACACACACTGAATTCAAATGTCCCACTATATACTTGTTTATGTGGGCCATTCAGAAATTATTCATTCAGATTTAACAACTCTTGTATGTGTACAGCGCACTAGCAAACATACATATGTAAAAATGTCTACGGGTGTATGTTAAACTGCACTTACATACACGCACAATGCAAAATAAACAGGGGTGAGGCAAAACTTTTGCTTGCCAAGTTCAAATTGAATATCAACTCTCATTCACAAAGTTGCGCAAACACACGGACACACATTTATGTCTCTATTTTTGTATGTATTTTCGTTATAGGCTTAATCGACCCATATATACACACACACCCACAAATAAAGTATTTAATCTTTAACAGATTACTTAAATTTTTTACAGTCTATTTAAATATTATTTTATTACATACAAAAATATTTTTTGCAACTGACTTAAATCTTTTTCTTATATTTTTGTTATATATGTAATTTTTTTTTTTTGATTTTGAAAAGTCTATGTGTGATATGAACTTTACCGACGCGCGACGTTAATCGAACTAAATTTTAAAACAGAGAAAAGAAATAGTAAGGCTCCACTTGAAACGGCGACAGAACAGCATCCACAGCGCAGACCACAGCAAGAGGCTACTCAGCTTATAAGCTCTGCTTTCCTTCGTCACGAAAAGCTTCGGCTACGCGCCTCTTCAGCAAAAGCTTTGGCTAAGTGTGCGTGGGCGTAGCTATATGCTGTGTATGTATTTGCGTTTATATATATATATATAAGTGTGTGAGCTTATTTATATATGTATAAATAGGTAAATTGTGTGCGTACATTTATTTGCGCCATGAATGAAATTTGTGGCTGATGTTTTTAGCATAGCTTGAAATTTTTCCACTCTCTGTCTCGCTCTCGCTGCTCCGAAATGAATGAAAATGAGTCGGGTAAATGGTACAGTTTAATAAGTGATATGGGCATTAAATAGAAGTTTAAAATATACACATATATATATTTAATTTATAGAACATTTTAAAATTGGCTTCTATTTGCATTTTATAATACATATATATATACAAGTGTGTGTGTATCCGCACCTGAACGAAAGGATTTGCTGCTTTGTTAATTAAAAGCTTTTAGCAAGGCAATAAATGAACACTTGTAATAAAGGCTCTTCTACATTAAAGATCTAAACAAAACGCATTCAATTTGAAATAAAATTAATTGATTTCGTGTCAGTGTGAAAACAACACTAGCAATTAATATCGAAAACTCTTAGAATCGATCAAAAAAAAACAAAGTAATCGATAGTTAACTGCTAGCTCACCTTATTATAAATAAAATACCAAATAAATAACTTTGGATTTTTTAGTGCAAACGCGAACAACTGATTCCTTTCTTTTGGGCAAATATATTTAAAAATGTCGGATAAACAATTAATAAATGTCCAAGTGAAAATCGCATAAATAGTTTGCCAAATTCTTTATATATGATGCACTTTAAAAGTAGCTAAACGCAAACAGCGTAGTCAACAAAAAAAAAACGGACAAAAAAATTTGTGGGTAACAAAAATATTGATTTTTGCATCTCTTATCTTTTCTCCTTTACGTGTAGGTGAAAAATATACAAATGAATTTCTTCCACGTTGAAAATGTTTGAAATGAAGTGGAATTAAAGCACTCTGTGATATATGCATTTATATATTTGAACAATTTATCTGTGTATCTTAAAATGTAAAAAATAAACAGTAAATAGTCTTTTTGTGCGTGTGTGTGTATCTGGCAAAATGTGTATCTCATGAAATCAAATTCACACAGGCACACACACAGCTATTCACATTATGTATGAGTATTACTGACTGCATTTAAATATGTATAAATGTGCATGGGATAAATGATAAAATGTGTTTTAATTTCTGGAAATTCATGCGATAAAATGAATAATTTTTTGTGATGTACAGTTCAGTGATTTAAACGGTTTAGAATTATAGCGAATAAATTAGACTAATTTTATTAAAAAAGGTCTTATATGGCCAATAATAATTATTTGAAACTGTATTTGAAACTTTTTTTAATAGCAATAAGATTCTTAAAAATAATTTAAAAATAACTTTAAATTACAAAAAATAAAGTTAGCTTATTTTGTGCATTTTAGTAGTGACAGTAGTAACAAATTATTACTAATAATTAAAAAATTTATTAATATTCAAATTAAATGCAGCATTTTGTGCATTTTAGTTTTTAATACTAATTAAAATATAAATAAAATTACATCACGTATTTGTAGGTTTTTTTTGAGCATTTTAATTGTGACAAAATTGTAATAATAAAATTAATAATTACAGAAAGTAAAGAAGGGCCTACTTGGGATATCCAATTAAGCATCTACTAACCACTATCCAGCACTATGGTGGCGAATTGTGTCTATTTGGGTCTAATTTTGGGTGTTCTGCTCGGTTTTGCGGCATCAACCGGTGATAATTCCAATGAAAATGAGGACGAATATTTAACACAACGAGGTGCGTTTAATTAGTTAAATAAAATCAAAAATGTAAATATAAAATCGTTCTGTTAAATCAAAATGATATGTTATAGCTATCATAATATATTTATGATCTTATTAAACCTCTTTAACAAAAACGGATAATTTCAGAATACATATTGGAAAAGTCGTACCATGGATTGATACGCGAAAATGAGACGCTGGTGGAAATAACGCCTCTAATTAAAGTCGACGAGGAAAAAATATGCAATTTTCGCATATTAAAAAAGCCATATCATGAAATACCATTCCAGGTGAGATCTAGGGAGATATATACGCCTATACCTATCCATAATTACCAATTGATACTTACAGATTGAGCTGGTGAACAATTTGGGCATTTTAAAGGCACGTCGCACTTTGAATTGCGAGAAGCGAAAAAGTTATCATTTCGAGATAGTGGCGATTTATTGCGATGGGACACCCTCAAATCCGGCAAATGTGCATATCACTGTTATCGATATCAATGAGTATGCACCGACATTTCTGCAGCCCTCGTACGTAACCGAAGTAGACGAAGGAAAACTCTATAATGAAATAATTCGGGTGGAGGCAACGGACAAGGATTGCACGCCACTCTTTGGGGATGTTTGCAAATACGATATATTGAATACCGATGAGCCATTTGCTATCGACAATGAGGGCTCCATCAAGAATACGGAGCCCTTGTCGCACAAAATCTCCCATAATCACATCCTGTCCGTCGTCGCCTTCGATTGTGCGATGAAGGAATCGACGCCTATCATGGTCAGCATTAAGGTGCGTCGCGTATGCGATGCCAAGTTTTTAGGCATACCCGAGCGCATCGATTATACTGTGAGTATCGATAGCTTATATGAGACATCTATAACTATTTAAATCTAGGTACCACTAGATAATTTATATCCTTTTTTGCTTTATTTTCGTTCAGTTTTATTTTAATCAAACAATCGTAAATCTACAAAAAGTTGTTTTACTAGACTAGACTTTTTAAGCTTTTTATAGACTGAAAAACGATCGCTCCCTCTAACATTAACTTTTAGTTGCTTAGCGCACATATACAATAGTTAAGTGTCTGATTTTTGTAGTCTTACATACATATATTTTACTTATTTATTTTAAATAAATTATTAATTATCGCTATTTTTATTGTAGTCTGGCAGCACTGAGAGCCTGCAGCTGTTCCCTAATGCCCACCTGGATCTATGCAACATTTTATGTAGTCCCGATGAACTCAACCTACACGCAGCAGTCGCACTCAAGGTAAATTCTGTTAAATGACTATTTATTTGTATAATATTTAAATATTCTTACTCTGGCACCCCTGAAAGACAAAGCACATATCCTTTGGCTGCGATCGCGATATCAGCAACTGTACAGCGAGCACCAAACTTAAAGATCTATTACCGCGTGGCGCCGATTGGACAAAGGAGTTGAGCTACGATGAGGGCCCGGAGCCCATTTTCCACTTTGATGGCAACGCTGGCGTTGTGTTACCAGACAGTCTGATTGGCCGACACGATTTCTCGCAGCACTCGTTCAGCATTGTGAGCGTTTTTCGTCACGCTAGCCAAAATCTGCCCATAGACAAACACGTCAAGGAGCACATCCTTTGCAGCGCCGACGACCACAAAATGAATCGACATCATATGGCGTTGTTTGTGCGAAATTGCCGATTGATCTTACTGTTGCGGAAAAATTACAACGAGGGCGACTTGAATATCTTCAGTCCGGCGGAATGGCGCTGGAAAATAGCACAGGTCTGCGATAACGAGTGGCATTATTATGTCATCAACTATGTGGAGCAATCGGGAAAAGTTGAACTCTTTATCGATGGCTTGCGCTTTGAGAGTTCCGTCGAAGACCGTCACGCAAATCCGGAAGTGATCGACGACTGGCCTCTGCACGCGGCACACGGTATAAATACAACGCTCTCCGTCGGCGCTTGTTTTCAAAGTTCCGAGAATCGACTGAAGCATGGTTTCCTGGGTGATATTTCCATCGTTAAAGTAGCCGTAAATAATATACTCTCTTCGGCGGATATTAAATGTGGAACCAGCTGCGCCGAGCACTTGCTGCCCTCAACGCCGGAAGAAGATTCGCCGACGGAGCAGGACTTTCAGGTGCAGCTCAATGCCAAAATGAACGAGATTTATATTGAGGCGCAGAGCAAGCAAAAGATCGAGCAACTTATGCGCAAAATTCAATATATTAATGTCAAAAAAACACCTACAATTGGTAGGAGGAATATCGAAGTGAGAACCACGATGATGTGCAGTAATCAGAGTGCTCTGCGTCTGCCCACCATTGAGACGTACATCATGGTCAACGAACCCATTCAGTCACCGCGTGGCGTTCTACCAGAGACGGATACGGATAGACAAACAGATACGGACACGGATACGTATCAGGATAGAGATACGATAATTATGGATGTGCAGAA